>CM035408.1:114164347-114284347 GCA_020310875.1 Ceratopteris richardii | reverse complement strand
TTTTAGGTTTAATAAACAAAATTAAATGCTCTAAAATGTCCATATTATATCAGATGGCATGCCCTTGCACTCAGTGCAAGTATCAAATTTATCAAAAATGATGGATTTGTACTCCACATGTTAGAGAGTATGGATCCTTTGATAAAAGTTGACTACAAAAACTACACTACAATTCGCATGGTCCCCCAGGTGAGCACATGGACCCAAATGACATTGCATTGGTAACCTCTTGTGGAAAAAAGAGAAAAAAAAAGGAGTTAGAAGTACAAGGTACTAATAGCATTACATAGAATGAACACATGGAAGAAATGCTTGAAGCATTTTATGAGATGGGCAAAGATCATGATGGTGGAGAAGATGTCGAGAGTTTCATCGACACAACACAATCTCCACGATCAGAAGCCGATGAAGAATACAAAAACATGTAAAGACTAGCTCGTTTACCACTACACAATGGACCAAACATATCTATACTAGGTGCATCACTCGCGATGCTCAATCTGCAATCCATTTATGGATGGTCAGATAGTAGTGTCTTTGAATTGTTCAGGTAAGTGGATTTGAAATAAACTTTCATTGTTGTATCAAAATAACTTCATTTACTAATATCATTATAATTGCTTATTGCAGGCTTCTTAAAGACCAATTTTTGCAAGAGGGCAATGACATGCCTCCAAAACATGGAGATGCAAAAAAACTTTTATAATGCATTGGAATGGACTACACTACGATTCATGTTTGTCCAAATGATTGCATCCTCTTTCAAAACCAGAATGAGCATCTCCACATATGTCCAAAGTGTGGAGCAAATAGATTTAGAGAAGACCTTGTAGGTGAAGCAATCCTTGCAAAGGTTCTTCACCACTTTCTTATCATTCCACGAATTAAGAACATGTTAAGATGCAAATCTATAGCTGAGTTAATGTCATGGAATGCAAAGAGCATGTCTACAAATGGTGTAATGGTAGTGCCTACTGACTCTGATGCTTGGAAACACATAGATAGTAAGTGTCCAGAGTTTACTAGTGAGCCTCGAAACATATGTCTAGGCCTAGCAATGGATGGAGTAAATCCATTTGGTTTACTCAGCTCTTCATGGAGCACATGGCTTGTATGTTTAGTCAATCATAACATCCCACCATGTCTGGCCACAAACAAAGGTCATTTATTATTAGCTCTTATTGTGCTAGGTAAGTATAAGCTTAAAAACATGGATGTATACCTTGAACCACTTGTGGAAGAAGTGCGCATTTTATGGGATGGGATTACTGTGCATGACATGCCTCAACCTATAAGAAGAAGAGATGTTCACGTGCACGGCATACTTATGTGGACGATGCATGATTGGCTTGGTTATCGTGAATGTTCTGGTTTGTTGATTTCAAGTTACCATGATTCTCTCTTATGCAGACTGCGACTCAAAGCACGCTATTCTGAATCACTGCATAAAACTATCTATGAAGGATACCATAGATATTTGCTAGATGGACATGTTTTACGTGAAGGACAAATTGGTCGACAAGTGCAATGCCAAATGAAAGTTAGTGGTTGGAAACAAGTGTGGGATTTAGAAACTCGAGTTGTTGGCATGAAACATTTGCATCGGTAAACTCTCGTGGAAAAAAGAGAACAAAAAGGGAGTTAGAAGTACAAAGTACTAATAGCATTACATAGAATGAGCACATGGAAGAAATGCCTAAAGCATTTTATGAGATGGAAAAAGATCATGATGGTGGAGAAGATGTCAAGAGTTTCATCGACACAACAGAATTTCCACAATCAGAAGCCAATGAAGAATACAAAAACATGCAAAGACTAGCTCATTTACCACTGTACAATGGAGCAAAGATATCTGTACTAGGTGCATCACTCGCGATGCTCAATCTGCAATCCATTTATGGATGGTCAGATAGTAGTGTCTCTGAATTGTTCAGGTAAGTGGATTTGAAACAAACTTTCATTGTTGTAACAAAATAACTTCATTTACTAATATCATATGACATGCCTCCAAAACATGGAGATACAAAAGAACTTTTACAATGCATTGGAATGGACTACACTAAGATTCATGATTGTCCAAATGATTGCATTCTATTTAAGTGCGAGTATGGGCATCTCCACATATGTCCAAAGTGTGGAGCAAATAGATTTAGAGAAGACCTTGTAGGTGAATCAATCCTTGCAAAGGTTCTTCACCACTTTCCTATCATTCCACGAATTAAGAACATGTTTATATGCAAATCTATAGCTGAGTTAATGTCATGGAATGCAAAGAGCACGTCTACAAATGGTGTAATGCAAGTGCCTACTGACTCTGATGCTTGGAAACACATAGATAGTAAGTGGCCAGAGTTTATTAGTGAGCCTCGAAACATATGTCTAGACCTAGCAATGGATGGAATAAATCCATTTGGTTTACGCAGCTCTTCATGGAGCACATTGCTTGTATGTTTGGTCAATCATAACATCCCACCATGGCTGGCCATCAAAAGAAAGGCCATTTATTATTTGCTCTTATTGTGCCAGGTAATTATAAGCTTAAAAACATGGATGTATACCTTGCACCACTTGTGGAAGAGCTGCGCATTTTATGGGATGGGATTACTCTGCATGGCATGTCTCAACCTATAAGAAGACAAGATGTTCGCGTGTAAGGCATACTTATATGGACGATGCATGATTGTCCTGGTTATCGTGAATGTTCAGGTTTTTGGATTTCGTGTTTCCATGCTTCTCCCTTATGTGGACTGGGACTTAGAGCACGCTATTCCAAAGCACTGCATAAAACTATCTATGAAGGACAAATTGGTCGACAAGTGCAATGCAAACTAGAACACTTTGATCAGAAAGAAAGAAAGAAAAGCACAAAGGGAGGACTTAGAAGAGTGAGGTCATATGCAAGAGTTGTGGGCAATTACTAAGGCCAACGGAACAGTATCATTACCAAGAGCTTATTGGGTGCTTCATAGGATGGAAGGGCAACAAGTGAAGAAAATAATTTTAGAGTTTCGGATACCTACTAGATGCATGAGGTGTCTAAAGACTACTTTCATATGAAACGACTATCTTGGAGGGCTCACGTCTCATGATTGGCACAAGTTTTTATAGTTTGTGCTCCCTATAGCTTTAAAAGATTGTCTTTCAGAGGATGAGCGAACAACCATTTATAAAATTAGTTCCTTAGTATGGTGGATCTCTTCTAAAGAGATAAATAAAGATAGCATAGAGAGTGCAAAAATCAATGCTATTGAGGTTGTTTGTATGGTAGAGAAATACTTTCCCACAAGTATTCTCACTATTCTGCTTCATTTAATCGTCCATGTGGTAGATGAAGTTGTAGTAGCAAGAACTATCCATAGTCGATGGATGTTCTTTTTATAGCGCTTTATGAAGACATTAAAAGGGTTTGTTCGACAGCGAGTATGTCCAGAGGGTAGCATGGTAGAGGGATGGTGTGTACAAGAGTCTCTTGTATTCATAACTGATTTACATATATCCGATCCACAAATGCCTCGCTTATGGAGCTATGATGAAGATGTTTGTCTTGTAGGCGATGAGCCGCAAGGTAAAGGTTTGCAAAGAAAAATGGATGCAACTTTTAGAGAGAAGGCAATGAAGTTTTGCATAGTTAACTATGAGCCTATGTAGAAGTGGTTAGAAAAAGTATGAGCTGCCAAGGAGACAAACGCAAAGGAAAGATCTCAGTTTTAAAGGAATCATTCCACTCCATTTTTACCCCTTCCAGAAATTCTTTGATCTCTTCCACCCCTTCCAAGGAGCAGATGGCTAGATACAGCGGTTTCACAAGCAAAGGCAGCGGGTGAAGATATCTCTGAAGAAGAAGAAGAACTTGCAAAGGGATGTGATTAGGAGTATTCTAAATATGGTGCACTATGGTCTCATGGATGACACTTTTGGAGTGCACGAATCGATGAAAATAGGTCTACTTTTGATAGTGGGGTGATGGTGAACTTTTTGCAATAAAGTGTTACCGTTAGTGTCCATGTGAAAGGCCAAATGGCCACTCCACACTTCTTTGTATATGTTCTTTAATAAAACATATAGTGGCCTCATCAGTCATAGATTGTAAGGTCGACCACATTTGTAAGATCTAAGAAGTCTCTCTTCATGCTCGCTAGGTACTCTGTTTTTTTCTGCGTATTTTGCATTGTCTATGCGGAGTACCATGTGCGGTCTTAGGAGCTCCGTTTTTCTACTCCGAGGATATCATCTTGGAGAGTGCAAGAAGGAGAGCACACTGTGGTGCATCAGCATTGAAATACTTCACTGATATTAGATCAGTTTGATGCAAAAGTGTTGGAACTGAAGGACTCACAAGGCAAGGAAGCTTACGAAGGGAGTCAGAGAGAAGAGAAAGTACAGGCAGACAGAGCAGTCAACGACGATCTGGCAAGTAGGCCAATATTTTCTTAGGACACTAAAGCATATCGAAGAGGTGGACACACAAGGAGAAGGAGCAAGTAGGGAGCTCCAAGAAATGTATGTCAAAATGTTAATAGAAACCCCTACAAAAATAGTGATTTTTATCACTAAAAACCATTGTAAATACCATTTCATATTTTTGTAGCTCCATTTTGTGCAAGCCAAGGAGTCCTTGAGCTTGAGGAGCTTTAGAAGTACCTACCTGTCAGTTTTCACTTTTTTTAGACTTCGTTCGAACCTCCAAATAGGGTAGAGAACCTAATTTTTAACTAGGCCGGACACTAGGTCTGGACACGGCCAAAACCTAGTAAAAAACTATAAATAGAGCTAGAGAGCTCATTTTTGAGGTTAGCTTGTAATTGAATTGAACTTGTATGAGCTTTTTGAAAGTAATCTAAGAACTCCATTGCTTCTCAATCTTTGTCTTGCCGTGTGTGCGCATGTGTGTGTGTATGTGTGTGCATGTTTGTGTGCTTCTCACTCACGCACTTGTGCCTACGCTTGCTCGAGGTCTTCATACCATCCTCTTGTCTTCCCGGATTGACATTAAAGGAGCTGCTACTCATCACTGAGCTACACCAAATTTTGAGGACGAGCGTGTGATGGTAAGACGTAGATTTGAGACGTTGGCGTTGTAGGTAATTTCTTTACTCTTCCTTATTTTTCTCTTGTTTACTTCATCATCATCACCATCATCATCCTCACCATATCCGGTCTCCATCTCCATCATCGCGAAAAAAATTTCAGTTTTTTTATCATATCACCTTCTCCACCTCATTTCCCTCATTCCACTTGTGAGAGAGAGCGAGAGAGCGACTTGTGTGCTGTGCTTTTGCATGTTTTTTTTGCGCTTTCTTGCAGGTACTTGCTGCATCATCATCTCCAGCACTCCGCGTAGGTACGAAACATAACGGAACTGTCTCTGTGTCGCCGACCTCTGTCGATCGCGATCGACAGAAAAATTGCCCATTTGGTAAAACAAAGTGCACCACCATAATCTACATGATGAGCACATTCCAAATCACTAAAAACAGTTGAAAAATTCCATGTTTCTCTGTCAATCGCGACCGACACCATCGATCACGATCGATAGCCACGATCGACAACATCTGTCAATCGCGATCGACAGACCCTGTCAATCGCGACTGACAGACCTGTCGATCGCGACCGACAGACCCCACGACCGACTGACTGCCACGTAGGACCCTGTCAATCGCGATTGACACCGTCGATCACGATCGACAGCCACGACCGACACCTCTATCAATCGCGATTGACACGGTCGATCGCGACCGACTGAATTTCAACGATTGATTGACTTTTTCGCGTAGCCACGTGTCCATCGCGATGGACACATCCCGGATTGACTAAAATTACTACGAAAAACCTGGAAAAAGTGTCGATCGCGATTGACACCATCGATCGCGATTGACAGGACTCACGACCGACTCTGTCGATTGCAATTGACACTATCAATCGCGACTGACGTGTCAATCACGACCGACAGGCCCCGACGGACACCTCTGTCAATCGCGATTGACAGACCTGTTGATCGCGATTGACAGGCTTTTCGGCCAAAAAATTAGGGTTTTTTATTCTAAGCTTTGGGGATAGTTTTTGGGCATATTGGTCTAGCAATTAGTGATTTGTGAGGCCCCTACACATGTATTTTTGAGAAAAATCCTGAGAACAGTTAGCCTGTTTGAACCCTGTTTTACTCCCAAAACCCTGAACTGACATAACTTTCTCATACGAAATCCGTTTGTTGTGATTCTTGTCTTGTCAGAAAGCTCATGGGGAACAAAACCAGGGGATCTCTAGAATTGAAGTATTTTGAAGTTGACCATATCCAGGGGGAACAAAACCAGGGGATCTCTAGAATTGTTTTCCATAAAGATAAAAGGCTAATTGGTATCTAAGTTACATGAATGAAAGTGCTTGGTTCTATCTTTGGAATTTAAGTCTTGAGCTAACTCTGGAACTCTTACAAATCTATTGAGAGCATCCAAGAGCATTCTAAGCAAGAGTAAGTGCAAGCTTGGGAACACGCTTCCTAGGCACTCAAGGGCAACCAAGAAGGAAACAAAAGGTTAGAAACTCTCAACTCCCTTTGTCAATTCCTAGCTTAGGCTAAGAACGACTAGTGATAGGAGTAGGCCAGGGCGGTGATAGGCATTTATCAAGTTGAAGACTACCTAAATACTCAAGTTCAAGCTAACGACATAATCTTTGTACGGTCGAGAACTCTAAAGGAAAAGAACTTAACGTGGGATGATCAACCTCAAGTGCGGAAATACACTCAAGTATACCTGACGACGTGATATCGGACAAGACCATAAACACGGTAATCAACTAAAAAAGAATCAAGTAACTGATACAAAAGAACTCAGCAACGAGGTTGTACTTGGGCAAATTTGGGCTATTCAATTAGGCTTATGAACCTTAGATCAGGACGACATCTAGTAAGGGATAGACAAAGTCTTAGGTCTTTAGAGGCTAGCGTTAATCATACTGCTAGGTCTTGGGCCCAGCAGTTGAGCCACCACTCGCATTACCCTAGCTCTGAGACAAGTGAATCAGAGATGTCTCAAGGCATGGACAGACCTACAGGAATTTCAGGAGTTCCATATCTGTATAGGGTGGAAGGCCCCTACAAGATGCAGCTGGAATACCTTATGAGGATGGCCTAGGAAGATCAGTAGTCCAGATTAAAAACCCTGACCAATCCATTGGACTAGAGCACCCAGCTGTCAAGTTTGAAAACGGAGCATACCTAGACAAGGAAGGGACAATATATGTAGTCACCCAGATAGGACAGATGAATTTGGGATTGTGATCTGAGAAGCGGATTTAAGTGACCTGGAACAAGGAAACATGGGTGTAGAACCTAGAACCCCTCGAGGCAAATCTGTTCTTACTAGGATTATCACACCAGAATGGATTCCCCAAGACAATAAGAGCATAGATCTACTCCTGAACCGAGAAACTGATGAAGCCTTTTGGAGGTATAAATCTGATTGGCCAAATGATATAGGAACAATCATGATCTATGAGTTCAAAGATCCTGATAGCCCAGGCAGAGTGACCTACCTAGATCACGCTTCAGAGAGGATCTTTGTGGTTACAAAACATGATAGACATGCTTACACTTGGAAGGGTGAATTCGTTTTCCCCCAACCATGATCGAATGTGTCCTATGGTCACCATGGAGCTGGAACATCCCAAGCTCATGGAACTCAAAGAGACAGAAGTAGAGATAGGCCAGAAGTGAGCTTTGCCAACCCAAGGGGCAGAGAAAGAACGAGGACGAAAACAAATAGAGTAGAACTTGAGGTACTTAGAGCTCCCAGGAATCAAAGAAATGCGGATGAGTTCCCTCTACCAAGACCTAGAGAACACACAAGGACTTTGAGACCGACTCAGCTAGTTAAGTCCATGAAGAACTACTTCGATGGCACTGGAGATCCATACGATCATGTGGCTAAGTTTAGGCAAGTCTTGAGAGCTGAACAAGTGGAGGATCTATTCAGGCAGTACAATGCCTTTGGTCTAACCCTTAGGAACACTGCCCTGACATGGTTTCAGCCACTAAACGAGAGGCAGTTCAGGAGCATAGACCAACTTCTAGAGGCATTCATTATCGAATTCTCTAAAAGTGGCATAAGACATAACACTTCCTCGCTGATTCACAGCTTCAAGAAAACCCCTCAAGAAACCGTGAGACTTTCTGGAAGAAGATTTAGGCAATACTTAGAGAGATGCCTTGTCCCTGAGTTACCCACGCCAGCTAAGCAAGTGGCTTTGTTCTTGGATGGATTGCTAAGTACCAAATTGAGATCATATGTGTACTTGAAGGACCCTAGGACCATAGAAGAGTGTGTACGCATGTGCATTGACATCGAGGATAACCTAGGGGAAGAACTAGAGCTTTCCAAAATCTACAAAGACTCAGATAGTGCCTCTAGCCTCTCTTCCTCGCAATCCACATCAATTGAGGAACTTGCAGAGAAAGTAGCTCAGAAATTAGGTGCCACTAGCCAACAAATCCCAAGGTTCGCCCCAGTAAAAAGATGCTATACTTGTGGTGGTGACCATATGGCGAATGTCTGTCCCATTATGGCTCAACCCCAAGTTAATCCAAGTAGCCAGTATTGCACCATAGAACGAAGATACACAAATCACACAGCACAAGACTGCCCATACAACAAGCAAGCAGTTAGGCAAATCTACCCTCAGCCATACCCTCAACCAGGCAAATACCAGAGTCAATACCCACCACAACAGTATACTAGGCCTCAGCAAAATTACCAACCGCAATATCAGGCCTAACTGAGACCCCAGACAGTGCTAGCACAACAACCACCTGCTCCTACTAATGTGATTCCGGTAAAGTATGCTGCTGCAGAAGAAAACCTGAATAGAGCTATAGTCCCAGTAACACCATTAATTTCAGAAAGTGATCCCACTGACCACAGCTTTGATTCTACACACGTTGACAGCCCCCAGGCCTACTACATGCAGTCTCCTAAACATGGTGAGTCCTACGATAGTGAAGAGCCAAATGAACCTAGTTGGGAGTCAGATTACACAATCGTCAGGTATGCGAACCCCAACCCTAGACCTCAACCTAGGCAAGTAAGACCCCCATTCCCTAGAGGACCATGCTACAGATGTCAGGGAGATCACCTCATTCGTGATTGCCCCATGCCTGCACCTACACAACCCCAATCAGTGACGATCTAGGGCTATTGCCAAGAGTGTGGAAAGGAGCATCTCTTCCGAGACTGCCCAAAGAATCCCAATAATATGCCGAAAATCACTCCTATCAATGTTATTGGGTTAGTAGACTCTACAGGAAGTGTGACGTCTATTGCACCAGTACAGGTAGTCACTAGAGCTCAGGCATTGCAGCAAAACCAAGGGGTAGGCCAGGAAAAGAGCCCAGATGTTAGTGAAATAGAGAGCATGACAAAGAAAAGGACTAGAGACTGGAGAGATAGTCGTGAAAGAATGAAAAGGCAATGGGCAAAAAAGATGAGTGAACTCGAGGAAAGCCTCACAATGGCCAGGATAATTGAACTCACATCTCAAACTCCCTCTCACACTACCCCACCACCACCACTCCCATCTCCATCCAACCCGCCACCTTCCAACCCGCCTCACCTAATCCCACCACCCCCAAGAGTAGGATCAGTCCTAGCAGATCCCACTCCCGAGGACCTAAACATGATGCTTAAAGCATATCAGGCCAGAATCCAAGATGGGCCAAACGTAACTGATCATGAAAAATGTTATCCTAGAGAAGAACTAGAGCTAGAACGAACCAAAATTTGTGCTAAGATGGTGGAGTTGGCTCAAACCATTTTTGAAGCCAGCCGCCTCTTTAACATATCTAGCTCAGCCAAGACGCAGTTGCACTTTGATGGACTGTTAGAAAGGATAGAGAAGCTAATTGCACAATCAAAAAAGGAACCCGCCTCTCAACACAAGGACAAGGCTAGTGAAAGGGCAAGTGTTCCTGCTCAGGAAGCCTATGTGCCTAACTCTACGGAGCCGGACACATCTTCTTCTATGAATCGGTTCACACCAGAATTCCTACGAGAGATTCAAGAAGACAAATGGGCTAAAGAGAGTGAAGTCCCTCCTCCCATTGAACTTGTGGATGATGCACACGACCAATTCCCACAAGACATCCCATCCATTTATGAGGAGCAGGAAAGCACCCAATCTCAGGAAAGATTAGACTTTGAGTCTAACTCTCTGCAAGAATTACCCCACTTCACAGGCCCATGGGAAGTTAAGTCCACGTGCATGAGAGCACCCACAGTCATGGTAAGAAACGAAGATTCGGTCATACCTAGGAATATAGAGGTAGTAAAGAATATTTCAAGTGCAGTGCAACCTCACCTTAGAAGAGCTACTCAGAGTTAGGCCAGAGCTATGGAAGCATGTCGCCAAACAAGTACCAGAAATAGCAAACCCCGTTCCCAGGAAGGATCCCAAAGAACAGTGCCAGAAATACCCTTGGACAAGATAGGAGACATGAGTGAGGGCGAAGAGGGAAACACATATCTTCCTATCACCCATCAAGGATACACCACCAAGGTGATTCTAGACTCAGGCGCAGGAGTTGCAATTGCTACCACTTCCCTATGGAAGCATTGGGGCAAGCCAACACTCACACCCACGAGGATGAAATTGCAAATGGCCGATGGCCATATAGAAAGACCCTTAGGACTACTTAAAGGAATAACTCTCACTACATGTGGTGTTGAGTTCGAGCATACATTTGCTATATGTGATTTTAGCAAAAATCATGCCTATGAAATGATCTTGGGACGACCCTTCCAAAGTAAATCTCAAAGATTACTCTCATAGGGATGTCCCTCCTATCCAATGGAATCCCATCCATAGAGCCAAAGATGATACGGAATCGGTGCATTCCATAGGATCAGGATCCTCATGGATGCATGAAGACACCCACTTATGGATGTGCAAAGTAGCAGTAGAAGAAGAGAAGAGAGAAAAAGCCAGAGAGGTAGGTGCAAAAGAAACACATAGATCAATTCAAGACCCAGCCTATGCACCTGTAGTCTTTCCTGACGAAGAATTTGAACCCCACGACTGGGCAGAAATCCTAGCAACAATGGATGTAGCCATCAATGAAGAACAATGGACACCTCACTGTGATGAAGATGGCTATGACATTTTAGTCTTCTCCATAGAGCCAATCATGGGAGAGGCAGTGTTAGAAGAGTGTGAACCTAGTCCTGATGCATTTGAGGATGCAAGTGACTCCGATCTAGAGTCAATTATCATGGACCCACCTTTTGAATCAGATGAAGAATACTTCTATGAAGTAGAATTTCAACCCCAGAGGTATGGAGAGCTTACAAATGATGTAAGGCTAGCCACACATATGACCCCGAAGGAAGAAGGAAAGAAAAGAAAGAAGAGAGAAGTCACACCAGAAGAGGAAGAATCTTTGTTTGAGGTCCTAGAAAATTTTAAGAAGTATGAGATAGATGACAGGAGAGTCATGATCAGAATGCCTAAACGAGAGGCACAATCAGGGGAAGCCTATGATAACAAAGAAACCACCAAGAAAATAGTGGTAGCTATGGAAGAAGGAGAAGAGAGATGCACGTACATAGGCCATGACCTGATAGAAGAGGAAGAACAAGAGCTAATAGCCTTGCTAAGAGAATACAGAGATGTATTCACTTGGAGTTACAAGGACTTGAAAGGTGTGGACCGTGTCATATGCTCACACACCATCCCCATGACCTCAGATGCCAAACCCTCTAAGCAAAAGCCATATACATATAATGATAATTACGCTGTCAAGATCAAAGAGGAGATAGATAGACTGGTTGAAGCTGGATTCATCTATGAAATTGAGCACACTGAATGGGTATCCCCCATTGTAGTGGTGCCCAAGAAAAATGGAAAGCTGTGTGTATGCATTAACTTGAAGAAGGTCAATGCAGCCACAATTCGAGATAATTAGCCGCTTCCTATCACAGAGCATCTCTTAGAAAGAGTAGCAGGCAAGGAAGTGTACAGCTTCCTTGATGGATTTTCGGGCTACAATCAAGTAGCCATAGCTCTAGAAGATCAGCATAAGACGGCCTTTGCCACTGAATGGGGCATTTTTGCCTTTAGAGTAATGCCATTTGGGCTTACCAATGCACCAGCTACCTTCCAGAGACTAATGTGCCATGTATTTAAAGAGTTCCTGAGGAAGAACTTAGAAGTCTATGTTGATGATCTTTGTGCTCATTCCAACATTAGGCAAACCCATATTCCTGAACTCAGACAAATCTTTGACAAATGTAGGGAGTATGAAGTCTGCTTGAACCTAGAAAAGTGTGTTTTCATGGTCGGGCAAGGCAAGATTTTAGGACACATAGTGTCAAAGAACGGCATATCCACTGATGAAGAGAAAGTGAGAACCATAGCAGAGTTACCTAGGCCAAAGAATGTCAAGGAAGTACAAGCTTTCATGGGGCATTCTGGTTATTACCGACGGTTTATACACATGTATGCCATCATAGCAAAGCCTCTGTATGGACTTTTGACTAACTTTGAGTGGACTAATGAATGTGAGCATTCCTTCAATGAGCTTAAACGGCGATTATGTTCAGCACCAATCTTGACCACACCAGATTGGAATAAGCCTTTCCATGTTCATGTGGATGCATCCAATTATGCTATTGGATGTGTACTCGCACAACCTACCGGTGAAGGTAATATGGATCTTCCAATTGCCTATGCTAGTAGACAATTGAATGCAGCTGAGTGAAATTATACCACTACGGAGAGAGAAGGATTAGGCATGGTATATGTAGTTAAAAAGTTTAGACATTATTTGCTTGCAAATAAGTTTAAATTTTTTACTGACCATCAGGCACTGCTATATCTCGTAAACAAGCCATGCAATACAGGAAGATTAGTAAGATGGTTTCTCTTGCTAATGGAATATGATTTCGAGGTTGTGGTAAGGAAAGGGAAGACCTTGCACAAGCACGAAGAACAGAGCGAAGATACGGCAGACGTCCCCCTCGATCAGGAAAGCAGATGAATGTATTAGTATCAGAACAACAAGGCACATCCACAACCACGGGCACCGCACACACTGTCCACGATACTGAGGAAACCCATGTATCAAGTGCACCTCCATCACCCCCTTTGCCACCCCTGCCTCCAACTCCACCACATTCACCTCCCACTACCAGTGTAACCACTACTGTCACCGCCTCTGAGTCCACTACCCATACCGAAGCACAGACCGTCAGACAACCCACACAACCCACACACCCTATCTCCACCTCTTTTGTCTATACGGCCACTGAAACAGTAATTCTAACCGCAGCCACAGAAAATCTCATTCCCCCAATCACACTTCCGGGCAGTTCGTATTCACAATTGCACACACCACTGTACACTTTCACCACTATCACCGCACCCACAATTCCAATATTCGCAATCACTCCCACTACTGCATCCACCGTTGATCTTATGGACATATCACCCACCTCCGCACCTCTCCCTTCCCCCATACACCCACCATCTCCCATTCCCCCACCTCCCACTTCACCATTTTCCAGCACCGCATCCACAATTCCATTTCCCTTCCCCTTTCCCTTCCCTTTTGCATTCAACACCCTTCCTGCATCCACCCCCATTAATAATGTATTTAATAATATGTATCAGTGTATGTCGCAACTACAACAGCACTACCAACATCTCGATAACCAACATACGCGACTCTTTCGAAGCCATGAGGAACTTCAACTACGATTCATTGATCTCGAAAGGGAAAAGCGGCTACTACAACAACAGCATGCCACTTTACAGGAACAACATGAACAGTTAGTAGCCAATCCACCCCAGTCAGATGCAGAAGAGAGGCAACAAATGGATGATTTGCTGCACTCCCAGATAACGGAGAATCTCAAGCTCAGACGCAATCTGGCCCTCCTACGAAAACACATGTCTACAACACTCGAAGAGAATAAACGGCTGCAGAAACAGAATGAAGAGAACTTGGAAGCAGCCATGGAGGGTTCCCCGCAGGAAATCGACCCAGAGAAATTCAAGGCCATTCCCTCAGAGAATATGCAAATTGTGTTAGAAACCCATGCCGACCTCCTGGAAGCCCATGCAACATTAGAGAGAGAAAGAGATGACCTATTAAAGCAACTGGCAACCCAGCACAACCGCAGTTGACACGTCTGAAGAAATTGAAAAACTTAGAGCAGAACTAGAAGAATTACGAAGTAAAGTCACGCAATACGAGCGTCAACCCTCTCCACTAGTAGAATCGGAACCTGAAGACTTAGTACCCATTGAAGTAGAGGAAACCTTCCAAGACCCATACGTTCCCATGTCTGCACCAGGGGGAAAGCAAACAGAAGAGGGCATGGACACCATCGAGATTGTTGAGAGCAGTATGGGCACCCAAGGACCGACTAGACAAGGAAGCCAGCGGAGAGAGTCAGAACAAGGTGAAGGAGTAAGTAGACAAAGCAGTCGACGCAAATCTGGCAGATAGGCCCTTCAATTTTTCCCAAATCAATATCTTTTAACAGTGATTCTTATCACTAACAATCATTGTAGATACCATTTCATATTTTTGTAGCTCCATTTTGTGCAAGCCAAGGAGTCCTTGAGCTTGAGGAGCCTTAGAAGTACCTACATATCAATTTTCGTATTTTTTAGACTCCGTTTAAGCCCTCAAATTGGCCCTGGAACCTAATTTTTAACTAGGCCGGACACTAGGTCTGGACAGGGCCAAAACCTAGTCAAAAACTATAAAAAGAGCTAGAGAGCTCATTTTTGAGGTTAGATTGTAATTGAAACGAACTTGTAAGAGCATTTTGAAAGTAATTGAAGAACTCCATTGATTCTCACTCTTTGTCTTGCCGTGTGTGCGCGTGTGTGTGTATGTGTGTGCATGCTAGCGTGCTTCTCACTCACGCACTTGTGCCGCCACTTGCTCGAGGTCTTCATACCATCCTCACGTCTTCCCGGATTGACATTAAAGGAGGTGCTACTCATCATTGAGCTACACCAAATTTTGGCGCCGTTGCCGGGGATCGAGCTTTGAGGACGAGCGTGTGATGGTAAGACGTAGAGTTGACGCGTTGGAGTTGTAGGTAATTTCTTTATTTTTCCTAATTTTCTCTTTCTTACATCACCACCATCATCATCATTATCATCATCACCATCTTCCACCTCCATCTCCATCATCGCGAAAACTTCAGTTTTTTGACTATATCCCCACCTCCACCTCATTTCCCTCATTTCACTTGTGAGAGAGAGCGAGAGAGCGAAATTGTGTGTGCTGTTTTTGCATGTTTCTTGAGCTATCTTGCAGGTTCAGGTCACATCACCATCCCCAGCTTCCTGCGCAGGTACGAAACTCGACGAAACTGTCTCGCAGTCGCCGACTTCTGTCGATCGCGATTGACAGAAATTCTCACCTTTTGGTAAATCTGAGTGCACCACAGTGGACTAGAGACCCTGCACACCACCTTTCCACCAAAATTTTTGAAAATCTTGCAAAATGTAAGTCCATCGCGATTGACAGCCCTGTCCATCGCGATTGACAGCTCTGTCCATCGCGATTGACTGCCAGTCCATCGCGACCGACCCCCTGTCCATCGCGATTGACTGAACTCACTGTCCATCGCGATTGACTGAACTCTCTGTCCATCGCAATTGATTGCCTGTCCATCGCGATTGACTAAGTGTCCATCGCGATTGACTGAACCCCCTGTCCATCGCGATTGACTGAAACTCTCTTTCCATCGCGATTGACTGAACTCTCTGTCCATCGCGATTGATTGCCTGTCCATCGCGATTGACTGAGTGTCCATCGCGATTGACTGAACCCCCTGTCCATCGCGATTGACTGAACTCTCTGTCCATCGCGATTGACTGAACTCTCTGTCCATCGCGATTGATTGCCTGTCCATCGCAATTGACTGAGTGTCCATCGCGATTGACTGAGTGTCCATCGCGATTGACAGCCCTGTCCATCGCGATTGACAGCCAATTTTAGCCAAATTTTTTAGGGATTGTTAATTGAAGAGTTGGGCTAATTTTGGGCACAAATATTATACTCTTGAGCACATGAGGAAGCCTTAGGAAAGCAACTTGGGGAAAACCTGTTGCACAGTGATCCTATTTGAACCCTGTCGTAACCCTAGAACCCTGAACGGTTACAACTTTTTCATACGAAATCCATTTTTTGAGCTCTAGGGCTTGTTGGAAAGCTCGTGGCATATACTACACGCCCTCAACTGTTTTTTATAAAGATAATGCATTAATTTTCAGATAGGGTATTTTGAAGTTGACCATACCCAGGGGGATCAGAGTCAGGGGTCTTTAGAATTGTTCTCTTAAAAAATCACTATGCAAGCTAGTGTGTGTGCTACAGGAATGAAAATCATTGGTTATGTCTTTGGAATTTAAATCTTCAAGCTAACTTTGGAACTTTTACAGATCCTTTGAGAGCATTGAAAGGCGTTCTAAGCAAGAGTAAGTGCAGGCTTGGGAACACATTTCCTGGGCAGTCAAGGCAACCAAGAAGGAAACAAAAGGTTGGAAATTCTCAACTCCCTTTATCAATTCCTAGCTTAGGCTAAGAACGACGAGAGGTAGGAGTAAGTCAGAGCGACGATAGGCAGTTATCAAGTGAAGACTACCTAAAAATTCAAGTTCAAGTTAAAAATCTAACCTCTGTACTGTCGACAACATAAAGGAAAAGAACCTAACGTGGAACGATCAACCTGAAAGTACGAAGAACACTCAAGTATTCCGACGACGTAATATCAGATAAATAACTAAAAAGAATCAAGTGACTGATACCAATTGATCGGCAACGAAGTTGTACTCTGGGCAAAGAATTGGGCTACTTAGTTAGGCATATGAACCTTAGATCGGGATGACATCTAGTAAGGGAGAGACAGAGCCTTAGATCTTCAGAGGCTAGTGTTAACCACATTGCTAGGTCCTGGGCCCAGCAGTTGAGCCACCACTCGTACTACCCTAGCTCTGAGACTAGTGAGTCAGAGATGTCTCAAGGCATGGACAGACCTACGGGAAGTTCAGGAGTGCCTTACTTGTACAGGGTGGAAGGCCCTTACAAAACACAGCTGGAGTACCTGAGGACCAACCGATTAGGTGCCAGCATCTATGAGGACGGCATAGGAAGATCTGTTATACAGATTAAGAATCCTGATCAATCCATTGGACTAGAACACCCAGCTGTCAAGTTTGAAAATGGTGCATACCTGGACAAAGAAGGAACTATATATGTAGTCACTAGTCACCCGGATAGGACAGATGAATTTGGGAATGTAATCTCAGAAGCGGACTTAGGTGACTTGGAACAAGGGAACATGGGTACGGAACCTAGAACCCCTCGAGGTAAATCAGTTCTCACTAGGATTATCACACCTGAGTGGGTACCCCAAGACAACAAGAGCATAGAGTTGCTCCTCAATCGAGAAACCGACGAAGCCTTCTGGAGGTATAAATCTAATCAGCCAACTGATATAGGAAATATCATGATCTGTGAGTTCAAGGATCCGGATAGCCCAGGTAGAGTGACCTACTTAGATCACACTTCGGAACGGATCTTTGTGGTGACAGAAAATGATAGGCATGCTTACACTTGGAAGGGTGAATTTATTTTTCCCCAACCAAGATCAAATGTATCCTATGGTCACCCTGGGGCTGGAACTTCCCAAGCTCATGGTACGCAAAGAGACAGAAGTAGAGATAGACCAGAAGTAAGTTTTGCCAACCCAGTGGGCAGAGAAAGAACGAGAACGGAGACGAATAGGGTAGAACCTGAGATGCTTAGAGCCCACAGGAACCAAAGAAATGTAGATGGATTCCCTCTGCCGAGGCCTAGAGAGCACACAAGAACTTTGAGACCCACCCAGCTAGTTAAGTCCATGAAGAATTACTTTGACGGCACAGGAGATCCCTATGATCATGTGGCGGAGTTCAAGCAAGTCTTGAGAGCTGAACAAGTGGAGGATCTGTTCACGCAAAACAATGCCTTCGGTCTAACCCTTAGGAACACAGCACTTACATGGTTTCAGCCATTGGATGAGCGTCAGTTCAGGAGCATAGACCAACTCCTAGAGGCTTTCATTGTAGAGTTCTCTAAGAGTGGCATAAGACACAATACCTCATCATTGATTCACAGCTTCAAGCAAACCCCTCAAGAGACCGTGAGACTTGCAGGAAGAAGATTTAGACAATACCTTGAAAAATGTCCTGTTTCGGAGCTGCCCACATCTGCTAAACAAGTAGCCTTATTCCTTGATGGATTGCTGAGTACGAAATTGAGATCCTATGTGTATCTGAAAGACCCTAGGACTATAGAAGAGGGTGTACGCATGTGCATTGACATTGAAGATAACCTAGGGGAAGAACTAGAGCTTTCCAAAATCTACAAAGATTCAGATAGTGCTTCTAGTCACTCTTCCACGCAATCCACATCAATTGAGGAACTCGCAGAGAAAGTGGCACAAAAACTAGGCGTGTCTAGCAAACAAATTCCGAGGTTTGCCCCTGTGAAAAGATGCTATACGTGTGGTGGCGACCACATGGCGAACGTCTGTCCTATTATGGCTCAACCTCAAGTTAATCCCAGTAGCCAGTACTGCACTATAGAACGGAAGTACACCAATCACACTGCGCAAGATTGCCCATACAACAGGCAGGTAGTTAGGCAACCCTACCCTCAGCCATACCCTCAACAGGGAAGATACCAGAACCAGTACCCTCCACAGCCATATGGCAGGCCACAGCAACCCTATCAGCAACCATATCAAAACCAACAAAGACCTCAGCCTGTGTTAGCACAACAACCCCCAGCTCCAGCTAATGTGATCCCGGTAAAGTATACTGCTGCAGAAGAGAACATGAATAGAGCCTTAGTCCCGGTAACATCCTTGCTTTCTGAAAATGACCTCAGTGACCATAGCTTTGATTCTACACATGTTGATAGTCCCCAGGCGTACTACATGCAGTCCCCAGAACATGGTGAGTCCTATTACAGCGAAGAGCCAAATGAACCTAGTTGGGAGTCAGACTACACAAACGTCATGTATACAAACCCCAACCCTAGGCCTCAACCTAGGCAGGCACGACCACCATTTCCTAGAGGACCATGCTACCGATGTTAGGGAGATCACTTCATTCGTGATTGTCCCTTACCTCCACCTACACAAAATCAGTCCGTGACGATCCAAGGCTTTTGCCAAGATTGTGGAAAAGAGCATCTTTTACGAGACTGCCCAAAGAACCCCAATAATATGCCAAAAATCACTCCTATCAATGTGATTGGTTTGGTTGTGGATTCCTCAGGAAGTGTCACTTCCACTGCACCAGTACAGGTAGTCACTAGAGCTCAGGCATTGCAGCAAAACCAAGAGGCAAGCCAGGAAAAGGGCCCAGAGGCTAGTGAAACCGAGAGCGTGACAAAGAAAAGGACTAGAGCGTGGAAAGATAGTCGAGAAAGAATGAAAAGACAATGGGCTAAAAAGATGAGTGAACTCGAGGAAAGCGTAAGGGAAACAAGAGCCAGAATAACCGAACTCACAACTCAAACTCACTCTCACACTACTCCACCACCACCACTCCCATCTCCATCCGACCCACCACCTCCCCCACCGCCTCATCAAATCCCACCACCCCCTAGAGTAGGATCAGTCCTAGCTGACCCCACTCTTGAAGACCTAAATATGATGCTGAAAGCATATCAGGCCAGAATCCAAGAAGGGCCAACCATAACCGATCATGAAAAATGCTACCCTAGAGCCGAGCTAGAGCTTGAATGAACTAAGATTTGTGCCAAAATGGTGGAATTGGCTCAGACCATGTTTGAGGCCAGCCGCCTATTTAACATTTCTAGTTCAGCTAAGACGTAGTTACACTTTGATGGACTGCTGGAAAGAATAGAGAGGCTAATTGCACAATCAGAAAAGGAACCTGCCCCTCAAAGAAAGGACAGGGCAAGAGAACGGATAAGCCTGCCTCTTCAGGAAGCCCATGTGCCTCCTAAAGAAGCTTATCTTCCCCCCCAAAAGGCAGATGAACCCCCCTCGAAAGCTTACGTACCTCCACAGGTTGCCTACATTCCTTCTCAGGGAGTGTATGAGCCTGCTCGGAAGAGTAATAGAATAAGTAATCCTCCCCAGGAAGCTTGCGCTCCAGCCATCCATGAGAACAAGGAGAGAGTCAACGGTAGAATAAGCCCTCCTTCCCAGGTTGCTTATGTGCCTAATTCTACGGAGCCAGACACTTCTTCTTCTATGAATCGGTTTGCACCAGACTTCCTACGAGAGATTCAAGAAGACAAATGGGATAACGAAAGTGAAGTCGCCCCTCCCTTTGAACTTGTGGATGATGCACACGACCAATTCCCACAAGACATTCCATCTATTTACGGGGAACATGAGAGTACTCAGTCTCACGAGAGATTGGACTTTGAGTCTAATTCCATACAAGAGCTACCCCACTTCACAGGCCCATGGGAAGCAAAGTCCACGTGTATGAGAGCACCCACAGTCATGGTAAGGAACGACGACTCAGTCATATCTAGGAACACGGAGGTAGTAAAGAACACCAAGGCGCAGCGCGATCCCACTTTGGAAGAACTGCCTAAGGATAGACCAAAAGCGCGGAAATATGTAGCTAGTCAAGTAACTGAAGTTGCAGAACCACGTTCCCGAATAGGATCCCATAGGACAGTGCCAGAAATTCCCTTGGACAAGATCGGAGATATGTGTGAAGGTGAAGAAGGGAACACCTACCTTCCCATTACCTACCAGGACTACACCACTAAGGCAATTTTGGACTCAGGTGCAGGAGTTGCAATTGCCACCACTTCCCTATGGAAGCGTTGGGGCAAGCCAGCACTCAGGCCAACGAGAATGAAATTGCAAATGGCCGATGGTCACATAGAGAGACCCCTAGGATTGCTAGAAGGCATAACTCTTACCACTTGTGGTGTTGAGTTTGAGCATAGCTTTGCTATATGTGACTTTAGCAAAAATCATGCCTATGAGATGATTTTGGGAAGACCATTTATGCGACAGTTGCAAGTGGTACAGGATTGGGGAACCAATTCTTTGTACCTGCAGCACTTAGGTGTTACGACCAAAGTCAATCTCAAGGATTATTCTCATAGAGATGTCCCTCCTATCCAGTGGAATCCCATCCATAGAACCAAAGATGATACGGAATCTGTACATTCCATAGGGTCAGGATCCTCATGGATGCATGAAGACACTCACTTATGGATGTGCAAAGTAGCAGTAGAGGAAGAGAAGAGAGAAAAGGCCAGAGAAATAGGTGCAAACGAAACTCATAGACCCATTCAAGACCCAGCCTATGCACCTGTAGTCTTTCCTGACGAGGAATTTGAACCCCATGGCTGGGCGGAAATTTTAGCAACCATGGACGTAGCCATCAATGAAGAACAATGGACATCTCACTGTGATGAGGATGGCTATGACATTTCAGTCTTCTCCATAGAGCCAATCATGGGAGAGGCAGTTCTAGAAGAATGCGAACCTAGCCCTGATGCATTTGAGGATGCAAGTGATTCCGATCTCGAGTCTATCATTATGGACCCACCATTTGCATCAGATGAAGAATACTTCCATGAAGTAGAATTTCAACCCCAGAGGCATGGAGAGCTTACAAATGATGTAAGATTAGCAACGCATGTGAGCCCAAAGGAAGAACGAAAGAAACGAAAAAAGAGAGAAGTCTCACCAGAAGAGGAAGAATCTTTGTTTGAGGTCCCAGAAAATTTTAAGAAGTATGAGATAGATGACAGGAGAGTCATGATTAGAATGCCTAAACGAGAGGCACAATCAGGAGAGGCCTATGATAACAAAGAAACCACCAAGAAAATAGTAGTGGCCATAGAAGAAGGAGAGGAGAGATGAACGTATATAGGCCATGACCTGACAGAAGAAGAAGAGCACGAATTGATTGCCTTGCTAAGATAATACAGAGATGTATTCGCTTGGAGTTACAAGGATTTGAAAGGGGTTGACCCGAACATATGCTCGCACACCATCCCCATGATTTCAGATGCCAAACCCTCTAAGCAAAAGCCTTATACATATAACGATAATTACGTTGCTAGGATCAAAGAAGAGATAGATAGACTGGTCGAAGCTGGATTTATCTATGAAATTGAGCACACTGAGTGGGTATCACCCATCATAGTGGTGCCCAAGAAGAATGGCAAACTACGCGTGTGCATTAACTTGAAGAAGGTTAATGCAGCCACTATTCGAGATAACTACCCACTTCCCATCACAGAACATCTCTTAGAAAGAGTGGCAGGCAAGGAAGTGTACAGCTTCCTTGATGGATTTTCGGGTTACAATCAAGTAGCCATAGCTCCAGAGGATCAGCATAAGACAGCCTTTGCCACAGAATGGGGCATTTTTGCCTTTAGAGTAATGCCATTTGGGCTTACCAATGCACCAGCTACCTTCCAGAGGCTGATGTGCCATGTGTTTAAGGAGTTCCTGAGAAAGAGTTTAGAAGTCTACGTTGATGATCTTTGTGCTCATTCCAACATTAGGCAAACCCATATCCCTGAACTCAGACAAATCTTTGACAAATGTAGAGAATATCAAGTCTGCCTGAACCCAGCAAAGTGCGTTTCTATGGTCAGGCAAGGCAAGATTCTAGGACATATAGTGTCAAAGAATGGCATATCTACCGACGAAGAAAAAGTGAGAGCCATAGCAGAGCTACCTAGGCCAAAGAATGTCAAGGAAGTACAAGCTTTCATGGGGCATTGTGGTTATTACCGACGATTTATACACATGTATGCTGTCATTGCAAAGCCCATGTACGGACTCCTGACTAACTTTGAGTGGACGGATGAATGTGAGAATTCCTTCCAGGAGCTTAAACGAAGATTATGTTCAGCACCAATCTTGACCACACCAGATTGGAATAAGCCATTCCATGTTCATGTTGATGCATCCAATTATGCTATTGGATGTGTGCTTGCACAACCTACTGGTGAAGGTAATATGGATCTTCCAATTGCCTATGCCAGTAGACAATTGAATGCGGCTGAAGGGAATTACACCACTACGGAGAGAGAAGGTTTAGGCATGGTATATGCAGTTAAGAAATTTAGACACTATTTGCTTGCAAATAAGTTTAAATTTTTTACTGATCATCAGGCATTGCTGTACCTCGTAAACAAGCCTTGCAATACATGAAGATTAGTGAGATGGTTTCTCTTGTTAATGGAATATGATTTTGAGGTTGTGGTAAGGAAAGGGAGGACTCACTTGAGAGCAGATCACCTCTCTACGCTCACATCGGGAGAAGCCCCACAAGGAGTATCAGATGACCTTCCAGATGCTTACTTGTTTAATTTGGAAGTGGTGCCACAGTGGGCTAAGCCACTGGTACCAGTATTGACATACGGGCCTAACCATCCAGTGGTAAACACATGGAATAGAGAGGTTGTAAAAGCCCAAAAGTACCACATCATGGCTGGAAGTATGTACAAGCACACAGATCAAGGGATCTTGGCTTGTTGCGTAGAAGAGGATGAGTACGCTAAATGGTTGCAATTAGCACATGTAGGTGCGTTAGAGCAACACCATTCAAAGCAACGAACTTTACAGACTCTAAAGAGATTCGGAGTGCATTGGCCAGCTATGGAAGCGGACGTCCAAAAGTTGTGCAAGGAATGCCCAAGCTGTTGCACAAAACCACCAGTGGAACACGCCACTCTGTATCAAGTATCCATTGTGCCAGATTGGAGTGAACCACTAGTATCCTTCCTGAGGACAAACACATTCCCCCCAGACATGACGCTGGCTAGGAAAAGGAGTTTAGAACAAGAAGCCCAGGATTATTCACTCATTGGTGATAATCTATATAAGCGTGGTAAAGATGGTTACCTAAGACTGTGTGTCCATGAGAGTGAGTATCTTAAGATCTTAGAAACTGCTCACCAAGGTGTAGCAGGAGGACACTTTGGACGGGATCGGGTGATCAAGGCAATTCTATTTGCGGGCTTCTGGTGGCCTACCCTTCACATGGATGCACATACCTATGTGAAACGGTGTGATGTCTGTCAGAGGACTCAGTATCCTATACGCAAAGATGAGATGCCACTGAAACCTATGATGGGTGGACGTGCATTCTCTAAGTGGGGAATAGACTTCGTAGGTCCTATTAATCCCCCAGCTAAAGGTTCTCATGCGGAATACATCATTGTTGCAACAGATTATCTCACCAAGTGGGTAGAGGTAAAGGCTACGACAAAGAACGATGCTCAAACAACTGCCAAATTCTTGTTTGAGAATGTATTCACGAGATATGGGCTACCTATAGAGCTTGTAACTGATAGAGGCACTCATTTCTTAAATGAAGTGATTGAAAATCTACTCCAAGAATTCTTGGTAATACACAAGAAGTCTGCCCCCTATCACCCTCAAGCTAATGGACAGGCTGAGAGCACTAATAAGATCTTATGCAATGTAGTGACAAAATTAGTGAACACTAAACGCTCTGATTGGGACAAACAGTTACATCATGCTGTTTGGGCATACCGAGTTGCCTACAAAACGGTACTCCAGGCCACCCCCTTTCAGATGGTATTCGGTCAAAACGCTGTGTTACCCTTGGACTTCTTGATCCCTACATTGAGAGTAGCACAAGAACACGAATGGACAGGTCATGAGCTCTCCTCTAGAATTTTTGACCTTGAACGATTAGTAGAAACAAGACTGAGAGCAGCGGCAGGAATATATGCAGCCAAGAAGAGACAGAAGGCATATTTCGATGCCCATGTGAAGGATAAAGGCTTGAAAGCAGGAGATCTAGTCTTAGTCTATACACTGAAACAACACGCGAGGAAGCTAGAAAAGAGGGGCTACGGACCTATGATTATCAACAGGATCTCCACGAGTGGAGCAGTACAATTAGCCACGTTAGAGGGTGATGTTCTCCCTAACTATATTAGCGGATGCAGAGTCAAGTTGTATCAGGAACCCCTCACGGAGGAAATGCTCAGCCGACTCAACACTGCTAAGAAACGCAAAGAGGAAGAAAAGCGAGTTTGAGAAGAAGCTCAAGCAGAAGCTTTAGAACGCATCAGAAGGATGAAGTTACGAAGGCAAGGTAGAGATCAGCCTAGAGCGAATGACTATGCAGATCAAGGATATCCTATGGCCATGTGTGAAGTTGCAGGAACAAGCTCGCATAGGATAATTGATAGACGTCCTTTCATAACCATAGATATAGGACAAGGAAAGAGTGCAAGGACCGTAAGAGCCTTGATTGACTCAGGTGCAGCCACTAGTGCTGTTAAATTGTCTTACTTGTCAATCCTGTGGAAGCGTATCTCATAGGATTGGGAGGAGTGGAAACCCCTTGCATGGGCGAGGTGGAACTTCCCCTCTACATTCATGATGAGACAATGACAGTTAAAGTACTAGTGTGTCAAGATGAGGACCTCACGGAACCCCTTGTCTTGGGTCAAGACTGGATCTATGACCAAGCAGTCAACTTGAACCTAAGAAGTGGACTTCTTCAGGTATGGGTCAATCATAGTCGAATTACAGTAGAGTTGGATAATGGAGCACTCAAAGAACTAGGAAAGGCATAGACTCCTGGTCCTTCCAGGAGTACACATGAAGATGACCATGCTGTTCTTGTCCAAAACTATGTGTTGCAGAGGAATGCTACGCGCAAAAAAGGAGTCAGGGAGGCAACGGAACTCCCTTCTTTTCCAAAAGTCAGAAGGAGGCAACAACCAAAGATGGCTCAAAGGCAGAAGAAGCAGAGTACTACCTATGCCGGAAATCAAAAGAACCTGCGCAGCAGAATGTCTCAACAAGTGAACCAAGTGTGGGTGCGAAAAGGCGAACACCCGGTTGCACTCACGCCAACCGCACGGGCAAAGCCTCTTATTAGTAACCAACAACACGTCACTAATAAGAGGTCTTTCGGAAATTCTTCTGCTAATGTGAAATCTATTTGGGTGCCCAAGAAGTCGATGAAGGCCAGCCCACAATCAAGACAAATTTGGGTGCCTAAGGCTTGTTTGCGGGCTCAAATAGCTACACCACGAACACACCCTACACAGCATGATCCATTCACTCGCACAGCCTACATCCACTCATTTTTAACACCAAGGCACATGAGCATGAACAGAATCAGTTGTAAATGGGTACCTAAAAGGCCTCATGTTCAAGCTGACACACCTATAAAGTTCTCGAGAATCTCTACAGAACCACGAGCAAAACCCATCCACTGCATTTGGCAGCCCAAGACTTGTAACAAACCCCCGGACCCCGATTGTAAATCCATGACCACCTACTAACCACTTCACTCTCACATCACATCATTTCGCTTAGCTCTTAGGTCTACCTAACTCCTAACTACACACACCAGCACCGAGCACTTATTAACCCCTAACCACTCCCGAACTTTAAGTTAATGTTGTAACAAGGGACACCATGTCATTTTTGTGTCCATTGCAATGTTAACGTTTATTCATATATTCTCACAGAATCAGCTGCGACATTTTCAACATGGCGGAGGCAGCAGGAACTAGCTCTCACACAGAAACAAGCCCGCAAGTGGTGGACTTGGACAGTTTACCCGTTTTGCCTGAGACAATTGAAAGACCAGAAGAATTGCAGGCCGTCAAAATTATACCTATTGCGGACCCTCCGCGTGGCCACACCATGCCCGTGGGAAAGACTTCACATTGGTTTACCGAGGTGGCAGGACCCTTGGGTGAAGGAACGTACCTATGGGAATCAGAGTTGGACTTCAATGGAAAGCAAGGCAGATACCATTTCTTTACAAGAGAATTTGAGAAATTACAAAATGCGGAAGGTCTACGTCCGATATGGGAAAAAGCAGGATTGAGTGCCTATTTCAGTGCCCGACTCCCAAAACCTGACTTCATGCGATGCTACTATCTCATCAACACCTTGACTCCAAATCAGAACCCAAAAGGTGCAAGCTCATTTGTGATTCCATCTTTGACAAAGGGGAATGAGCTCAAGAGGTTCAGGCTATCAAACAATTTGGTGAGAGAAGCTCTAGATATGCGCGGAATGCATATTCCTACAGAAAAGGAAACCCTAGTACCGGATTACATGAAGAATCGAAGTCTCACCAAACTCAAGGACATGGTATCCATGACGCCTAATATTGCAATACACCTTCGCATGTGCATGCAACACTTTGCTTTCCCGGCACAAGATCGATTCACCATGCCGCCCAAAAAGATTTGGTTTAGCGTGTATCTGGCAGAGACACAGAGCCTCACCATCAACCTACCCCACTGGATAATTGATCAGATACACTTAGCTCACAAACGCTGGCCGCGGAAACAGGTTTTATATGGTTGCTGTGCTCTGACAAGAATCATTTATAGGTGTTTGGCTTATGACATTCCAATCCAACGGGCCCTGATGTGGAATCGGGTAGAGCAGTTTCGAGGCAGGACATCCACTGGACCCCCTTCTAAGAAGATGAGAGGCACGGTCCAAGTCCCATGTGCTCAACCACGTGGAGCCACCCTAACACCAGACGTCACCCCGCCACCCCGAAGAGTCCGACCATTCACACTCCGACTTCCAAGACGCAGCACCGATGGTTCCACCTTGATATTCCCTCCCATCCCAACGGATCTCGAATTTCCTAGTGGTGCACCTTTGGAAGAACTCACTAATGAAGACTTCGAACAACTATTACAAGATGTAGAGCTCGAGGCAGAAGAGGCACAACAAGCGGAAAACGTACAAACGCAGGCCACAACCTCCCAAGCACCTGTCACACCTGTTGAAGTGGATGCAGAAGATGACGGAGATGAAGAACAGGAGGATGATGAGGAGGAGTATGATCAAGAGCACCACGAGGAGCAACAAGAAGTGCCAGAACTTGTAGGTGCACCAACATATACAGCTCAACTACGAAGGCTATACGACACTATCAAAGCAGTACAAGAAAGGCATCAGCTCTCTCTGGTATCAGGTCAAGCTTTGATGCAAGAAATGCTATCAGATGAAGGGGTGGACCAACACTTCATTGACACCCTCAAATTAGTGTCAGACTCTTTAGGAGTTCCGGAGGCTGTCCACACCGTAGTCCGCCAGTCCGTAAGGTACGACAAACGCAGAGTGGACACGTTACCACGAGCAGGTAAGACCATCAGGATACCCGTCACAGAACAAGAAGTACCCATTGAGACAATAGCCACCCCCACAACCACCACTGACCTCTCCGCCGAAACCTTCGTTCAAACATCATCCATCTCACCCCAGCATCCTCCATCACCACCTTCTCCACCCCCACCACCACCTCCCACCTTGGAAGAAACGACAGTCATCACCTCTACCTTCACTTATAACCCATCCTCATTCAAATCATTCTCATTTTGAGAACCCACCACACAAGACACCCTCTTCTCCTTCGTCACCAATCCCTTGTACACTTCGTCCCGTCTATCCTCTGAACCCATGACTGGCCATCCCATAATTCCAACTGTAGTTGGAAACCCAGCACCCACAGAAGGCACCCTGTGTTTCCTGACCTATCCCCCAATACGGGTTCCTCCATTCCATGACCCTCACTTCCCATCTGGCCCCTACACCTCTTTCAACCTGACCGCGCCACCCCAATACCCGTCCGTTGTGGAGCAGTTCACCCGCTCTCCAATGTTTCCGAGGCACATTTCTCCGATGTTCGCAACGACATCAATTTACACGAACACCACACTCACTTCACCTACCATACCCACCTACATGGTAGCCCCTGCACACACCACCTTGTCTGACCCAATGGACATTTCACCAACCACAGCACCTCTCCCCACGATTCCACCATCTTCCCCTCCCTTGCCCCCCACCTCACCACTCACATCATTGGCACACACAGCATTCACTACCCCCCTACCCAATCCCACCTCCCCTGCATTTCAAACTTTTCCCCTTGCATCTCATAATGTAGATAGCACGTTCAACACATTACTTCAGTGTGCACATCAGCTACAACAAGACTACCATCAATTGGAAGAACGCACTGCTGCCCTCTAGGCAGAATCTCAACGTCTGCAAGCTAGAGTCACCACTCTTGAAGCTGACTACCAGACGCTCCTAACCGAGCATACCACACTACAGCAGGCTCACTCCGAATTGGAATCAAAGACATCAACTGTAGATGACCAAGCAGTCAAGGAACTAGAAACAGTGCTTCACGCGCAAATGATATCTAACGCTACACTCAGACGCAACATTGGGCTATTAAGGAAGCATATGGCCGCAGCACTAGAAGAGAACAAACGACTTCAACAACAAAACCAAGACAACTTTGAAGCGGCCATGGAAGGAACCGTAGGAGCAACCATTAGCCCTACCAGATATAGAGCAGTTCCATCAGAAGACATTCGCATCTTACTTGAGGAGCATGCAAATTTCTTGGAGTCATATGAAAAACTAGAGACTGAATGTGCAGATCTAAAGAAACAGATAGCCAGTGTACCCACTGCTCAACAGGAGCCGGTAATCTTGCAACACTACAGAAGAAATGGAGACCCTCCGGAAACAGGTGGCAGAACTCCAAGCACGCCTCTTACCATATGAACGGCCACCCTCGCCCATTGAAGAACCAGAACCTGAAACAGTAGTGGAAATCCCCGTTGATGACAGCTATGAAGAGCCATACGAGCCTATGCCGACGCCTGGTGGTCGAACTACGGAAGAAGTACAAGACACGTTAGAAATTCAAGTTCCAGATTGGGTCAAAAGGGTCGAGAAAGTGGGTAAGACACATGATGATCGTGTGGCCGTGCAAATGCAATCTCTCACAAATCTGGAAGAAACGGTCCTTCGGTCTTCCTACTTTCAAAATTTATCCCATCAACGGTTAATCACAACATCAGAATCGCAATACATGCCTTATTTTGTCTTACTACATGATTATAATGCAGAAGTCAAAAGACACACAGGGAAGGAGCCCACGTTCGCCACTCAATTTGAAATAGGGGATTTACCGACAGATGCACGTGCTGGCTCGATCTTCCAACCTAATTGGCGTGCATGTCTACTCACCGACTACCCAGAGATGATGAGTACTTGGGCAACCATGCCACTATATATCAAGTATAATCCATGCTATTGTCCAGTGGTACGTCGCAGATCCTGGCAAGCATTTGCAATCAAGGTACGCAACAATAAAGAGTGCTCGGCTTGGGTTAACTACCCATATTTCGCTCCACCTCGAGGGACCCCAACCGTAGCCTACATGATATCAACAATTCGGCACTGGTCTACACGTCTAAATAATGTACCCGACATAGCAGCGAAAATGTGTATGAAGATATTCGAGCTCATGACCATTGTCTTCAAAACCTTTCGGAATGTCCAAGCTCCATACATCTCTGCCCCTGGATTCTCTCAAGGCAACAAGGATTTAGTCTACGACATGAGCCAAACCCCCTCGGTCACTATCATCTTTGCTTGGCATGCACGAATAAAGTACTTGCCTGCATGCTTCAAGCAGACATTTGAGGAAATGTTCTCTACGGGATTCTGGGAATACAATTCCGAAATTTTCATTCCCAGACCCACACATTTGCTACATCTATTCGCAGTAGAACAAGCGATCCATGCAGATCAGTTACGTCTGCCACATCCGGACATTCCAGGACCAATCGATTGGGATCGTATGATGACAGATTTGGCCAGAGGACTACGCATACAAGAACATCAGCTTGCCACTCAGGTTGTGGAATACTACATCCAACACTCCCAGCAACAAGGGTCTGTCAGGGACGACAGACGCGAGAGAGGGGGGGGGGTGTTGAGAGCAGTATGGGCACCCAAGGACCGACTAGACAAGGAAGCCAGCGGAGAGAGTCAGAACAAGGTGAAGGAGTAAGTAGACAAAGCAGTCGACGCAAATCTGGCAGATAGGCCCTTCAATTTTTCCCAAATCAACATCTTTTAACAGTGATTCTTATCACTAACAATCATTGTAGATACCATTTCATATTTTTGTAGCTCCATTTTGTGCAAGCCAAGGAGTCCTTGAGCTTGAGGAGCCTTAGAAGTACCTACATATCAATTTTCGTATTTTTTAGACTCCGTTTAAGCCCTCAAATTGGCCCTGGAACCTAATTTTTAACTAGGCCGGACACTAGGTCTGGACAGGGCCAAAACCTAGTCAAAAACTATAAAAAGAGCTAGAGAGCTCATTTTTGAGGTTAGATTGTAATTGAAACGAACTTGTAAGAGCATTTTGAAAGTAATTGAAGAACTCCATTGATTCTCACTCTTTGTCTTGCCGTGTGTGCGCGTGTGTGTGTATGTGTGTGCATGCTAGTGTGCTTCTCACTCACGCACTTGTGCCGCCACTTGCTCGAGGTCTTCATACCATCCTCACGTCTTCCCGGATTGACATTAAAGGAGGTGCTACTCATCATTGAGCTACAGAGATAGAGGCTCCTAAATGGATGCAGAGGTTAGAGAAAGTGGCCACAACCCATGATGATAGAGTGGCAGTTCAGATAGCATCTATGTCACGTTTGGAAGAGGTACTCATAAAATCGGATTACTTTAGAAACCTCTCCCATCATAGGTGGATCGGCAAATCCGACGATTTGTATGTTCCTTTCTGTGTCTTAATGGCGGATTACAATGCCGAAATCAAGCAACACACCTCAAGAGAACCAACCTCGGCTACACAGTTTGCACCGGACGACATCCCAGCAAGTGCCAAGCAGGGCAATATACATCAACCGACGTGGAGGATTCTTCTACTGGAAACCTACCCAGAGATGGTAAGAACATGGAATAACATGCCTTTGTACATCAAATACAACCCATGCTACTGCCCTGTATTTCGAAGAAGGTCATGGCCAGAATACACAAAAACTGTGCTAACAACCAAAGGATGCGAGAATTGGCTCAATTATGTCTACTTAGCACCACCTAAAGGCCAACCTACCATAGGATATATGATATCAACGATTCGGCACTGGGGGGTCAAGTTTAAAAATGTACCAGATGTCATGGCCCAAATGTGCCTTAAAATTTTTGAACTCATGTTGGTCACCTTCAGGACTTTCAAGAATGTCAAGGAACCTCATCTGTCAGCTCTTGGATTTAATGAAGGTAATCAGGACCTGGTCTACGACATGAGCGCAGCACCATCTATTAATGTTGTATATGCATGGCATGCGCGTACCAAGTATCTACCAGCCTGCTTCAAACAGACGTTTGAAGAAATGTTTGTCACGGGATTCTAGGAATATCATTCCGAGATATTCATTCCCAGACCATCACATTTATTGCAGTTGTTTGCAGTGGAACAAGCTCTCCATTCAGAAAAGTTACGTATACCACATCTAGAGGTTCCCGGGCCGGTAGATTGGGATGCTCTACTCACGGACTTAGCCAAAGGGTTGTGGATTGCATAACATCACTTAGCACAAGACGTTGTTGAGTACTACATCCAACAACCCACCCAACAAGGGTCTGTCAGGGACGACAGATGCGAGAGAGGGGGGGGGTGTTGGAACTGAAGGACTCACAAGGCAAGGAAGCTTACGAAGGGAGTCAGAGAGAAGAGAAAGTACAGGCAAACAGAGCAGTCAACGACGATCTGGCAAGTAGGCCAATATTTTTTCAGGACACTAAAGCATATCGAAGAGGTGGACACACAAGGAGAAGGAGCAAGTAGGGAGCTCCAGGAAATGTATGTCAAAATGTTAATAGAAACCCCTACAAAAATAGTGATTTTCATCACTAAAAACCATTGTAAATACCATTTCATATTTTTCTAGCTCCATTTTGTGCAAGCCAAGGAGTCCTTGAGCTTGAGGAGCTTTAGAAGTACCTACCTATCAGTTTTCACATTTTTTAGACTTCGTTCGAACCTCCTAATAGGGTAGAGAACCTAATTTTTAACTAGGCCGGAAACACTAGGTCTGGACACGGCCAAAACCTAGTCAAAAACTATAAATAGAGCTAGAGAGCTCATTTTTGAGGTTAGCTTGTAATTGAATTGAACTTGTATGATCTTTTTGAAAGTAATCTAAGAACCCCATTGCTTCTCAATCTTTGTCTTGCTGTGTGTGCACGTGTGTGTGTGTATGTGTGTGCATGTTTGTGTGCTTCTCACTCACGCACTTGTGCCTACGCTTGCTTGAGGTCTTCATAGCATCCTCTTGTCTTCCCGGATTGACATTAAAGGAGGTGCTACTCATCACTGAGCTACAAAAAGCTTTGTTCCTTTTGTGCTAACAAAGTGAGCAAACGCCGACTTTCTCCAAGGCTTACGAGTAAGGCGACAACCAAGGCATAGACCTTGGCATACCTTGTCATCTGAGTCACGAAAGATGCCGTTGGTGCCATTTGCTACACGCGAAGGAGGACCTCAACGATCAAGGAATATAGAGGTTCCCTATACTTCTTGGGAGGTCACCCATCCCAATAATATTCCCTCCAGAGCTCGCTTAACCGTGGAAATCTCTTGCCATGAAGGTAAGCCTATTTCAGAAGCATTTTTGGGGTGTCCTTTGGAGCTGTTTTGGATTACTTCTGCACATAGTTCTCTTCACACAAGTCCAAGAACATCAAGAAGAGTGTTCTTTGTTCTTCTTTGGTATTAAATATCAACCTTTGGGGCTGTGTTTTCAGCCACACTCGCAAAACGACAGGTTTCTTGAAAGATTTCAGTTTTGGTGGGAGCAGTCGCTATAAATTTATGCATGTTTTTTGAGCCAAAAACATCATAGTTGAGAGACACTTGCAGGTGTCATTGGTTAGTTTTTGGGTTGTGCATTTAGCCTTTTAATGTCATTTTACTACATATATTGAACACATACACATTATGTATGCTTCTGTGGATACCGCGTATGTATGTCCATGTGGTCATTGATATAGCCATTACGTTCTTTGCATAAAACCTTTTACGTTTGATAAAGAGGGTCATGGTGAGGTTTTCTTAACTGGGAGACACCTAGATGTCGGGGTCTCTTCGGTGATGTAGGTGGAAGACTTACCCAGCCTCGCCATAGGAGATGTATGATAGTTGCTCATAGGTGCTCGATAAGACTAGTTGGCTTCTATTGTGTAATTGATTATATGCAGTGGAGTCAATGATTCAGTATGCAGGCAAATCAATGATTCACTAGTTGTCTTCTATTGGGTAATTGATTATATGCAGTGGAGTCAATGATTCACAATGACTATACTTGCAATTTTATGATATTTTGACACTATTCGTACGCTCATTTTGCAGACCATACTCTCAAAAAAGGTTTCCAGATTTTTGGCTTTGTCAACTATACAGTGGTCGATTTACTCCTTGATACACTTATTCCTTGTTGTTTTGACTCTTCTAGCTCCATTATCATTCCATTCAGTTCTCCACAATCATGTCATTAGAGGTCTCAAGCACATCCGTTGGATCAGGGTCTAATGCTAGTGTTTCGAGGAGGAGCTATAACTTGGAGGGCAAAGACCATTTTGAGGTCCAAAAATTTTATGGCACAAACTTTGCGCTATGGAAGAATCAGATTAAAGATGTGCTGATTCAAAGGAAAGAATGGAAGCCAGTAAATGGAATTTCAAAGAAGCCTACTGACATGGATGAAGATGATTGGGATGAGTTAGATGAAATGGCCAGCTTTACCATTCACTTGCACGTGGCAGATAATGTTTACTTTACAGTATTAGACTGTGAAAGTGCAGAGGATCTTTGGAAGACATTATGCAATACATATGAAAAAGAGACGGCATAAAATAAAGTCTATCTGATGAGAAAATTATATGAACTTTGTACGAAGGACACATATAGTGTTCCTGCTCATCTAAATGTGTTTGATGCTATATTCTCTTAGTTATAAGCCCACAAAATGGATATGGATAATGAAATGAAAGCAGTATTGTTGTTATGCAACTTGCCTTCATCATGGGATACATTTTTCATAGCTATAAGCAATAGTGCATCTGGTGGTAACCTCGTCTATGATGACATATGTGGAGCACTCTTGAGTGAGGAGATGCATAGAAAATCCATGGTTGTCACTCAGAGTAGAGATGCATATAATGTTCGTGATTCTTACCAAGGAAAGAATCAACAAGAACAAGGAAAAGAATTGTGAATGGAATAAGAGCAAAAGTAAATTAAGAAACAGGGATATCAAATGCCATTATTGTCATAAGAAAGGACACATGAAGAAATATTGTTATGCGTTAAAGAATGCTAAAGGTGAAGGACAGAATGTTGATGGGCATGTTAAACAGTTACCTACACCATCTACTTCGTCTGTGAAGATTGAAGAAATTAGTGTTATTTCTGATGATGCTGATGTGTTGATACTTGATGGTATTGTGCCAACTGAGGCTCTTATGGCTGATTCTCGTTCCCACACCTAGTTGCTGGATTCTGGTGCTTCTTTCCATGTGACACCACATAGAGAATGGTTCTCTTATTATGCAACAAAGTCTCTTGGTACCGTGAGACTTGGTGATTCTTACCAGTGTGATGTTGTGGGGATTCAAGATGTGGTTGTGTAGTTCATTGATGGTCCAAAATTTACTATACATAATGTAGGCCATGTACCTCTGTTATCACATAGCTGGATGTCACTTGGTCAACTTGATGACCTTGGTTACAAGGTGGTCTTCTATGCTCAGTTCTTTCACATATCAAAGGGCAAGATGGTTATTGCAAAAGGAAGCAAAGCTCGCTCACTTTAGACTTTATTTGTATCATAGAGAGAAAACTTGTTAGCTATTACTGAATAGCATATGGCTTGTATTTGGCATGGTCATTTGGGCCATATATCTTGTAGTGGAATGGAAAATCTTTCTCGTTCTGGCTAGTTACTTGTGTTATCTTTCTCTGATTTTTAATTTTGTGAGCATTGTCAATATGGAAAGCAAACTAGAAATGTGCATAGAACCCACATTGACTCTTCAATTCAGCCTTTAGATATCACTCATACAGATGTGTGTGGTCCTATGTTGACTATGTCCTTAGGTGGTTCTCTTTACTTTTTCACTTTCATAGATGATGCTACAAGAAAAGTGTGGGGGTATCCTATCAAATCAAAGGATGAGGTATTCCCTACTTTCAAAAATGGCTTGCTTCAATTGAGATTAAAAAAGGAACTAAGCTTAATGCTTTACGTTGAGACAATGGGGGTGAGTATACCTCACATGAATTCTATAGTGTTTCCTAATCACAATCTATCCCCAATCACAATCTTTCGATCACTCCAAAATAACAAAGGAGAGAAGAACGCAGAGATTGCACAAGGTAAGAGAAAATCTGATGCAGAAGAGGAGAAACAAATATGATGTAGAGAAGGAAGAATTTTGATATTATAGATGTGAATCAATGGTTACAATAGCTTTGGACAATAGCTTCTTGGCGAAGCCTCTACCTCTCGACCACCCCGGAGCTATCATAATCGCATTCACACTCGCACTCTCAATCACACTCTCACTCTCACTCTCAATCACAAGGTAATTCTCAGATTTCTGTGCCTCCTATGTGTTGATGCGCAGGACTCCCTATCAGACTTTGATTGCTTCCCTCCCAAGGAAGTGTGCGATCCACCAAATTTAGAAAAATTGGAGTTTCTCCAAAACTTTTGCAAAAATCCATGCGATCATAATGTGCTTTCTTTCTTTAGCGTACATGTCACAAAAAGGAGAAAAACACCAAAAAGACATATCCGAAAATATCCATACTTAGACATGGTGACACGTGAGCATCACAATCACGGATTGGAATAGAAATAGATAAGCCCTCAATTTTTTTTTAAACTGTTGGAAAACGGCACTTTTCAAAGCCCTGTAACTCAAAAACGGTGAGGAATTAACTTAAGCTTGTGACAGATACTTTCATTCAATTTTGTGATTTGCACAATAGTGTTAGAGACACTGAGGTCCAAATCCATCTCCAAATGCCACGTTTGAACCCTGCACGTTTCAAAATTCTAGAGAGAGAGTAAAATCAAGGCATTTTCTTACAATTAACTAAATGTAGGACCCTCAACAAGGTACTTAAACCATGATTCACAAAAATTTCACACAGGCACTTTTATTCTCTTATACTTGCTCTACCTTTCCCTCATATATCTTCACCTTCAAAATTTCACTAGAAAACATGATGCGAATAAGGTCTAGAGAGAGAATATGAAACTTGTCAACCCAAAATTTTTCCTACATGCATAAAATGACCTAATTATTCATTCTAAGCATTATCCCCATAATGAAATTCAAAAAGTTCAAAATGAATGATTTGACTAGAAAGGAGGCCTATTACAATTCTTCCCCCCTTTAAGAACTCTGTCCTCAGAGTTGGAAAGAAGGATAATGTGTTAGAAAATCTTCTAAGTTCTCCCAACTCGAATCTTCTACTAGGTATGAGTGCCATTTCACTAAAATTTCTACCATAGATCTATTTCTAAAAAATCTTTCCTTTCTGTCTAATATTATTTCAGGTTGAAGCTTAAAAGAGCCATCATCTTTCAGCTTATAATTGTCCTGCAAAACATGAGCAACATTAGATACATATCTTTTAAGTAAGCTAACATGAAATACAAGATGCACATTTAAATGTTTAGGTAATTCCAACAAATAAGCAAGAGATCCAATCTTTTTCAAAACTTTAAAAGGACCTCCATATCGAGGAGAAAGTCTATGATCCTTCCCTAGCAACAAGTTAGACCGGTGAGGATTAACTTTAAGAAATATCATATCATTAACTTGAAATTCAAGTGGTCTTCTCTTTATATCATAGAATTTATTTTTTCTTTTCTGAGCTTCTTTTATGTGTTTCTTAATTTTCCCAAGTTCTTCATCCATTTTATCAAGCATTTCTTTGGACACTTCTTCTTTATTTAGAAACCCAAAAATGAAGGCGGACTCAAACAATTATAACCGTACATAGCTTCAAACGGGGTCATTTTTATAGATGCATGCCATGCACTATTGTATGCAAACTCAACCAAGGGTAAATATTCACTCCAATTATCCTGCTTTTCATTCACATACATGTGCCACATATCTTCAACTACCCTATTAACACTCTCGGTTTCCCCATTAGTTTCTGGATGGAAAGTTGTACTCATACGAAGTTGAGTTCCAATCGATTCAAATGTTGCTCTCCAAAAGTTTGACATAAATCTAGAATCTCTATCAGAAATTATGCTTTTAGGCATTCCATGCAATCATAATTTTTTTTTACAAAGATTCTTGCAACATTCAATGCAGTATCAATCTTTTTCATAGGAAAGAAATGTGCCATCTTGGTAAGTCAATCGACTACAACAAAGATGGTATCATGCTTACTTCTGCTCATAGGTAGCTTAGTGATAAAGTCCATAGAAATAGATTCCCACTTCTGATCTGGAACATCCAAAGGTTGAAGCATTCCAAGCATTCTCTTAAACACAGATTTCACTTCTTGGCACTTCAAACATTCACTTACATATTTTCTAATATCCCGCTCCATACATGGCAAAAAGTAAGAATAATTTTTTTTAACATAGGTCCTTGAATAACCTGGATGTGCAGAAAAAGGTGCGTCATGACAATCATGCAATATTTTAACTTTTAATGGAGATTTTGAAGATATGCATAGCGGATTGTTACAATACAATGTTCCATTCTGCAAATGAAATTTTTTCTCATGTATCAATCCCCTGTTTGCATTCAAAGGATTCAAAATAGGTGCATAAAAAGGATCATGTTTTATCTTTTCTTGAATTTGATTGAGAAAATCAGAATTTATTATAGAAACAAGATTACAAAAAGTTCTTCGACTCAATGCATCAGCAACCTTCTTTTCCTTAGCAGCCAGATACTTAATGTCAAAATCATACTCACTTAATAATTCAATCCAACGCTTCTGCCTATTGTTAAGCAATGGTTGTGTGAAGATGTATTTTGGACTCTGATGATCTGTTTTCAATTCAAACTTAAGCCCTGCTAATAGATGTCTCCAATGCTTAAGTGCATGCACAACAATAAGCATTTCTAAATCATGAATAGGATAGTTAAGTTCATTCATGTTTTCTTATTTTTCTAGAATAATATGCGACCACCCTACCATCGTGTGAAAGAACACATCCTATCTGACTACCACTTACATCACATGCAACCACAAAAGGCTTTCCCATTTCTGGTATTTTCAAAACACAATGTTTTGTTTCAATGTTTCAAATGATTTTTGAGAGGCATGGCTCCATGCAAATCCTACATTCTTTTAGTCAATTCTGTGAGGGGAGTAGCTATCTTAGAGAAATCCTTAATGTGTGATCTTTCATATTGTGCTAACCCAAGAAAACTTCTAACATCCCTTATAGTCTTAGGAATCAGCAATTCAACTATTGTTTTTACCTTATCTTCATCTATAAGGATTCCTTCTTTTCATATTACTCTTCATAGATACAAAAGTTTATCCTTAGCAAAGAAACACTTCTTTAGAGTATACAAATATACCATCAAGAAATACCAAGATGAATTCATCTAGGTAATCATGAAAAATATTGTTCATCAAGCACATAAATGTGGAAGGAGCATTTGTTAATCCAAAAGGTGGAAACATGAACTCATAGTGACCATATCGTGTTCGAAAAGTTGTCTTAGGAAAATCCTCTGTTTTGATCCTAATTTGGTGATATCCAGATCTTAAGTCAATCTTAGTGAATAGAGTCCCTCCACTTAATTGACCTTATAAGTCATGTATGTGAGGGAGTGGATACTTATTCTTAATTTTTCTTTTATTTAACCCCCTATAGTCAATGCATAATCTATAAGAGCTGTCTTTCTTCTTCTAAAATCAAACAGGTGCACCCCAAGGTGATACACTAACTCTTATCAAGCCTTTCTTCTAAAGATCATCTAATTGAATCTTAAGCTCCTTTAATTCATTGATGTTAAATCTATAGGGTGCTCTAAAATATGGTTCACTCCCTGGATATAGGTCAAGGGCATGGTCAATCTGCCTAGGTGGAGGTATACCAGGAAACTCTTCTGGAAATACATCTGCGTATTATTTCAAAAGTTTTTCTATATAATTTGGAACACTTTCCTCATTATCTTCTTCATGGATGTTGCTTACATACACTATGAATGTTCTACAACCATCATGTATACCTTTAATTATCTGCATAGAAAAAATAAGGGTAGGTTTAGGATTATAGGCATCACCTAGAATATGAATAGATTAATCATCTAGCTTTAAAGTGATCGTTCTTTCTTCATAATCAATCTTCGCAGAATTTTTAACTAACCAATCCATGCGTATGATTGCATCACTCTGTTTCATCTCAATCACATGGGAACTTCCAGAAAAGCACCTATTAGAAAGAGTAAATTCAAGGTTTTCAATATATCCTTTTGTGTAGTGTAATTGTTTATTGGCCATGTGTACATGTTTGGTTATTTGCATATTTAGGGCTATCCCTAGGTACTGTACCGATTTGAAAGATAGAAAAAAATGGGTACTACATGAATCGATCAAAAATTTGATTTTATGCACAGAAATCATACCCGGAATCGGGGTTACAGAAGCCTTTGGGAAAGAACTAACCACCATGCAATGTAAAATAGAGCCAGAGGACTTACCTCCATCATCTCCTTCCTCAATAATTGTACCCTAGTCGATGACATTTATCGCTTTTGATTGTGCCGGTCAAAAGACTGCCTTTTTGGGGCACTCATACGTCCGATGCCCTTGCTCCCTGCAACGAAAACATAGAACAAGTCTTTTTGCCCTCTCAATAAAATCAAGGTCTTATTGCCACTAGATTGGTTGACGCCTCCTTTGATTTTCCACTTGAGGAGGATTCTTGCCTTTGTTATTTAAAGATGGAGTCTTCTTTGAATTGTTCATGTTCATTGCAATAGGTCTTTGTGGCCTATGTCCCATTGCAATGAATCGGCTTCTATTTGCCTTGTGCAAATTGAACTTCTTCATCTTCTCAAAGTTCTCCGCGATCACAACAACATGAAGAAAATCAATACATCTAGATCCCTTGACTTGATAGCGAAGTTCCTCACGAAGCCCTTCAATAAATTTACTCTTTAGAGCGTTACCACTAACCTCTAATGCATATTATGAAGACATAGGGACTTCTTTTTGTACTCATCAATAGATAAGCTATGTTTATCACTTTTGTGTTGTCGAAAATTGTTGAAGTTCATCTTCTTCTCCGTATGGCTTGTTCCCTAAATTTCTTCCATAGAACAGGACGAGAACTCATTTCAATCTGCATATACGACTTCAACCATAGCTTCGCGATCCCATGCAGGTGTAGGATCCCAACTTTTACCTTGGAATCTTCACTAAATTGTCGAAGATCAAAGAAATCCTCCAGTTTTTCAATTCATGCCTCAAGATCTTCGCCACTCTTCTTCTCACCATCAAAATCAGTCAACTTTGCCTTCTTGAAGACTTGCTTAAGGGCAAATGCACCTTGTTCCATATCTTCATAATTGCATTTTTGTTTTCCATGAGGTACACTAGATGTTCCCACACCTTCATCTACTTCATCGTTCAGCTCCACAAAAAAATTTGTTGCTCCTTCTAGTAGCTTTCTCTGTCATTCTTTGCACAATTCTCCAAAAAGCTTCTGAATAAGCTCCTCTTGTTCACGAATCTTTTGTGTTAGACCTTCCATCGTTCTCGAAGATTGATTATGCTCTAATACGACTTGTAGTGTTTCCTCAATAAAAATGTATCCCCAATCACAATCTTTCAATCACTCAAAAATAACGGAGGAGAGAACGCAGAGATTGCACAAGGTAAGAGAAAATCTGATGTAGAAGAGTAGAAACAAATATGACGCAGAGAAGGAAGAATTCTGATATTATAGATGTGAATCAATGGTTAAAATAGCTTCTTGACGAAGCCCCTGCCTCCCGACCACCCCCGAGATATCACAAACACATTCACACTCACACTCTCAATCACACTCTCACTCTCACTCTCTCTCACTCTCACTCTCACTCTCAATCACAAGGTAATTCTCAGATTTTTGTGCATCCCCTGTGTTGATGTGCAGGTCTCCCTATATCATAGTTTGGTCTTTGCCCTCCCAAGGAAGTGTGCAATCCACCAAGTTTAGAAAATGTCGAGTTTTTCCAAAACTTTCGCAAAAAGCCATGCGATCATAGTGTGCTTTCTTTCTTTAGCGTACTTGTCAAAAATAGGAGAAAAACACCAAAAAGACATATCCAAAAATATCCGTAATTAGACATGGTGACATGTGAGCATCACAATCATGGATCGGAATAGAAATAGATAGGCCCTCGTTTTTTTTTTGTAAGTGTTGGAAAAGGGCACTTTTCAAAGCCCTGTAACTCAAAAACGGTGAGGAATTAGGTTAAGCTTGTGAGAGACACTTTTATTCAATTTTCTGATTTGCACAATAGTGTTAGAGACGTCCGAGGTCCAAATCCAACTCCAAATGCCACTTTGAGCCCTGCAAGTTTCAAAATTCTAAAGAGAGAGTAGAATCAAGGCATTTTCTTACAATGAACTAAATGTAGGATCATGAACGAGGTACTTAAACCATGATTCACAAAAATTTCACACAAGCACTTTTATTCTCTTATACTTGCTTTACCTCTCTCTCATACAAAGTTTTCCTTAATTATTTGATCTTTACCTTCAAAATTCCACTAGAAAACATGATGCAAATAAGGTCTAGAGAGAGAATATGAAACTTGTCAATCCAAAATTTTTCCGACATGCATAAAATGACCTAATTATTCATTCTAAGCATTATCCCCACAATGAGATTTAGAAAGTTCAAAATGAATTATCTCACTAGATAAGAGGCCTATTACAAATTCAGCCCTTTTTGTCACTCTAGAGGGATTTGTAGTTTATAGCTTCTTATACCCCACTACAGAATGGTGTATCGGAGAGGATGAATAGAACTTTTCAAGATCGAGTCTATGTTGCATCATGCAAACATCTCACAAGTTTTTTGGGCAGAAGTTGTATTGACTACAGTTCATGTGATTAACCTTTCCCCTAGTATTGCCAAAGGTTTGTAAGTGGCACAAGAGTTATGGACATATTATGATCATCTTCGAGTTTTTGGGTATGAAGCATATGTTCATATACCAAAGAATCTTTAGACAAAAGTTGGATCATAATTCAAAGAAATGCATTTTTCTTGGATATGGTCGAGAAGGACAATTTGGATATCACTTATGGGATCCTGAAACACGGTCAGTGATCATAAGTAGTGATGTCATTTTCAATGAGTCTAAGATGTAGAAAACAACCCAGTAAGTGCTGATATATTTAGGTAGTGATGTGTGTGAACACACTAGGACTGTCGGGGCACTTTTTTCCCTCTTTAGGAGGTTCCCCCCCCCCGTATATACGCCTATTGCCCTAATGGGCTACTTATCTTTGTACATTCTCTAGTAATACATTAAGTATTGTGTGTTTGTGCTCCAAGCTTCTTCTTCTTCCTTGTGCTGTTCTCGTGCTTCCGCAGACGTCTATCTCCAACCATTGGTATCAGTGCAGGTCTTCATTTCATCTAGGACTCCGTCGACACTCCTCCGTTTGCAGTCTCAGATTCGCATGAAATTTGGTGATCATACTCTGAACGCACTATCGTAGTGCTTGTGCAGGCTATTTTGTCTTTTTGTGCCAAAGGTATATACTAGTTTCTGTTCGCTAGTTTAAGTGCCTTGAAGTCTGCTACAGGTCTAGCAGAACTTGTCTGGGCAGTTCTGTTCAACTTTCTCAAATAAATTCAATTTTGTGCATCAAGGTATTTTAGTCACCGGCCATGGCTGAAAGCAGTGATGTATTCCGTATGTTGGCTGTTGAGGATAAGTTGGATGGTACCAATTACCCATTATGGGATTATATGATGTGACATGTATTGGTTGCAAAAGGCTTGTGGAACATTGTGCAGGGTGTTGAAAGACATCCCATTACACCTGTAACATCAGGTACTGCAAATATAGGTGCTGGAGCTGATGAAGATGGTGTCAAAGATGATATTCCGCGGATTCTTGTTCGTGCTGCTGTTTCTGTTGCACCTACTCCAGAGCAGATTTGTTGGATGGCAGAGATGCCCAGGCGCATTCATTGATAGCTTTGTCTGTCAAACATACCATTATTCCTGATATTTGCTCTTGCAGAACAACAAAGGATGCTTGGGATACACTTACCACATTGTACCAAGCTAGGAATGAGGCTCGTGTTACTTACCTCCGAAAACAGTTGGAGAGTGAGCACATGATTATGAAGTCAAAATGAATTAATAAATGAATAATGAGATTCACTATTTCATAATTAAAACACTATAATAAAAATATGATTAATATACTTTTAATTAGTAATTTTAAATAATATACATAAGTATAAATAAGTGTGTGTGTGTGTGTGTTAACCAATAGAATGAATGAAGTGTGCGTATGTTAACTAAATGCACAATAGAATTAGAGTGTTCGTTAAAATAGGGATGCATGCACATGTAAGAAGTTACACACACACACACACACACACACACACACACACATATATATATATATATATATATATATATATATATATATATATATATATATATATATATATATATATATATATATATATATATATATATATAGAGAGAGAGAGAGAGAGAGAGAGAGAGAGAGAGAGAGAGAGAGAAAGAGAGAGAGAGAGAGGGAGAAGCTGAAGCTCTCCCCCCTCCTCCACCCGATGGTAGTGTGCAGACAAAGGAGAGAGAGAGAGAGAGAGGGAGAGAGAGAGAGAGAGAGAGAGAGAGAGAGAGGATCCTCCCCCTCTTCATGCCTAGAGACATGCAGTGCATGGAGTCAGAGAGAGAGATAGAGAGAGAGAGAGAGAGAGAGACAGAGAGAGAGATAGAGAGAGAGAGACAGAGAGAGTGTCTGTGTGAGAGAGAGAGAGAGAGAAAGAGAGAGAGAATGAAAGCTAAGTCATCTAGGTAAGTGTGCGCATGTAAATTCATGCATGTATGTAAGTAGGTGAGAGCATGTTTATGCAAAGAGTGCATATGCATGCAAATGTATGCGTGAGAATATAAAAGCATGCATATGAATTAATGTAAATTCATGTAAGTATGAAGTAGATGCATGTATGTATAAATGATGAGTGTAGATGCATGTGCATAAGTAAGTTTATGTATGCATGCATGTGTTAGAGTGAGTGCATATGCATGAGTGCATGTGTATGTGAAGATGAAGGCATGTGCATATGTAGTGTGTGCATGTGCATATAAGAGATGTGATGAGTGCATGTGCATGAGTGCATGTGTACTAAAGATCAATGCATGTGCATGAGTGCATGTGCATGAGTGCATGTGTATTGAAGATGAATGAATATGCATGAGTGCATGTGTATGTATGATGAGTGTGTATGCATGAGTGCATGTGTATGTGTGACGAGTGCATATGCATGAGTGCATGTGTATGTATGATGACTATGTATGCATGAGTGCATGTGTATGTGTGAAGAGTGCATATGCATGAGTGCATGTGTATGTGTGATGAGTGCATGTGTATGTGTGATGAGTGCATGTGCATGAGTGCCTGTGCATTGAAGATGAATGCATATGCATGAGTGCATGTGTATGTATGATGAGTGTGTATGCATGAGTGCATGTGTATGTGTGATTAGTGCATATGCATAAGTGCATGTGTATGTATGATGAGTGTGTATGCATGAGTGCATGTGTATGTGTGATGAGTTCATGTGCATGAGTGCATGTGTATTGAAGATGAATGCATATGCATGAGTGCATGTGTATGTATGATGAGTGTGTATTCATGAGTGCATGTGTATGAGTGATGAGTGCATATGCATGAGTGCATCCGCATGTATGATGAGTGTGTACGCATGAGTGCATGTGTATGTGTGATGAGTGCTTATGCATGAGTGCATGTGTATGTGTGATGAGTGCACGTGCATGAGTGCATGTGTATTGAACATGAATGCATATGCATGAGTGCATGTGTATGGATGATGAGTGCATATGCATGAGTGCATGTGTATGTATGATGAGTGTGTATACATGAGTGCATGTGTATGTGTGATGAGTGCATATGCATGAGTGCATCTGTATGTGTGATGAGTGTGTATGCATGTGTGCATGTGTATGTGTGATGAGTGTGTGTGCATGAGTAATGCATGAATGCATGTGCATGAATGCATGTGCATGAATGCATGTGCGTGAATGCATCTAAGTGTTAGTATGCATTAACATATGTGTTTGTATATACATTTGCATATTAATGTATGTTTGTCTATATATATATGAAAGTGTGTGTTAGGATAATTAAGAATGAGAGTTTAAAGAATATGAGAATGATGAGATATACATGATAGAATGATGCATGAGATAGAATGATTATGTTAGGGTGCACAAGCATGCAAGAGAATATACGAGCATGATTGCATGTAAATACATATATGTATGAATGCATGTTTACATACATGTGCATAAGTGTAAGTGGGAAGATACATAATTAAGACATTCATAAGTAGACGCATTTGTACATAAGTAATGAGTTAGTATGGATATGCCACCCTATGTGCTTAAATATGTGTATGTGTGTAGATGCATATGCATCAAGAATAGGGAAATGTGTATGTGCATAGATGTGAGTGTGCATTAATATAGAAGCATGAGAGAAAGAGTTAGCATAAGTTAGCAGGCTTCTAAGTATATGTTTACTTGAAGAAAATGAATGCATATTAGCATAAGTAAATGAGAGTTAGCATGCATGAACATGTGTAATAGCATGTTTATGGTTCATGTTAGCATGCATCTATGAATATAATGAATGTATTAAAATGAATGAGTGTTTTATATTGATAAAGACATATTTATGTTTTTTTTTTCTAATGTTGCTTCTCTGTAGACCAAATGAAGAAGGACTGACAAGCAAGGAGACTTGATGAAATTAACGAGCTTGGAGCTTCATTTTTTCCGCTTATCTTAGTTTCATTTTATCTCATTTTGAAACGTAAAATCTTGTATGAGGCTTTTTTATAAGGATTTGCATAGGAGTATCTTTAAAGTATCTGTATTAGAACTTTTCTCAAAGTGCTTGTATAAAATTATTTTAGTTCTGAGATCTTAGATTTATCACTATACAGCTCAAATATCAATCAAAACATCATATTGCACTTTATTTCTCATGTGAGCAGATAATGCATCTTCAAGTAAATCTTCTAATGAACTTAACCTACATTGCTGTTTTATGTTAGAGACTCTTTTACCTACTCCTATTGAAAATACTACTACTTCTAATGAGAATGAATCGAATGATGAATTAGTACAAGAATTAGTTAAAGATCATGTTGTGGATGAAACCTTCCACTCTCTAGAATATGATCGTTGCTTATCTAGACTTTTACCTTGGATTTCAATCATGCTACCTGAACTTAAAAACAGTGAGGATTTGTTTCCTCCAACCTTAAATAGGAATAATCAATCTATTTAACCTAAAAACGGTGTAGTTGAAATCATTAAAGATCGTATCACTAACAAAGAATTATTCTTGCAAGCATGTCAAGACGATATTTCTAGGTATAGAGTTGCACTTCCTTACAGACCTTAAATTTATAAGCTAAACTTAAATAGAATATTAAACTATAGCTAATAACTCCCCACACACTGAAAACACATCCTAGTTCCTATAGTACACAATGAAACACCCAATGTCTAGTCACTTAGAGAGGCTAACATGACCCAGCTTTGATGAGCGGTTGCCTCCTTTCACATCCCTCTATAGATTTGGTGAACTCGATGTGAAACATGATGCTAGTGTGCTTAGGATTTTGGTTGTAATTTTAGTTTTATAAACTTTATTTTCTTCTTGTATGCAGGTAAGTGGAGGAAGAAGTTACAAAGCAAAGTGAAGTTCCTACTACCACCTAATCTTTTCCTTGGTTATTGAGGGCTGTTCTCTAGGGAACCAAGCACCTCCACAGGTAGAAGGGTATTCAATCTAAAGAATCCTCTTCACTTCATCCCCCCCCCCATCAAGATACAAGAAGACCATTAATATATGATCACTTTAGTTTGTAAAGAATTATCACAGTAAGGCATTAAAACCTTGTGCATCAAGCCACTACAGGTAAGTTGTTTTATTCAAGTTCCTTTATTTTTGTACAATCACATCATAGGAAAAGAAGGATTGTTTTCATTGCATTAGAAATTAGTCACATTACACTTGCACTTACAAAACATTGAAACATCATTGCATTAAGAAGGATTAGTTTTGTTTAGCATTGTAAACAACTTCGTATTAGATCATAGGGTTGTTTATTTGAAAACAAAGGATAGTTTTATTTCGTACTTTAAAAGATTTACTTTATTGCACAAAAAACATTTTATTATAAACTGAAAGAATGATTTTGTTTACTTAACACTTACTTTATTGCACAAAAAGAGTTTTATTTTAAAATACATAGGCTTAGGTTTTTTTTTTTAAGTAGTTGTTATTATTTCTTTTCTACTCCATTTAAATCCAAAAACAAATTTAAGAAAATTTATTTAAGTAATTAGTAGTACTTTTGTTTTTCTACTACATTAAAAACTAAAATATTCAGATTAAGAAAACTTATTTACAAATTATAAAACCTATCTACACATCTATTTTCATTAGAGTAACCTTTGGGATTAAAAACTTAAGGTTAGAAAATTAAAAGTAAATTTTGGAATACTCTAAAATAAAGAAGAAATCAAATCATAAAATCAAAATTTCAAGTCAAGAGATATTATAAGCTTAGGTTAAACTCAAGTTAAAGTAAACAAGTTGAAAATATATTGAGAAAAGAAAATACAAATAGTAAAACATAGGATTTAGTAAAGTCATTATTCATGGCTTTATCATCTAGTGATAGATTTAGATAGTTTAGAGAGAGATTAGAGCCTACCATTAGAGATTTATTACTCCATTCGAAGTGCTATCAAGAATGCAAGATGGAGGAAATGTTTAAGAACATGATGATAGAGAAACAAGGAACACGCAGTGTTCAAGCCATCTTAAGAGAAAAAGGTAAACTTACTGGCTTAAATATCACAGAGTACCTGGATGCATTTGAAGAGCAAGTGCAAATCCAAGGTTTATTTGATGATGTATTAGTAAAGTACTTTGGTCGTGTAGTCTCTAGTCCTATACTAGAAAGCATTGAAGTACATGCCAATAAATCTTGGGAGGAGTTTAGAAAAGAATTGCACAAAATGTTTTATCTTGAGGATAATAGCCAGCATAGCCATGATGGATATTTGCGATGGGAAAACTCCTTAAAGAACAATGAGTCTTTAACTCATCTTCATGGTGAGTTCATGAGACAATTTGCTCAACTTCTTGAAGAGGATAGAAATGCATTAAATCTTGATTTGATTATTCGTTTCCTCAAGATGTTGAGTCTTGAGGATAGAGCTCAGGTAGAGAGACGAATAGAACAGCCAGACAAAAGATATGGTCTTTCTAATGATTGTGAAAAAGTGAAATGAGAAATAGAGGTTGTAGTTCAAATGAAGCAATGGCAATCTGTTTTATATGCTAAACCTAATTCCTCTCAGCCTAGGGAGATACCTACTGCATGGCAAATTGATATGCCAATGCCTATGACTCCCTCTACGGCTAACCATGCAGTTGGCCCTAAAGCTCCAATCGAATTTCAACTAGATATTTTATGTAAACAAATGGAAAATGTTATGAATATGCAGGCATCTCTTTCCAAAGAGGTTGCCCAATTAAATAATAAAGTATATTCCATGAGTTTAAACGAGCCTGGAGCTAGCACTAGTGGTGTAGGGCAAGCAATACCCATAGAGCGAGTGATGCCACATTATATTCCTCCTCAGCTACTTTTTTAGCTAGCTCCAGCTACTCAGTTTGCTGCTCAGCTAGCCTTTCAAAGTAACACTAAAAGTAAAGGGATTGGCGGAAAATGGTGTGTGCGGTGTGATAGCCAGGAACATGGAACTTAAGCTTCTAACGAGTTAAAGAGTGCAAAAGAAAATCAATTTATAGTGGAGATTGATAGGAAATTGTGTGACTCTAGGTCATGAATTCCCTTAGCTCTTAACTGCGGCAAAGGAGGTATGAAAAATTTGTATAAAAATCTACCAATCTCTAATACAACTGCCAGCACCTCGGCTGCTAGATTAGAGCTAGCAGGTGATAGGCCTCTTTCTATGGCAAGCCAAAATTCTTATTCGATTGAGGTGTTGTTAAGGGCGAGAGATGAAATAATGTGTAAAACATCATGGCAATCTCGTGTTGATCAAGCCTCTATGTATTCTCACATTGCCAATGTTGAGTAGAAACCCCTAGCTTAACTTTTTTAGTAGATGAAGATTAAAACTTAAAGCATTAGAATTTAAAAATCTTGTACTTTCATAAGTTATATAGGGTTTGTTATATTAGTTTCATTTCACATAAATGTTATTACCTGATCAGAATCAAACTTGAAGGATGTCTTGTAAGCTCACACTTAGAATTACATAAAGTTACTTTGTTGTATCTATTTTGTTTTAAATCTCATCCTTATATTACCACCTTCTTTAAAAAAAAAAATCTTGCACATATTGCTGTTTGCCATATGCATAGATCATTAGGATATAAATGAACACCTTCCACAACACGTCTTTCACATCTAAGGACCTAAAGCACACTAAGAAACACCCCACATATAGTCACATGTACGACTTGTAAAATCGGAATCGATCCACCGGGTGGTATTTGTGCATGCCCCAACATTCTTTGGTGAACTTGATGTGAATGCCTGAAAATTGTGTACTTAGATTGTTAGATTTAATTTAATTTTGGTTGAACATCAAATCTTTCCATCTCTTTGTTTTAGGTATTTTGAGCCTTTGCTATTCGAGATCCTATTTTGTGGTTTTTGAGGCTTGCACACTTCCACGTGAAGAAGAGCATTCAAAAAGCAAAGCTTCGAGACTTCCTCCCCCACCCCCCCCCCATAGACATAAAGAAAGTTTGTATTTAGGATTTACTTTTAAATGTTTAAGCTTCTACCACAACAAACTTAAAGGTTACAATTTTTTACAAGTTGTTTCAGTTTGGCATAAATACAAAAAGTGTACATAAATGACTTGCATTTGCAGAACATAAAAGAATTGTTTGCATTTTACATTGCATTAGGAAAGATAGTCATTGCACATTAGATTGTAAGTCTCTTTTATTTTTGATAAAAAGAATGTTTTATTACTTGCATGAGGATTCACTTCATTTGCATTTATTGAAAGCATAAAGAAAGGGTTTTTATTTTTATCATTTCACTTAGGAAAAATTATTGTTAGTTTCTTTACTTAGTTACTTGATGTTATTTTCTGTTTTTTATCTTTACTACCTAAATTCTCTAACAAAAATTAAAAAAAAACTTTTAAAAAGTATATAAAAACAAGATTTCTATTTAAATTAAAGTAAATCTAAGAGTTAAAAATTAAGAATTATAAACTTTAACAAATAAGAAAAATATGAAAACAGAATTTCAATTTAAACTATAGTAAATCTAGAAAGTAAAAGAGTTATAAAACTTTAAATACAACAAAATAAATTTTCTTAGAATGAAATTAATCAAAGTAGCATAAGAAAAAACAAAGAAAAGCAAAAAAGAAGATAGGTTAAAAAGTCTAAATTTTAGCAACATTTAAGCTTTAGCAAAATCTCCGGGGTATCCTTTTTAGTGATAGTTTTAGACAATTTAGAGAGCATTTAGAACCTGTTATTATAGATTTGATACTTCACTGTAGGCGACATCAAGAGCGTAAGATAGAGGAAGTATTTAAAAATATGATAATTGAAAAGCAAGATGCATGGACAGTGTAATCAATCCTTCATGAAAAAGGTAAATTCATTAGGTTGAATATTATTGATTACTTGGATGCATTTGAGGAGCAAGCGTAGATCTATGGATTGCTGGACAATGTACTAATATAGTACTTTGGCTGAGTTGTCTTTGGATCCATTCTTGAAAGTATCCATGAGCATGCTAGTAAACCTTGGGCTGACTTTAGGAAAGAACTTCATAATGTGTTCTTTCTTGAGGATTTTAGTTAGCATAGTCGAGAAGGAGTTTTGAGATGGGTTAATTCCCCCAAGACTACTGAGCCTCTAACTCACCTTCATCCTGAGTTCATGAGACAGTTTGCTCAACTTCCTGAGGAAGATAGGAATGTGTTAAATCTAGGTCTTCAGATTGGTGATGAGAAAGATTCATGTTTAGCTCTGTTCCTGATTGATTCAGGATTAGAGATAAACGTAATATCAAAGAAATTCTTTGATCAATTTAGGCGGTCCATTGACAAAGACAATGACTAGAAAATGAGAACACCCGATAGTGGATTAGGTATCTTGCTAGGTGCATTTGCACATTTACCTATTATGATAGGAGGAGTCCGAGAGGAATTTCACTTCCTCGTTCAAGATAATTGCTCTTATGAAGTGATTCTCGGACAACCATTTACAACCGCAATGAGGATGGAAATGAAGTTCATGAATGATGGGTCAGCATATGTAAGAATTCATTCTAAATCAAGAATGGATTCCTTGCAAGTAATGATAGTTTATCCCAATCATTCAAGAAATAGGAAAAATCTAAGAAGAAATCACATTGTCTCTTACAAACATATGTGTGAATATTCACCACCTATGGGAGAATTTGGGGCCTACTACAATCAAAATTTATGTTAGATTCCAATATTGAGGGAGACAATAGTTGACAATGGATTGATGTCTTGCCTCACGATGTATATAGCTTTGAGAACTTTTCGGTTTGCACACCTACATCTAGTTTACACTTTATTAGAAAAGAAAAACTTACAAATAAATTTAGAAAAGAAAATGAAAAATAGTTCAAAACCCTAGGTTTAATTTTTGCTAAAGAAAATATTCAATGTCTGATTGAGATTTCAAAAAGTTCTACTTTGAGAGAAGAACTTGAGAATGCTATTCAAGAAGAATTAGAATCAAAACTTATCATTCTTGACTCTATTAAGAAATATAAGGTAATTGTTGATTTCTTAGTAGAACATGAAGTCAAGATTGATACTAAAGATAAAACAACAAAAAAGAAAATTAAACCCGTAGATTATCCATTGCCTAAGGAGAGCTATGATATAATTAGACGTGTTTCTCTAGATCCTATTCTTAGGGACCAATCTAAGATACGATACATATTTACTAAGGAAACTATGAAATATAAAAGTTTGGAGAAGAATTTCTTTTAGAATGTGAAAAAGGTTAATTTAGAAAGACGATCATGCATCATGGGAAAGCATTTTCCTTATTTGCATATGAAATAGGATACGTTGATCCAAAGCTTGTAGCTCCTATAATTATATTTATCGTACCACATATTCCATGGAACCTTCAATCGATACGAGTCCCAAAGGTTCATCTACCTCAGCTGATGTGATCGTTAAAGGAGTAGATTTCCATGAGAATCCTAGAACCATCATCAACTCCATATTCAAACCTATGGTTCACGATACCTAAAAAGAACAAAAAGTTATGTTTCATACAGGATCTATAACCTATTAACAAAGTCACTCTTAGAAATGTAGGAACATGTCCCGTTGTAGATAAGTTTGCAGAGGCATTTTCTAGACACACTATCTATTCAATGGGTGATGTGTACTTAGGATATGACCAGTTTTAGTTACCATTGAAAGTAGAGATGTAACCACGATGAAAACTCCTTGGGGTCTAGTACATATGTGTAATTTACCTCAAGGGGCAATAGATTCTGTGGCACACATGATGAACACTACGAACTTGGTCTTACATGAATTCATTCCAAAGTGACCATGCCTCTTATTGATTATATTCTGATAAAAGGATGTGTGGAAAGGGAAAAAGATGTGACTTTAGATTTATCTCGATGTAGAAAGTTTTTCTCTGAACACATTTTTAAGCATGAAAGAATCTGTCAAAGATTCGAGGAGGTTGGACTGACTTTCTCTTTAGAGAAATCCGATTTTGGTGTCAACGAATTTTTGATAGTTGGATGTCTATGTGGACATTATGGCCATAGGCCATATCCCTAGAAAGTTGATGTTATTAGTAGGATTGCAAAGGTATGTCCTAATGTTAGTGAAGTGAGGAGATTCTTAGGAGCCTATGTCTTCTATGTAATGAGGATCCCTCACTTTGCTCATGTTGCAAACCTGTTATATGATCTGTTACAAAAAAATGAAATTCTTTTGGACAGAGGAACATAGTAAAACTATGAGAAAACTAAAGCAATTGCTCATCAATGCTCCAATCTCGAAAATAATTTATTATTCAGAAAATAAACCTGTAATCCTAACCGTTGATACTAGTCCAATGAGTCTAGGTTGGGTATCTACTTTTACATATCAACAATTTAGAGATGACGAATATGAGGGAGAATGGAAAGATATAGGTCATTATCTAAGTACCTTTTAGCCTATCCCAAGGTGTTCAGCAAATCGATTCTATAACATTAGAAAGAACTCTTTTAACTTCTTTATGAAAGACTCATATCTTTGGCGACATGCTAAAGGGAAGGTGAAAAACCCACAAAGAGTATTAGGATTAAGAAGCCTGCAAGTGCAAGTTATGAGAGATATGCATGAAAGCCTATGGGCTGGTCATAAGGGTTTTGTAGCAACGTATGAAAAGATTTGAGAAAGTTATTAGTGGCCGAGGATGTATGTAACTATGAAAGATTTTGTGATCACATGTGCCACATGCTAGTTACATTCCTCAATCAAACATAGAGATCCCTTACACTCAACTTACCCACCTTGTATTCTTTACAAGTGGGTAGTCGACCTTGTAACTATGCCTAAAAGTAGCAACGACATGAGATATATAGTACTTGCACATGAAGCCTTGAAAAAGCGCATAGAAGATTGAGCACTTTGGTCCAACAATGCTTATAATGTATGCCTATTCCTTTTAAAAGAAGTGAGATCCAGATTTGAATATGTTGAAAAAGTAGTAGTAGATGGAGGTGAGCTAGGTGCTAGAGAGGTGAGAGAATTTTTTGATCACTATGGAATTTTCATGTCTCTCATGATAGCCTACAACCTAGAGGCAAATGGGAAGATTAAGTGAGGTCATCCTTCCATAGTGAAGGTGATCTCAAAATCATGCCATGGAGATATCGGGCAATGACCAAGATATTTGCGATTTGGTTTATGGGCCAACACGAAGACATACAGGAGAACAACTAGATTTATGCCAGCTCAACTCATGTATTGTCGAAAACCAACTTTTCCTATACACACTTAGATAGTAAACAGGATCACCTTAGATTCGGAAGACACTTTTTCATGAGAAGATTTATTGACTTTAATAATTAACAATTAGAACAAGCGACTAAAAATATAAAAGAAGCCATTAAAACATTAAAGGAATGTGTTTGAAAATAAGATTTATTTCGATAAGAGACATCCACTTAGGTCACAATCAATAGAGTGTACGGATTAGGTACTCATTTATGACAGTACCTTTGAAGCCCGATAGGATGCATGACAAATATAAACCAAACGATGATTTGGTCCTTACATTGTTGATTCTATTTCTTCTATAGGTACCTATGCTTTACAAGAGTTAGATGGCACTTCCTTGAGAAATAGAATCGCAAGAAAAAGAATAAAGTTATTCAAATGAAGAATAGGTGTTGACTACGAGATAGACGAAGAATTCTTGGATAGGATGATTTAGATGAAGAATAACAAAAAGCATAATCAGGTAAAGCATTTTCAATTCAAATTCTGTTTTTTGTTTTGAATATATGCATTGCGTTTTTCATCTAAATAAATATATTAAGGTTTGTGCAAATTTTGGGAAAAATAAGAAGGCTCAAGATAACAAGCATCTATTATGGATTCACATGATGTATGAATTGTTGGAACATCATGCTTACACTATGCTTCAGGTGGATTTGATCTACATCAAAGGATATCGCGTTGAAAGAATATCCGTTGGAGAGTTCTTTTTCGTATGCTCATTTATTGTATTTTTTTTGAGAGATTTTTGATGGTTCATTTACCATTGTAAAAGGCTTGAGCTTTACACATGTAAAAGTAGAAAGATAGAGCCCAAATCCCACTAATTTGTGGTGGTTGAAGTTGCATTCAATCAAGAAATCAATCACCTAAAAGTAGATCAAACTAGATCTTCACTTTTCCTAGATTGTAGGAAAGTGAATTGATTCCCTTCAACTACCATCCCCACCTTCATTTGAATTCAAATTTTACTTGTAGAAGTCATGGAACACTTTTAGAGTCTATATAGAGACTTGAAATCACTTGTACATTACATGGAAGCAATATACATACACTTATGACCATCATTGTCTTGCTCCTTCAATTCTCTACATCATCTTCTTCGCCAACAGTAATCTTGCAGAGGCTGGTGCTCTCTCTGTAGAGCTCCAAAATGAATGCAAGATGACTCATTGGAAAGGTATTAGTATCACGCTTATGCCTATAAAGTTTCATAGTATTTGGTTTCGTAGATTTGGAGAAATCTAAGTTTTTCTATCGTGGGATCAATCTCTACATATTCCTGAAAAATAGGAAGTACCACCAGTGAATGTCGCATTAATTCCTATAGCATATTCTACTTATTCCTTATACTTTTGTGCATTCTATAAACTCAACCCTATTTTTATCACTCCCATAAAAGGATTTTTTCTAATTGTAATCACGCTGGTCGCTATGGGCATTTGAAGTTCATTGTCTCTTCCATAGATAGTAAGTTTTTGAGCTAGTCGACCCGCGAACCTATCTGTTTTGTATTGACTCATTCTCCTTGATGCTCCAAAGTACATAGTGCATTTCTTTGCACTTATTACATGCTTAAAAGGTCTATTTTAGTCTCCATAAGCTCAAGGGCTCGTCTTGTGCCGGTTGGCTTGACCAAACTTTGTAACTTCAAAACACACTTTTCTACCTTCTACAAGCTTCTGCAAGTTCTTTCAATGGTATCAGAGCTAGATCAAGATGGGTGATGGCTTTCCCTCAATGATCCAGAATCTTGATCGACACAACTATGCGGCTTGGCAAATCAGAATGGAGGCCTATTTGCAAGGTAGAAATCATTATGGTTTGTAGCTTCAAAACGCACTTTTCTACCTTCTACAAGCTTCTGCAAGTTCTTTCAGTGGTATCAGAGCTAGATCAAGATGGGTGATGGCTTTCCCTCAATGATCCAGAAGCTTGATCGACACAAACTCCAGACTTAAACATCTTTCTTGGACAACTCTTCAATCAAGAAGCCAACAATAGCATAAAGGAAGGTAACTCTTATCATGGTAATTCAACTAGTGCTCTATATGCAAATAAGAAGGATAAGAAGCAGAAAGGCAAGAAGAAGGAAGAAGATGAAGAAGAGACTTCCCAAGCCAACTTTGCAAGCAAGAGCAAGTGGAAAGGGAAGAAGAAAGGACCAAAGCAAGGCAAAGCCAAAGGTCAGAATGTTCAACCTTGTGCCATATGTGATAAGACCAACCACACCACTAAGAATTGCTGGTTCAATGGGAAGACCCAGAAAGGAAATGGAAGAGGTGGATATGGCAGCAATAGAGGTAGAGGTGGACACAACTTCAACAATAACAATAGAAGCTATAATAGAAGGGACTACAACAATTATTCAGAAGATCAACCACATGAAGACTCATTGCTTCTCATGATTCTAAGCCACAAGGAAGGTAAAGAAGATGATCATTTGTTCTACATAGATTCAGGATGTTCGAATCATGTTTTAGGCAGCATTGCTCTTCTATCTAATTTGGAAAGTCCAAAGCATAGACATGAATTGCAAACAAGGGATGGCACGAAGCACAATGTGGAGAAGATTGGTAATGTCAAAGCTTCCAATGGCAGGATAAATATTCTAAGTAAGGTTCTCTATGTACCCACCATCACTAAAAACCTAATAAGTGTAGGCCAAATAGTTGAAAAAGGCTTGCAAGTTAGGTTCGCCCAATATGGAGCTTTGTGGAAGATCCATGTCAAGGCTTCAAAAAGATAGCCCGAGGTGAGAAGCATGGCAGGCTCTTTACTTTTGAAGTAGGAGAACCCAAGAACATATCTCTATTGAACTTTGGGTCTCAAACCCTAAGTGAGCTTGAAGTGTGGCATAAGAGACTTGCTCATGTGAATGAAAGAACCTTGAAGTATATATGCAGGGATCAAAGTGTTCTAGGACTACCGAACATATGAAAGCAACACATGATCAACAGGTGTGATGTATGTCAGATTGGGAAGGCACAAAGACAACCATTCAACCACAAAGGCTACATCCACAACAACTTATTGGACTTAGTACATACAGATGTATGGGGACCAAGTCAAGGACCTTCATTGGTAGGATCAAGGTATTATGTCTCATTTATTGACGACCATAGTAGATGGACTGTTCTATACTTTATCAAGAGTAAGAATGAAGTGTTTGATAGCTTCAAGAAGTATCTTGCACATGTGGAGAATCATACAGATAGATCACTAAAGAAGCTCAGATCTGATGGAGGGGTAGAATAATTCTTCAAAGAGTTTGATGAGTTCTTGTAGGACAAAGGTATCAACAGGGAAGTGACTACTAGGTACTCTCCTCAACTAAATGGAATAATTGCAGAGAGGAGAAACAAGGCATTGGTTTGATCAGCCCGAACAATGCATGAAGAGAAGAAGTTGCCACATTATCTATGGGCATAAGCTATTTCAACTGCGGTGTACCTTGTCAATAGACTACCATCCAAATCACTTCAAGGTATGACTCTTTATGAAGCATGGCATGGAAGAAAACCTAGTCTTGGACATTGCAAGGTTTTTGGTTGTTTAGCTTATGTTCATGTACCATCACAAATAAGAGGTAAGCTAGATGAAAGGGCAACAAAGGTAGTGTTTATTGCATAAGATTCAACTCAGATGGGTTACAGGTTCTTCAATGCTTCAACCAAGCAATTCACTACAAGTAGAGATGTTGTGTTTGAAGAACACAGGTCTTGGTATGATGAAGACAAACAAAAGGTAACACTACCATATGATCTTGATTCTGACTCTCATCAAATAGGAAGCAAGCATGATACACATGTCTAGGATCCAAGAAGTGATACAGACGATGACCAAGATGAAAGGGAAAAGGATTACAAGCTATGGAAGTCAAGAGGGAAAGCAAAGATGCAAGAGGTTGGAGAATGCTCAAAACAGACACCTAGAAGATCAGCAAGAGAGAAGAAACAACCAAAAAGGTATGGATATGATTCCACATTTGTTACGAAGCATTCAATATACTTGGCAAAAGACTCTATTTCAGAGGAACCATCAACCTATGAAGAGGCAAAGGGAAACCCTAATTGGGAAAAGGCCATGAAAGAAGAGATAGATGCATTGAAGGAAATGGACACTTGGGATTTGGTTCCAATATCACCGAATCAAAAGGTAATTGGATGGACATGGGTATATAAAGTTAAAAGAAATTCAGATGGATCAGTTTGTAGGTACAAGGCAAGATTAGTTGCCAAAGGATGCTCACAAATGCATGGAAACATTCTCACTAGTTGCAAAGATGACTACAATCAGGACATTGATAAGTGTAGCTGCTGCAAGGAATTGGAGACTCCTCCAACTCGATGTGAAAAATGCATTCTTAAATGGTTGGATAAGTGAAGAGGTATACATGTCACAACCCCCAAGTTTTAAAAACCCTAATCATCCATCTTATGTTTGTAGACTTAAGAAAGCCGTGTACAGATTGAAACAAGATCCTAGAGCTTGGAATTATAGGTTGGTTACATATCTTCAAGATCAAGCGTTCAAAGCTAGCAGCTCAGATCCTTCTCTATTTATCAAAAGGGATCACAATGAGGTTATCTATCTATGTGTATATGTAGATGATATTATTGTGACAGGTGATGATCTAAATGGCATTCAAAGGATCAAGAGACACATGCAAGAGGAGTTCAAAATCCGTGACCTAGGTGAGCTCACATATTTCCTAGGTATGCAGGTGATATAGATAGATGAAGGAATGTATTTGACTCAAAGAAGATACATTGAGGATCTTCTTCTCAAGTTCAAAACGAACACTACGCCTGTAGCTACACCTTTGGAGATGAATCATAAACTATGCCTGTAGCTACACCATTGGAGATGAATCATAAACTATTCCTGTAGCTACACCATTGGAGATGAATCATAAACTAAGTGTTTATGAAGGTGAGAAATTGAAGACATTAAAGAGTATCAAAGCTTGGTAGGTAGCTTGATATATGCTACTCATACAAGGGCAGACATCTCATATAGTATGGGAGTGCTTAGTCAGTTCATGCACTCACCGAGAAGACCACACATGGATGCGGCTAAGAGAGTACTTAAGTATCTCAAAGGTACAATCAACGAAGATATATTCTATCCTTACTCTTCAGATTTGGATATCAAAATCTACTCAGATGCAGATTGGGCAGGAGCTAAGGATGATAGAAAAAGTACATCCGGTTACTTGGCATTTGCAGGTTCGAAGCTGAGCGCAAAGAGAGAGGGAGAGAGAGAGAGAGAGAACAGAAAAAAATCATGCGTGCTCTATAGCAGAGGACATCGGGTTGCACAAAAATTGAGAGAGAGAGAGAGGGGTAAATTTACCCTCCTCCTTCCTCCAGTGTGTTGTTGCAGATCCGTAGTGGAGAGAGAGAGAGAGAGAGTAATCCTTTCACCTGCAAAGGGTTTGTAGAGGGGAAGCCTTTTCGACTGTAGCAAAATGGAATTGACAATGCATGGGTAGAGAGAGAGAGAGAGAGAGAGAGAGAGAGAGAGAGAGATTTCGATGGTTGGAAAGAGTGTCTACGATGGCTGTAGGCATATGACAAAAAGAGAGCTTTTCGTGGCTACTGGCGTATGGCAAACAAAGATGTAGATAAGAATGCATCTAAGACATCTCCAGAGGAACTTACAGAACTATGCAAGAACATTGATGAGAATCTAGCAAAGGGGTTTATCAAACACTCGAAGTCTCCAGCAGGAGCTCCTATTTTATTTGTAAAGAAGAAGGATGGGACTCTCCGAATGTGTGTAGACTATCGGGGATTGAATAAAGTGACTATGAAGAACATATACCCTCTACCACTCATATCATAGCTCTTGGAACACCTTGGAAAAGAAAAATTATTCACAAAGATTGATCTTCGAGGAGCTTACAACCTTGTTGGGATCAGAGAAGGAGACGAATGGAAGACAACATTTCGAACAAGGTATGGCCATTTTGAATATGTAGTTATGTCGTTCGGTCTTACAAATGCTCCAGTTGTCTTCCAACATATGATGAATGATATCTTTCGAGAATATTTAGATGATTTTGTTGTAATATACCTTGACGATATCTTGGTATTCTCCAAAAATCTAGAGGATCATGAATGTCATGTAAAGATAGTCCTAGAGAAGCTAAGAGAAAAAGGATTATATGCAAAATCGGAGAAGTGCTCTTTCCATAACATAGAAGTGGAATTTTTAGGGTACATTGTATCAGATAAAGGAATTTTTATGGATCCGAAGAAGATTGAAACAATCCTTGATTGGCAACCACCTTCGTGTGTTCGAGATATACAATGTTTTATGGGGTTTGCCAATTTCTATAGGATATTCATCAGAGATTACTCCAAGATAGTGACACCTCTTACCAAGCTTATAGGGAACTCTAAATTCTCCTGGACCAAAGAAGCAGAAAAAGCTTTGTTGACCTTGAAATCAGCATTGATTACTGCTCCGATTCTAGTTCATTGTGATTCCAGTAAGCCCTTCTTCCTAGAGACAGATGCATGAGACTTTGCCCTAGGGGCCATTCTTTCCCAATATGGAGATGATGGGCACCTACATCCAGTTGCATATCATTCAAGGAAATTTTCACCTCTAGAAATTAATTATGAGATTCATGATGAAGAACTTCTTGCCATAGTGGATGCATTTGATACCTGGCGTCATCATCTAGAAGGAGCATCTCATAAAGTTACCGTGTATATAGATCACAAGAACCTAGAGTATTTTATGACCACCCGCATTCTCAATCGAAGGCAATCTCAATGGAGTAACTTTCTATCTAGGTTTGACTTTGTCATCACCTACCGTCCAGGACATCAATAATGTGAGTCTCACACCTTGTCTAGAAGATCTTACCTTGCACCAAAGAAGGGTGAAGAGGCCTTCGATCAACAAGAGAGTGTATTATGCAAGCTTGAGCATCTCCAATTAGCAGCTATCTCTTCAACCCATCCTGAAGATCTACCACAAGATGAATTATTTTGTAATGTTAAGCAGAAAACTCAAGAAGGAAAAGTCCAAGAAGTAAATGAATTCCAGGAAAGGACGGGTTACTATTCTATAAGAACCTATTGTATGTCCCTCCAAGAAAGCGCAAGATCCAAGTTCTTCAACAACGTCATGACAACCTTACAGCAGGACATTTTGGAGTAAATAAAACAATAGAACTCATATCTAGGGATTTTTGGTGGCCTCAAAAATGGAAGGAAGTCAAAGAATATATCCAAACGTGTGACACTTGCAATAAATCTAAGGTATGGTGAAATAAGCCTCATGCCCTCTTGCAACCTTTACCTATTCTAGAAAGGCCATGGGCTTCATTATCTCTAGATTTCATCACAGATCTACCAAATTCAGATAAGTATGATGCCATTCTTGTTATTGTGGATAGATCACAAAGATGGCACACTTCATTCCAACGACAAAGGCAATCACAGGTGCAACCACTGCTAGACTTCTTCTTAGATACATCTTTAGGCTTCATGGATTGCCTCACGATATTGTCAGTGATCGAGGTCCACAGTTCATATCCAGTTTTTGGAACAGTCTTTGCAAGCTCCTTGGTGTTCAAGTTAAACTATCTACAATAAATCATCCACACAGTGATGGACAAACAGAACGGGTGAATCAAGTCCTAGAGCAATATCTTCACTGCACTAGTAACTATCACCAAAATGATTGGTTTGAGTTGTTACCCTTTGCAGAGTTTGCCTATAATAATAGTGTTCATGCATCTACTAAGCAAACTCCCTTCTTTGCAAACGATGGACAACATCCAAGGATGGATATACAACTCTCAAATCATGTCAAGAACCTAGCTACCAGAGACAAGGCCCAATACCTGATGGACATTTACAAAGAACTCAAGGAAGAGATCCATAAAGCTCAACAACAATATAAGTACTATGCAGATCAACATCGTGTCCAGAATCCATCGTATCAAATTGGGGATAAAGTATGTTTCCTCCAAAATAATTTGCAAACTGCAAGGCCTTGTGCAAAGTTAGATCATCAAGAATTTGGTCCATTTACCATCTTGGCCAAGATTTATCCAGTCACCTTCAAGCTCCAGTTACCAAAGTACCATGAGAATACATCCAATTGTCCATGTATCCATGTTGGAACCATATCAGATTTCACCATCGAGGGAAGGAGACCTAGTCCTTCACCACCTATCGAGATTGATGATCATGATGAATTTGAAGTCAAGCATGTCCTAGATTCGAGAATATCCCGAGGAACATTAGAGTACCTTGTTCATTGGAAAGGGTATAACATCAGTGATCGTACTTGGGAACCTTCAAAAACCCTTCAAAGAGCACCAATCAAGGTTCGAGAATTCCATAAGAGAAATCCAATGAAGCCGAGATGAGAGAACGTGACTGCTCCTCATGGAACTCATCGCTTGAGGGGGAGGTAATGTGCTGGACAAAAGAAACCATCCTGAATCTCATATTCCATGTGAATCCCATATCTCATGATTAGTTCAGAATTTGGGGAAACTAATGCTTCCATTGCATCCCGAACGTGCCAAAACCCTAAGATCGACTGTCTTATTGCTTGATTCTAACATCTAGAGACCATGCTTTGAATTGATGACATCATTAATGACATCATCAATTCGTAACCGCCCTAGAAACACCCTTCGAAAACCTATATAAGGAGGGATTGGCCACATTCATAATCAGTCTTGCCAATACTAGTCTTGGGAGATCAAGGAGTCCTCACCACCAAGTAAGTACTCTCCAAGTTCCAGTTCCGGTTCTTATCTTGTTCCTTGTTCCAGTCTTGTCTAGTCTAGTTCTTGGACATCCTGTCTTGTCCTCTTGTAATCTCATAGTATGAGATCTTGTCAAGTTCTTTCTTGTATTCAGTTCATCTCCTAGAAGGGAGTTCTTGTAATCCAGACATCTTATCTCATACTTACAATCCCGGGTTGTGGGATCTCTTGTATCATCTCTAGTGCAGTTTTCCATAACTATCAGTCCCCGGTTGTGGGAAGTCTTGTATCAGCTACGTCCTCTTGTATTATTTTTCCTACATGGGTGTGACCACCAAGTAAGTACTCTCCAAGTTCCAGTTCAAGTTCTTGTCTTGTTCCTTGTTCCAGTCTTGTCTGGTCTAGTTCTTGGACATCCTGTCTTGTCCTCTTGTAATATGGTAGTACGAGATCTTGTCAAGTTCTTTCTTGTATTTAGTTCATCTCCTAGAAGGGAGTTCTTGTAATCCAGAGATCTTGTCTCATACTTATGATCCCAAGTTGTGGGATCTCCTGTATCATCTCTAGTCCACTTTTCCAAACTTATTAGTGCCGGGTTGTGGGACGTCTTATATCAGTTACGTCTTCTTGTATTATTTTCCCTATGTGCGTATTCTTGTAATCATAAGTGTATTTCTAAAATCTTATCTAGTGAAGTCAGAGAGCACAATCTAGTGCTCCCCTGACACAATGCAACTCGATTCTAACAATGTAGTGCTTTTCGATTATTCCAAAACTCCTTTCTACACTAGATGATACCTCTTGTAGCACTTAGAGCATGCCTATGTGATTGTTATTAGACTCAACATGCATTGTTACACGATCTAGTTAGTGTGAGGACTTTCATATCCTACAACCTACACTTAGAGGCTTCACCAATAGTGTCTATGAAGTTGTTTTGGTAAGCAAAATCCTTTATGAAACTTCTAGATAGGATGGGACAAGAGAAAGAATGTCCAAAGATAAAGGTGTTAGTGAAAAGACTTCTCCATTCCTTCTCAATTTAGGGTACCTCCTTCTTGGCGAACAAATCACCTTGTTGTTTTCCATGCACATGATATGCCCTATAAAGCAACCCAATGCTCCTTGGATGTGCCAAGCTAAGTGATCCCACATCAACTTTAAAGTGATCTAAGAGTCAAAAAGCACGATGAGATGTTTTATTTTGAGGAATTTGGAAATGTTAAGCAGCTAAGGATGGGAGAGAGATTTTAGAAGCCTCCTCTATGTGAAAGTACCAAAGACACGATGAAGGTTCTTTTCCTCTTTTTCTTTAAAAGACTTCCTAATTTGTGAATTTCCCAATTTAATACTATGCTAGTCAATAATTTTTTCATTTTAAGGACTTGTACCTACACTAAATAATTGCATCACCAAACCATATCACTACATGTAAGAGTGGTGTTCAAGTGGCTCTTTGATTAAAGAGATTAAGAGCCTCATTTCAAGCAAACTTTGGTAATTCTGTTGAGTGATACTCTTGCAAGATCACGATGTGCATCAAAGAAGTTACCTAGGTTTTTTCCTTGCTCTCCTCAACAATGATACCAAAACATGTCAGCTTATAGTATAAGGTGTGCTTACACACTTCTATTTTATCACTCCACAAAGACTAGACCTCATCCTAGTTCTAGTTGATGGCATAAGCATATGCAATGGATGTGCGTCAAGTAAAGTAAGGAAAGCAGTCTCCAAGAAGATCCACACATGATGTATTGCATGAAGTCCACAAGATCAAGTCCCAAGCATCACCATCCTTCCAAGATGGATTATCTTTGATGCACAATAATGATATCAAGTAGAGTTGAAAAGTAAAAGACTCTAGTCGTCCATTAACAATCGCAATGGTCCTGTAGATCAAAATTCGAACACAAGCATGATCCAACCTAAGCTCAAGGTAATTTATACACTATAGAGTTTGTTAAATGTATATCGGATGCTTCCAAGCCAATGCTATCTGATGCTTCCAAGGATGCAAATCTATATGATGCTTCAAGAAAGGTTGAGTCTCCAAAATGCTCATAACTCCCTCTCTATGGATGTGTTTGATGTGTGTGTTAGCTCACTGTGAATCTCTCGATGAGTTCTATAATATTTCAAGGGCAGAAAAGATAATGAAAATAAAATTGCAGCCTTGTACAAACCTCACAATCCTATGCAAAGCCTTCTTCTAAGGTATGAATTGCATAAACAAGTAGGTAATCTTGTTTAATCACATGAAAAAGATGTAGTCAAAGTAGATAATACTTTGAAAACTTTAATTCATGTGTCAAACACGTACAGTCAAGCACTAGGGCCACGCAAACTATATCATAGAATCACAAATAAGAATTTTGCAAGAGGATAGCTCAAACTGAATTCTACCAAAAAAAATCACTCTTGGAGTTTATATAGGCTTCTCCTAAGATCTTCACTTTTTTATTTGGAAAAGAACTTAGAAATAAAAAAGAAAAACTCCCAAACTATTGTTTCCTATAGGGTTTTTGAGGGGGGACTCTTTCCTTCAATACATTGAAATGCAACAAAGCCTCGACTATATAAAACTCTTTCTTGCTGCCAAATTTGATGGAACTTTTGAAATGGTAGATAATAAATACAAGGGTTGCCAAAGTAAAAAGAGGTAAACTCGCAATAACTTCAACAAAACGCCATAGATGTTGTATTTATATATCAATATTGATGTCTATATGTATGTGTATGGGTGCGTATATGCATATATGAGTTCATGTGTGTATGCATGTATGTATGCACATTTTTGAGAGTGTACACATGCGTGCTTGATGGAAAAAAATGTATGTAAATTTTTTTTTTTTTAAGGTTGATCATTTACCTGCTCTTCCATTTCAGCTTGAAGATTAAAATAAACAAAACACACACTTTGGGTACTTCCCTTATTCCACGCTTTCCATGGCTTATAGAGTAGGCCTCACTCTAGGTTTTGAATCCTAGACGTGGCAATTTAGGGTCGAAGTTATTTACGGTACACGACATATTAGGTAGGTTTGATTGTAGATGTATAAATTGAAAGTCATGCACTTTTGTATGTATGAACTGGTTTATGTAGATATGAATGAATATATATAAATTTAAGAGTGTCAAATTTGACAAGTTACATAAGAAATCTAATCCAAAACGTGTGGTCCTTGAATAGAATCCAAAGTTTTGATGTGAACAGTATCACAAAATTTTCATGTAATCATAGTGAATGAGAGGACGATGACGTGGTTTCTTTCTCTCTCTCTCACACACACATACGCATATAGAGACAAACATAAAAAGATGATGAAGGTGAAAAGTTAGGAAATGCAAGCCATCAAAACGGACGAGTAAGGATCTATTTTGCTTCCTTGCTACCATTCTATCTTGCTTCCATACTCATTGGAAATGTCTTGATCTCCTTGTACTATTGTTTCTCTGTCGCGCTATCTTGTTGGAATTATGTCCTTTAGCTTTCTTTCTTCACCAAATAGACCCTACGGAGATAAGACTATACTTAAACACACATGTAATCACATGCATACATACACACAAAAGTAAAGCCATGATTACATACATGCATGGAATGAATTTTAGTAACTTTCTTCTTTTGTCCATGAAAGATTTAACATATGAAATGCATCACCATAACAGACATCCACCGAATGCCAATAATAATAAACGTCATTAATGATATCATATACATGTGAGTAATGATGTCATATTCAAGCTCTCATGACGACGTGATCACATGTCTATAGGAGCGAGGTGTCATGTCCGTGTACCTTCCGGTCCATCACTTTTGTGTGCGGGTGAGCGACTATGAGCGTGTGAGCTTATCCACATCCAACTCAGCACATGGTACTCGCCTTAAAAACTATATATATAGTACGACAATCGATATCGCCTTTCTCCGAAGCTTCCGGTGTTTGTGTTCCATTTCTTCTTCATTTTTCTCCTACAAACATGCAAGTCTCTTTCCGCAAAAGAATCTCCCAACAAAAATACAAAGAGTTACAAGGTTACTCACGAGACAACAACAATGGAGATGGGTTCTATGTATGTGGAAAAGATGGACCTTTGGAAGGGACTACTATAAAGCAACAAACCAAAGAGAAAACCAAGGTTATTGTTCGATCCATAGAGGCCACGGTAACTATACTATTGCCTCATCACACTCAATTTGTGAGATCCTATTGATAAGTGATGCATATGATTGAACAAACTTGGAAGGTACATAATATAGGGCATATAGAGAGTGGATGCAACGAGCACTTGATTTTTAACAAGGATTGGTTCACTAACATGTGTGAACCATCTTCAACAGGGGATGTGGAGATAGGAGATGAAATCCATCATCGACTCACACACATTGGAGATTTGATATTGGATACAAATGATTGTAGCTCAATAGATCTAATATCTTGAACTCGTCTCCAAGTAGTTCTTTGGTTTCTTTCATTCCTTCTTGGTTAGTACCTATAGTTATAGCAGTATAAACACATATGTATATGTATACATGTTTTGCCTTTATTCTTCTTTGCGAATAAGGAGGGGTCTCCACTGTTATGGAACAATGGCCAACTTATCTATCAACCTGTGATTCGATGCTCCTAGATGTTACATTAAACCGTAGAAAGTGTTTCTAAGCTTGACAACATGACCTATATATATTTTATTATCAAAACCAAGTGGTTCTTTCATATAGACTAGCTTTTCCCATTCAACATTCGAAAATGCGTTTTTCACATTTCATCGATAAAGTTTCTATGATCGCCCTAAAACTTTTTATTTTGGCCATGGGATTAAGGTCCTTTTGAAATCAATTCCATGGATTGTGCCAAATAGTTTTCGTGCTATTGAACCATCTACATGCCTTTTCACCTTGTAGACCCATTTTCATACGATTGGTTTCATCGCTTGCTTTTTTGGCACTAATTTCCATTTGCAATTTTCGTCAAGAGCATCAATCTCTTTCTGCATATCTTCATTCCACTCTTTACACCTACAAGCATCTTCATATCCTTCTGACCCCTTGTCCTGGACAATTTGATTCATGTTTACTACATGTTTAGCCACAACTGAGTCATATGTAAATGTTTCAGCAGAGCATTTAGATATAACTCACTTCATAAGCTATGGTTGTTTTGTATGAAACAGAAGTCAAATTTCTTTCCTATGTTCAAGAGATTCAAAGCTCAAGTTCAAAATGAAACAAGATGTATCAAAACCTTAAGGTCTGATGGTGATGGTGAAGGACAATTTCTCTCCAAAGTATTTTAAGATTTTCTACAAGAGAACGGGATAAAGGCAAAGGACGCCACTCTATCAGACTTCCATGCCTGTATTGTCGTCGATGACATACCAAAAATAAAGATTACGCTAGCTTCTTTGCAGAATGCAAATATGGTAGTTCAAACAAACATCATGTCTTTATGTATGCTATTTTTGGAACTATCGTGCTAGATGATATCATTGTCGGAATTTTGATGAAATGTATATTGTATAATGAATCCTACTTAGAAAGTTTGTACTTATACATATGAGCATTACCCACCTTGTAGATTCCTTTTGTCACCATTCCTATCCTCATTAGACGCAGATTACAAGAAGACAAACATGGACGAGAACCGAGCATTACAAGAAGACAAATATGGACAAGCAGACACCATTGACAAGAAACTGACTATAAGATTCCAATCTTCCTCTCTTCTTTCATTGGGAAAATGAATGAAAAGGAACGCTCTCCATATATTTTGCAAAATTGATGGTCCAAGAGTTCCAATGCTTTAAATCTTATCAGAAACTTCACCATGCTCTCGTAATTCCAACTCAAGTTCACATTCTCAATAACCTACATACACAAGTATCATAAAAATGGAAACATAGCAATAAATTTTATCATGAAATATATATCCTTGCATAAATCGTGTAAAAGATGAAGAGCGGTTTGTGATTGTAATTCAGAAAGCTGAACGATCGTCATGAACCCTTAAATCCGGTCATCATAATTTCGATGATCGTGATGCATATGCCCATTATTTTGTCGACCAGAGTTCCCTACTACATGTATGATACATCATCATTATCTGATGATTCAAAAAATGTAATCCCATCATCAAATCATCAAAGAAAACAAAAATGTACATGTGTCCTCTTTCTATCTCTCTCTCTCGAGTCTGGACTCTCCACCCTTCTCACAAGCTCATACAAAAAAGCATGCATGTGCTCTCTCTCTCTCTGTGGCTGCAGAGTCTTACACTAATCAGTCGCGAATGCTGTACTTAGCCGCGTTCCAAGTTCCAACGTCTCTCACACCTGCGCGCGCAGGCCTACGGATCAACTTCGGCGTATTCCTCGAGCGCCGCGGTATCATTCGGATCACAAAATTCATCTATGCTACCGTGATGCACAGCGGAGAAGCCCTCTCAGAAGGTAACAGTTTGTTGGCAGTAGTTCTAATCCTCACACATATAGAAACATCATTGTCGTAAATGAAAAGCTTATCTCTGCGAAGTGATTTGCAAATGCAATTTCTTTTTGTTTAAATAAAGAAAGTTCGGCATACTCTCTCGTATTTGAATTAAATAAAGGAAAAATACAAAGGGGCTTAGTGCTCACGGAATCCTTTGAATCCCACAGAGCGGGGGAAGCTTTTAGAGAGTGTAGAAGGCTTTACAAGAAAGATGTTAATCACCCTCATGCGGGGCCCACATGGGAAAAGTGAGTTCTTGATCAAAAAGAATACTTGATGACTCCTAAAAAAAAAGGGGTGGGGTTTCTTACAATCAGCGATCCTTTTGCCAAGGAGGAATAGTGAATGTTCAATCGACCAAAGTTTTGAGCGTTCCGAAGATTCGCGGAGCGACCGCTCGTTTCTTCCACCAGAGCTGGCTTCCAACTAATATTTTTCTGATGAATAATTTTCATTCCGATGATCTATCATAGCCTTCGTGGTAGGCCTTGCAAGGCTTACATGGATGCTTACATGGAGTTATAGAGGAGGTTGATAAACCTCGCATCCCCATCATGTGGAGCCCACTTCGTTTTTAAGCTTATTGTTGACATATTGTAATTCTTTGTGATGTATGAAGGGGGAAGGGGGGGGGGGGGGGGGGGGGGGGGGGGGGTTTCTTACAGTTAGCAATTCTTCTGCCGAGAAGGAAAAGGGACTTCTCGGTCGACCACTCCTTGGGGGTATTTCCAAAGTTTTGAGCACATCTTTCTTGCAAAATCTTCCAAAAGATCTCTCCTCTAATCGCATTCCACAATGCCACAGAACAACCGATCGCTTCATCAATGAGAGCTTGCTTCCAATTGATTTGTTCTTGGAGTCCCAAATAATGACCAAGGATCCTCCATAACCGAAGGGATTTAGAGCAAGCAAAGAATAGATGACCAATATCCTCTTTGAAATGGCAACATCGCTTGAACCAGGGCGGAACCCCACAGAACTTGTTAGCTTTTGCATTGGTCATATTCATTTTCAGCCTCCTTCACCGAATTAGAGTCGCCGCATTAAGCTGAGAATCAGCGTCACTGTTGCGATAAGAATAAGTAATTCGTAGATAAAAAACATTTGAAGTTCGCAAACGCGTTGCTTCTCGGGTTGTTAGCTGCCTAAACGAGAACGATGATCCACATTCCATCCTTATTCTTACGTCAGTCCACTTAAGGAAGAATGAAAGACGCTCTTATAGGCAAGAGAATAACTCCCACACATGAGAACTTAACGCACGCAAACAGAAGAACGAGATCATCAAACGCCTGAAACGCCTATAAGAAAGAGGAGTACATGATTCAGCTGCGCGGATTATTACAGAAGGCACATGGATGAGGACTTTGTGCCGGTCTACTGGTCATCAGTAGTATGACCAGAAACAGAAGGCATACGAGCTGCAGATCATATCACTTGCTTGATCATCTTGCGGGTTGAAATTCCTCTCTTCTCGACCTCACTGCAAGTACACCCTATACGAGACAAAAATTCAAAAGAACCGTGAGTATGTGCATGTCCGAAGCGCGCTGATTTAAACGTATAGGTACAGTAAACCGTTTCTCACAAAAACCGCCTTTATAATGTAATTGTACCGGTTGAAATTGATAAAGACCGGCTTTTCTCATTTGGTGCCTTTATTGCACCGCCTAAAATTTTGCATGATTCTTTATTTTACCGGTTGTTCTATGTGAATATCCATTTTTTAAAGGTTATATGTAAAAGAAAACCCTTAAAATAAAGGTTCATTCGAAAACTTGTAGGTAAGTATATATGAAAATTTCAGAAGTTGTATTTAATATTATGCCATATGATGATAGCCTATAGGCGCTAGCGTAGTTGAAACTTGATTTGCGGACCATTTTTGAATTTGTTAGGTTAAGATTTAAAACCCATCGCCTACAATTAATGTGTGGTAACTAGTTGGTACCTACTACTACAACGTTTCATGAGTTAATTGTTATAACTTATAAAGTGAATTCTTATATAAGATCTCTAGAGTCGACTTCTGACTCCTCAGTCCTGACTCTGAGCATTGGAATTTCGAAATTCGTAGTATCATGTATGTACACACTACACAGTAGTACAGGTAACAATACTACTCTAGGACGGCGGGCATAACTCTTGAGCAGTGAGCAGGTTGCACTAGTGCAGTAGTGCTAAGATGGTACTTCTTTACACTTATTCGAATCCTCCATGTACTTCTTGAAAGAGATGCATCTTGATAGGTTGAAAATGGTATGCTTGGGGACAGATGTTACATCTGCTATGATTTGACATATGAATGGACTCACCACTAGATATAAGCGACTCAATCCTTATTTGACTTCTATTTATTGTGTGGCACACAGGACAAGTCTATGCCTTGCAGATGCTATTAAAAAATCTCTTTATGCACAAAGCATTGATACTATCGTGACTCACATTGCAGGAACCTTTAACAAAATTTTCAAGAGAAGTAAATTGCTTGAGGCCTTCGAGGCTGAGTTTGGATGTGCAATTCTTCATATGAGTCATATTCATAGTGTGCGGTGGTTGATTCGTTCTACCACTCTACATAAAGTTTATGAGTCATTTGAGCCATTGCTAGTTTTTTTGAATGAGCATAATGATTTTTTATTTCGAAAGTTCAAATCGTTCCAATTCATCTATAGTCTTCATTTTATGAGCGATATGCTTGATAAGCTACCCTACTTGAGTAAGATGTTTCAAAGTGAGTTTATGGATATAAGTACAGTTGGAAGCCTTATAGAGATAGAGATAATGCTTATGAAAGCACAATTTCTAGGTTCGCCTCTGACATGGGCTATGGCATCATTCCTGATTATGGGCCACTAGATGGCCAACTTTCTGCACTGCATACATCAATGCGAGGAAATATGTACAGATCAATGGTTGTCCAACGAGACCTGGATGGATTAGATCTGGAAAAAACAATTACATTTCAAACAGAGTTTACAAATATAGTGATAGAGAAGCTAATGGAGCGTTTTCCTAATAGGGGTATTACATCATGCTTCAAAGCACCTGCACCATGCACATTTCCTAGTGGTTTGGAAATGAAGAGTTATGGCTACAAAGAGATTGACACACTTGCAAGGTTTTATGGAGAAAGAAAATAACTCGAAAGTGGTGAATTGCTTGATCCTTTAATTGATATAGTTGCTGTTAATAGGGGGTACCAATACTTCAAAGCAGAAGCATCATTTGAATGGAAAGGTCATAGTTTAAGGGATACTTGGGTTGCAATTGGTAGAAACTCTACTACCCGTGAGAAGTATCCAATGCTATTAAAATTAGCTCACACATCCATGCTTCAATCCTCAGGTACCATTAAAGCCCCTTTCACATGCAGTAGTACTTGAGGGTTGAAGAATGGAGATGTGAGCTAATTTTAACAGCATTGGATACTTCTCACGAGTAGTAGAGTTTCTACCAATAGCAACCCAAGTACCCTTGAACTATGACCTTTCCATTCAAATGATGCTTGTGCTTTGAAGTAGCGGTACTCCCTCTTAACAGCAACGATATCAATTAAAGGATCAAGCAATTCACCACTTTCAAGTTGCTTTCTTTCTCCATAAAACCTTGCAAGTGTGTCAATCTCTTTGTAGCCATAACTCTTCATTTCCAAACCACTAGGAAATGTGCATGGTGCAAGCGCTTTGAGGCATGATGTAATATCCTATCAGGAAAACGCTCCATTAGATTCTCTATCACTATATTTGTAAACTCTTTTTGAAATGTAATTGCTTTTTCCAGATCTAATCCATCCAAGTCTCATTGGACAACCATCGATCTGTACATGTTTCCTCGCATTGATGCACGTAGTGCAGAAAGTTGGCCATCTAGTGGCCCATAATTAGGAATGATGCCATAGCCCATGTCATCAACTGTTCTTGCATTTACATCAAAGAAAGGTGGCTCTAGAAATTATGCTTTCATAAGCAGTATCTCTGTCTCTATAAGGCTTCCAACTGTACTTATATTCATAAACTCACTTTGAAACATCTTACTCAAGTAGGCTAGCTTATCAAGCATATCGCTCATAAAATGGAGACTATATATGAATTGGGATGATCTGAATTTTTGAAATAAAGAATCATTATGCTCATTCAGAAACACTAGCAATGGCTCAAATGACTCACAAACTTTATGTACAATGGTAGCACGACTCAACCACCGCACACTATGAATGCGACTCATATGAAGAATAGGACATCCAAACTCAGCCTCCAAGGCCTCAAGCAATTTACTTCTCTTAGAACTTTTGTTAAAGGTTCCTCCAATGGCAGTCACTAGTATCAATGCTTTGTGCATAAAGAGATTTTTTGATAGCATCTGCAAGGCATAGACTTGTCCTGTGTGCCACACAATGAATAGAAGTCATTTAAGGATTGAGTCGCTTATATCTAGTGGTGAGTCCATTCATATGTCCAATCATAGCAGATGCACCATCTGTCCCCAAGCATACCATTTTCAACATATTAAGATGCATCTCTTTCAAGAAGTACATGGAGGATTCGAATAAGTGTAAAGAAGTGCCATCTTGAATCTCTAACAAACCCAAGAATATAGTGTTTAAAAAATGGATATTCACATGGAACAACCGGTAAAATTTTCTCTCCATCGCGCTAATTGGGGTCCTTCTCATGGCTATGGCGACCCCCTCCCTTGTGAGAAGCAACCTGGCTCTGCCCTCGGAGGAGATCGATAACTAGGCCCCTATTTTGGAGGGGGGATCTTATGTCACCCATGGGGCCTTTGAGGGTGTTGAGACTCCCTTCCTCTCCCTCAATTACTCATGAAAGTTTGTCTCGTCAAGTATTTGGCCCTAGGGCCCGGCTTGATACCATGCCCTAGTGGCTTCAGAGTGAGTGATTTCCCCTGAGGGTTGATTGTTTGTAAGTGCCACTTCTTATTGGCTAGTCATATGCTCCTAGACTTTGAGAATGAAGATATTGCGTTTTGCAACCTCATTGTCAGAACTTGGCAACTCAAGCGGGTCACCTTGTGAATATTTAAATGGTCCCCCAATATTATTCTAGATAAATCAAAATCTCTCCGGTACCCTCTCGGGATCAAGCTCACTAACCTGTCATACTTCTTGTATAACTTCGTGTGGGACATTTTTTTTCCTATCGGCAAGCCGTTGGCATCACGAGAGGATGTTGGTGGTCTCATATATGAAGGTGCGAGAAATTCATTCAATGCTCAGTGGCACCCCCAAATTTGTGTCGAGGCTGACCTCAGTGCGGCGCTTCCATCGAAGATCAAAGCGGACTTGGGTGAATAGGATGTCTAGGTACAAGAAATTAATTACAAAAACCTACCTAACACGTGCTTTTGTTGTGGCCAACAAGGTCACATGATTAAAGGTTGTCCACTGAGACAAAAAAGCAAGAAAAAACAAGAAGCCTCTAGAAACGCTCAAGACAACAAAGGGACATTGAACCACCCGTCGAATGAATTGATGAAGGAAATCCAATTTGTGAATTGATGAAGGAAATCCCATTTGCCATCTTTGCTCTGATTGTCCAATTGATTAAAGACTGTCCAATTTTTGAATTGATGAAGGAAATCCATCTGCCATCTTTGCTCTGATACCACTGTTAAGAGATGGATAGATATGTGCTTGAAGATAAAGTGGTGCTACAAAATCCTTGATCTACACCAGCCAAATAAACTCCATGAGTATGTGGTGGGCCCTTTTAGCTTGCTAATGGATGTGTTGGAAACCCTATGTACCTTGGAAGATCAGTCTCAAAAAAGATAGATCAAAATAGATGAGCTTGAATTAATTCAGAGGTGAAAAACTTGATTCATACACCTATCAAGTGTTTTGAATAATTCTCTTAGCACAACACCAATTAGCTTAATTAATTTTAGGGAACTCTAATTAACTTAGAGAGATAACTTTTAAGATTAATCGCATAAAAAATAGTGAATCACACAATGAGAATGAAGTTTAACAAGTTATGATATCATCTCGATTTTCACGGGCTGCAACAGTACTTAGACCACTGAGCAAAAAAATGATCATAACTCAAGATTCTTATATTCAATGATTATGAGATTTTGTATGCTGATAAAAGACAGATGTTGAATCCAAGAAGCTTTGAATCATGCAATTTGACAAAGTACACATGGAGAACCAGCTCTGAAAAGTTGATTGAAAACAATTGAAAATCTGCGGAGAAGTGAATATGAACAGACAGGGTTGACTTCAACTGAATATAACTCAAGATTGAGAACTCCAATAGCAATGAACGTTTCTAAGCATATAGTAGACTCTAAAATAAAACTCTAGCAAGTTAAAGCATTGAAAAGGATCCACCACACTAGGAGAAATGATCTCTACAATCTAATTGAAAAATCTAAGAAGCATAACAGTGAAGAGTAAACTCACACAACCATGAAGATATGAACTCGTATGATCATAAATATGAATGTATATTGATTGTAGAATACAGTGAACTTGTGTGACTAAATTGCCATGTATATATAGAGAGCTTTGGAGCCAAGATTTGAATTTGAATCTTGCTCACCTAAAAGTAGTTTCCTAGTTTTTTAAAATTGATTGATTCTCCAACCTCCAAATCAAGAATTCATGGCTTCTCTCTGTATTCTTATCAAGTGAACTCAACTACTTTGATTCCTCTTACTTTTACATGAAGTAAAATGATCAAACAATTACAAGGGTGAGTTCACAAGTGAACTCTTAGATTTCCATACATTGTCTTCTCTAAGAAACTCACGCCAATACTTCGGCTTGTAATGGATTTGTTCCAAAAAGCCTCAACTAAACAAATGACTAGCGTGACTTTTGCATATATCATGTGATGCTCTTTTATGATGATTCTTTTGTATGCTTGTAGATATATACACTTCTAACTCTTTTGTGTTCAATGCCTACCTGCATATACCTATGGGTACCCAATACTATATGCATAATCTATTGCCTGTCTTTAACTCCTCGCTTTTTTATGCTTGCATCTAGGATATACGACCTATGGTACATGGTATATCTTCATATATCTTCTTGGTTTTCCATAAAATCTTTACATAGTGTGTGTCCCTTTCTTTTGCCACAAATGCACTCTAAGATCCTCCTTCATTATGCCACCATGTTATACTATGATTGTCGTGACTAGCTGATCGGGACTATCATTTTTGCACGGGGAAGATATGGAAGTACGAGAGAGAATTATGAAGAATAAAGTACCTACATCACTACTAGTAGAGCAAAGTGATATGGTCCATTCTAGAATATATGTTGATGCCCCTAGAAGAGGGGAGGAAGAAGAAGAGCTTTCTGATGTAAGTGATTAGTAAATAATTGAATAATTTAATTTAATAAGATTCGAGCTTGAATGATCATTTTCTTTCTTAACAAGAAGCCATTGAAGTGGACAAGTTCGCGACAAGGTTCGGTGGAGATGGATCTTCTTGCAGAAGTGGCTCGTCCTTGGCAAACTACATTGGAGATTTTCCAAAGGATGATTTTGTAATTGTTCATAAAGATTATAGTCCTGATGGGCACATCATGACATGGTGCTTCAAGGCCTTGAGCAAAGTTTTGTGTTTGAGTACAATTACCCAAGGCACTAATTGTGTCATTTTGGTTAGAAAACCTTTAGTTGTAACTACTGTAGGAGTAAACTTTAGACGAAAGGTACTAGGAAAAATAGATATTGCCATAGGTCTTGGAATGCACAATCTCTCCAAGGGAGAAAGAACATTGTTGAGAAATCAAAAGCAACTATGAAGTGATGTAACATTTTGGATAAATAAAATTTGTATTTTCCATTCTAGGTTATGAGATGTTATCCACACTTTGTATTTAATCAAGAGCTTTTTTATCTTCTCTATGTGCATGTAATGGCATATGTGTGCTCAAATAGTCTTAAAAATGGCAAAAATGCCCAGCGACAAAAATGCCAAATTCAAGCATGAAAAAATTTTGCAAGCCTTAATCTCACATTTCTGTGGGTCTAGCTTTTTTTTCCCATTTTTAAGATTGATTAAAGGTTATTTATGATAACTACATTCATTAGGGGACAAATTATAGGGGGAATGAGGACAACAAGTATTAACTAAAAGCCTAGGCATTCCATATAAGGAGTTTGCTTAAATATGTGGCCACTTTACCATGGCCAATTCATTAAATTTCCATTTGTAAATTATGAAATGTTATCCACACTTTGTATTTAATCAAGAGTTTTTTTTATCTTATCTATGTGCATGTAATGGCATATGTGTGCTCATATAGTCTAAAAAATGGCAAAAAAGCCCCAACCACAGAAACACGGGATTCAAGCCTAAAAAAATTTAAGATTGATTGAAGGTTTTTTATGGTAACAACATTCAATAGGAGACAAACTATAGGGTTTAATGAGGACAATTACCCACTGAAAACCTAGGCAACCCATATGATGAGTTTGCTTACATAAGTGCCTAGTTTACCATGGCCAAGTCATTAACTAACCTTTCCCAAGTCACGAAAATACATGAATAGGCTTACCCAGGATAAATAATGCAAAAAATCCCCCATCCATAGAAATGGAGGTATCAGGCGTGCAAAAGTTTTGGAGCACTAAAGCCCGCATTCCTGTGGCTGGGTTTTTTTTTTGCATTTTTTAGCCTATTTGAGGACTTTGCTAGGTAAATTTGTTCATATGGACTCAAGAACAAAAGCTAATGAGGCGAAGAAGTATCCAATGAAACCCTAGACAGTCCATATTAAACTAATTAAGTCAAAAGAAATAATCCTTCAACACTTATGGTAGAGAGCTAAGGAGAGAAAGAGATTAAAAAAAGACAATAAATGAAGACAAACTATTTCATTAATGATTGAAGTACATTGCAAAATATGCTTAATAGAAGCTACAAGATACAAAGGTCATGAATTATTTCCTCTAATACTTCTTGCTAGCTGAATATCTATGGGTTGTATGGTTACTCTCGTGGCATGGAGAGCACATAGGTTAGAATCTTAAAGCACGCAGATGAGCTAGGCCTATGTTGCCTCTTCAAGTGCCTCAAGTGCTATCCCTTGTACTCGTAAACCTGAAAAATAGCTTTTCCGTTCTTCCTTTATGACTTGCAAATGCTCTTTGTGGTATTAGAAGCTCAACTGATTTCTGATAGTCTCGTATCTCTACAAATGCTCTGTAGTGTCTCTGTCGTCTTTGTGGAGCTCTTGCATTGGGAGGTATGTTAGGTTGTCATGGAGGTTTACGTCATGGTTGATAATTGTTGTTCCTCCTATGTGCTCGATGTGAGGGTCCAAGTTCATCTGCCACATTCCCTTGTTGACATGTGTCTTCACTTTTCTCCCTTTCCTCCTCTGTTGGTATTTGGCCTTGTACCTATGGAAGTGTTTTGCCTCCATGTGTTATCCTATGGCTTCTTGGAATGTGCACTTGATTCCATGGCGGTGAGTGCTTCTTTCCTCATTAGTTGATGGTTCTGGATCAAAATCACTCTCCGATATAACCCTCATCCTCACCACTTGTTTGGGTCTTGCCTTGATGGGTGTCCTCTCTAATGGCTAATCATTAGAATCTGAATCTGACGGTCCTTGAGAGCAATCCTTTTGTTTATTAGAAACTTCATTATCTCATGAGGGATTGCTGCCACATGGTGTGCCATTGTGTGAGAGAGGCCTAGAAGTGGTGTGGAAACCACTTCCGGGTCTCTAGGGGGGTTGCAGCCATGGTGGCATTGGGTTCCTTGAACATGGCTAAGATATACCATGCTGTCTTCCTTGTGGTTTTCTTGGTGCATGCCATTCTCTTGAGTTGCAAAAGTGTGAAATGGAGTGAGTTCTCTCTATTTTATAGAGTTCCTTTTAAAACTATTTATTCACACTATAATTGACAAAACTAGTTTAGGAACATACATAATATGATAATACAAATAATAACACATTGATACCAAGATTATATTATTCCTATGATTTACGACATAATGGGATAAATTGAATTCACTTTACTTCCAAGCCGAGCCTTCTTGTTGTCTTTTAGCATACCATTGAGGATGATGGAGAGGTTCTAATGATGACGTCCATTTCTCATTAGCAATGTTGTGTTGCATCCGTCTCACAACTTTTGCGAAATGTGACTCCCTAACTCGTTCCACAAAAAATTTTCTTGAGAATGTAGTGTGATAAAACCAATTAAACATCTCCTCCATACAGTTTGATTGCATTGGAGCACCACCATGTCACGTGTTTTTGAAGTACACACCTCTCGCTTTTTAGTGTGACTTCCTCATCCCTTCGTTACTGAAAAGTATCCAATGACCCATATCGATGCACGAAAAATGCTCCATGTGCAAATAAAATATGCTAAAAATTTTTAAGTACATTGGGAAAAAATAAGTGCAATGAACAATTTCAAAGATCAAATAGACTTACAATGTATTGTGTTATATTGCACTCTCCTCAAGATGGAATTAAACGCTTCGTGAACTCCACTAATGTCTCTTGAAACAATTGGTGTTGAATATCACTAGAGCTAGTAAGACCCATTAAGCCTACCAAATTCTCTAAGCAAGACCAAATCTTTCTTCTCGTATCACAAAAATCAACTTGAGAATCATTGTCTGTTGTGATCATGCATAGGTCTTTCCACAAGTCATAATGTTCATTATTTTGAGTGCTAGTACCTCTCCTAAAAAAGTGTCTTGCTTTAGTCCCTGGCATTGATAGTTTTTGTAAACTATCTTGAGATTCCCCAACTTTTTTAACAACTAGGTGTACATTTCTACTACCATGACAACCAATTGAATTAAGGAGTTCCTCCAAGTTTTTTATAGCTTGTATAGATTTATCAACTAGCTTCATGAAAAATGCATATTCTATATGGAGCTTCAATACTCGATTAAAAATTCTCATGAGGGCATGCAATGTGCAAAAGTGAACATTAACTGAATGAAATGGAATAATGGGATTTCAATCCTTATCCGATATGTCACGATTAGGTGTTAACATGGGACACCTCATTAAAGGTATATCGCAAAACTAGATGAGATCCATCTGTGTCATCAGTTAAATCCTCTATGTTGTTTTGTTTTCTCTTTGTTTGTTTATAACCTTGTGTGCAATATGGACAAGGATGGAGAATAGATGCGCCTTGTTTGCACCCTTACATGCATTTGGTAGTCTTTAAGTCTCCACCCAAGTGCCACTCTACCTCAAAATCACCTAGGCCTTCAACATTGATTTTTGCACCATGCGTTTCAGAGGTTATCACCTTTGTGATCCATGGGGTCCTACTAAAATTCCTTGAAAGAGCATCATTGGATTCTTTAGGGACCTCAATAGCACCTCATCACCATATATATTTCTCGAATTGAACATTGTATGTAAAGTGAATGGTATAGTTTTCACTTTCATCAATAATGCCATGGGCCATATCTTCATTCATGGTGTGTCACACTAAGTCTCTCCATATGTTGTGCCTTTATGATTTGACATTTGTCTAGCTTCAATATAAACTTGAGTTTGGAACCACCATCTACATCCAATAGCAAAATTTATGTTAATAAAAATACTATGAATGTCATTATCACAGCAATGATATATCTTGAATTGTAGATTTGTAAAATTTAACCATTTCCTTTTGAATCCTCTCCAAATTGACAAATATGTTGTTGTACTTTGTGTACATAAATCCCTTCCTAGATGAATTTTTCAACTCTTTCTTTGACGTAGCAAAATGATAAATGGATGCAGACATAACATCTTCTATATGCAAGTAACTGCCAAGAGTAATAGCTACATCCTCATTGGTTATCTTCTTCTTTAGAGATACCTTGTAACGGCTTGGAAAATTACTTTGCAAAATACACTTGTTTTGTAGTGGCTGCTTCAAAAGATTATACAATGCAGTGTATGCTCTAGTACCAACACTTTCTTCATCACATACCCTCTGTACCTCCCTAGGAGTAGTTATATCTTCTAAGTTACCTGCAAAATTTTTAATCACTTGGGTCTTGATGTGATTTCCTATTGGTGAGTCCAATATCATAGGCACATGTTTTTTGCTTAAACATGAATTTAGAAACTTCAATTGATCTTCTATTGTTGATGAAGCATTCACATCTTCTACAAATGACCTACACAATAAGAAACTCAATCTAAAAGTCAACAAGTGAAACACGAACCTAAGTGCATAAACACATCACTTCCTTGCTCCACCGCTTGATGAAAGAGCTTGAAAGGATGACAGTGGTTGTTTCCTATACCTCATAGCAAGTGGAGTCTCTTTTAGTTGTGTTAGATTGGATTTTAACCTTCTAATTGTGCTGTCCTTTTCTTCCACATCTTGTTGGAGTATATGATTATGCTCTTCCAAAGATTTGACAACACTTTCTAAAATGTGGATCTTCAAATGGTTGTGATGACATTGTTGCATCCAATAATTTGCAATAGATGTTGAATGGCTAGACAATCGCTTGCAATAACCTAGCACTCCAGCTTCACCGCTACCAAGGAATTGTAGAAATGTGGAGATACTATGGAATCTAGGATGAAAACTAGAAATTGGATCTAAGGGATACAATGCACCATTGACCCAAAGATCAATATTCTTCTCTCTAGCTACACAACATTCATTTTGAGAATCTTTATCATTGCTACCTCTAGTTTTTGGTGCAAATTTTGTAGGAACACGAACATGTACACTCGTTGAATGAGGTTGGTACTGATGTCATGTTTGTAATGCATGTGAGCACCATGATGTTCAAAAACTCGAGCACGAAATAGAAACAAGCACAGAGATGGCTTGAATGGCATGTAGAGTAGTTCATATTGCAAGAAAAAAGTGTGTTTTGGTATGTGGATAGTCAAAATGACTTTCTCTAGTGTTTAAGAGTGAAAAAAGTTTTGATTTCGAAAATTCATGCTTTGGGTCAACCAAAGTTATGATTTTGATGATGTGGCACTCAAATTTTCGAGGGATTTTGAAAAGTATGTTTTTTAAGTGTTTTTTATAAAAACGAGACTAAAAAAAGTAACTTGTAACATATGCATAAAAGTATGGATCCTCTTGAATAAAGAATAGCTGAAAATGAGACTTTTTCAGAAAAGTCATTTTATAATTCATATAGATGGACGGATTTGATGAGGTGTAAACTTTCTCTCTCTCTTTGTGCGAAAGAGAGAGATGATCCTAGGTGAGCCTAAAAAAAGCCTATTTGAGACAACTAAAAAGTGCTCTGTTAAATGCACTTTGTCACCTTAACAAAGAACAATATTAAACTTAATCCCTAAAAATTAGGAAAGCAACTGATTTGAAGTATTTATACATACTCTTGAAGCATTTATATATACTCTTGAAGTATTGATTTCTACAAGTGGATTTTGAGTTCAAATGAAGGCGGTAAAGGTTTTTGAAGAGAATCATTTCACTTTCCTTCAATCTAGGAAGATTGAAGATCTAGTTTGATCTACTTTTAGGTGATTTATTGATTCACTGACTACAACTCAACCACCTCAGATTCATGGAATTTTAGCTCTCTTTTTCTTATTTACATGTTTAAAGCTCTAGGCTTTACAATGGTAACTCATACATAAATATGTTTTAAAAACTACAACAAATGAGCCTAAGTAAAAGAACTCTCCAATGGATACTTTGGCATAATTCAAACCATAGACTTTTTAATGTAGATCAAATCCACCTTAAACATAGTGTAAGCTTGGTGTTCCAACATCTCCCCCTCAAGCTAAAGTATGTTTGAGTCTTTCTATCTCTAATAGGTTGAATACCTTCCATTGATTTAAATCCGCAAAGCTTTATTCCATCAAGTGCCTTTGTCATCATATCTACTACTTACTTTTGAGTCAGAACAAAAGAAATGTCAATCCGCTTTGCCATGAGCTTCTCCTTGATGAAGTGGTAATGAACCTCTATGTGTTTGGATCTTGCATGGAGAATAGGGTTTGTTTCTAGATGCATGGAACTTACATTATCTCCAAATATTCAATATTTAGAAATCACAAGTCTAGAATCTGTATACAATGCTTTTATCCAAATTTCTGCTTCATTTGCTATGGTCAAACCTCTATACTCTACTTTAGTTGAGGGTAAAGCAACTGTTGGTTGCTTCTTGGAACTCCATGACACTAGCTTTGAACTTCGAAATGATAAGTAACCAGAGGTACTTCTTCTATCATCCTTAGCTCCTGCCCAATGCATGAATTTGCTCAACACTCCCACACTATATGAGATGTGTACCCTTGTATGAGTAGCATATATCAAGCTACCTACCAAGTTTTGCTATTCTTTAACGCTTTCAGTTTTTGCACCTTTGTAAGCACTAAGTTTATGATTCATGTCCAAAGGTGTACCTCTAAGCTTTGTGTTTTACATTCTGAACTTGACAAGTAGATCTTGAATGTACCTTCTCTGAGTTAGATGCATTCCTTCATTTGGATAAATAACTTGCATACCTAGGAAATATGTGAGCTCACCTAAGCCACTAATTTTGAACTCCTCTTGCATGTGCCTTGATTCTTTCAATGCCATTCAGATCATCACCTCTCACATTAATATCATCTACATATACGCATTGATAGATGATCTCATTATGATCCCTTTTGATGAATAGAGAAGGATTTGCCGTGCTAGGTTTGAACCCATTATCTTAAAGGTACGCAATCAACCTCTAATTCCAAGCTCTATGAGAAGGCTGATGACAAATGGGAAAGCTTCACCACTGCCATGGATCTTTACATGGACATGCACACTCCAGATCTTACAACTCTCATGGGACAATTGTTCACTCATGAAGCAAAACTCAACAAGAATGGAGATACATCCAAAGGTAATAATTCTTCTGCCCTATACACTGATAAGAAGTTTAAGGACAAAGGCAAAAGCAAGAAGATGGAAGATGAAGGCTCTACCTCCCAAGCCAACTATGAAGGGAGAGGTAGATCTTCAAGAGGAAGGGGCAGAGGAGGTAAGCAAGGTAGGGGGAGATCTTATAACTCCTCACCATGCAACATTTGTGGTTTATCAAATCATACTACAGATGAGTATTTTAGGAATTACAAGAATCAGAGAGGAAGAGGATACCAAAGAGGTGGATACTCACAGTCAAGAGGTAGGTTCAACCACCACCAAGGCTACAACAACAACTACAACAACAATTACAACAAGAATTACAATGGCAACTACCAAGGAGGATTCAAATCCAGAAAGGACTACAACAACTACACAGAGGAGCAGGATGACTCTCTTCTGATCATGAACATGACTTCAAAGTCACGTACAAATGATGACCACCTATTCTACATTGACTGAGGGTGCTCAAATCATGTGGCTGGCAATGTAGCGCTACTCTCTTATCTTGAGGAACCAAAAGGTAAGCATCAAGTCCAAACAGGTGATGACACAAAGCATTCAATAGTTAAAGTTGGAAATGTTAAGACTTGTGATGGTAATCAGAATTTGTTGAGCAGGGTACTCTATGTACCAACCATTACAAAAAACTTGATGAGTGTTGGACAGATTGTGGAGAAAGGTTTGCAGGTGAGATTCAACCAATATGGAGCATTTGTGGAGGATCCAAGACATGGGTTCAAGAGGATTGCTAAAGGAGAAAACTCAAGTAGACTTTTTACTTTTGAGTTAGAAGACACAAAGAATATTGCACTATACAGTTATAAGGATCAAACACTTTCAGAGCTTGAGATTTGGCACAAAAGATTAGGACATATAGGAGAAAGAACCTTGAAGCAAATATGCAGGGACCAATGTGTGCTTGGGATACCTATTGTATCCAAGAAACATATGATTTACAAGTGTGGTGCTTGTCAATTTGGGAAGTCACACAAATTACTTTTCTCAAGGAAAGGATACATGCATGAAGAATACCTAGAGCTTGTCCACACAGATGTATGGGGACCAAGCAAAGACCCCTTAGTCTCAGGATCAAGGTACTATGTGTCTTTTATTGATGACTATAGCAGATGGACTGTATTGTACTTTATGAAGCACAAGGATGAGGTATTTAATTGCTTTAAAAAATATCTTGCATTATTTGAAAATCAGACAGGAAGGAATTTGAAGAGGCTAAGGTCAGATGGAGGAGGTGAGTACTTCTCCAATGAATTTGAAAACTTCTTGCAGGACAGAGGCATCAAAAGAGAAATAACTACAACGTATTCTCCTGAACAGAATGGGGTAGCTGAGAGAAGAAATAGGTTAATTGTGGAGATAGCTAGGTCTATGTTGAATCAAAAAAAATTACCTAACTATCTATGGGCAGAAAGTGTTTCTACTACCACTTACCTCATAAACAAGTTACCATCTAAGTCTCTTGATGATATGGCACCCATGAATCATGGCATGGTAAGAGACCCTCACTTGACCATTGCAAAATTTTTGGATGTGTAGCATATGTACACATTCCTTCTCAGATAAGAGGTAAGCTAGATCCAAAGGCTGAAAAATGTATCTTTATTGGGTATGATTTAAATAAAAAAGGTTACAGTTTTTATAACCCTACCAATAAGGGATTCATGGTAAGCAGAGATGTTGTCTTTGATGAAAATGATTCTTGGTATGAGAATGAATGCAGGAAGGTTAAACTACCCTATGATTTGGAAGAGGAATTTCCAAAACTTGCAAAGGAGGAACCTACTCAGAATGAAGACTCAAGTTCAGATGATGAAGACACTATCAACCTTGAAGAGTTCAAGGCATGGAAGTCCAAGGGCAAAATGAAGATAAAAAAGCTTGAAGACATACCTGAATCTTCAGCTCAACCATGTAGAAGATCACAAAGAGAATGCAAAAAACCTATCAGATATGGGTATGATACATCTCTTGTTACTAAACATTTGGTTTATCTTGCCAAAGATTTGTCAAATGAAGAACCAGGATCATATGAAGAAGTAATAACCAAATCAGAATGGAAAGAAGCTATGGATGAGGAGATTGAAGCACTCAAGGAGAGTGACACATGGGAGTTAGTACATAAGAAGGACTCCATGAAGGTAATAGGATCCAGATGGATCTATAAACTGAAAAGAAATTCTGATGGCACAATTAATAGGTACAAAGCCAGATTGGTAGCCAAGGGTTTTGCACAAACCCAAGGCATTGACTATGAAGAGACATTTTCTCCTCTAGCCAAGATGCCAACAATCAGAGTGTTGGTAAGTGTGGCTGCATCAAAGAATTGGAACATGTACCAATTGGATGTCAAGAATGCTTTCTTGAATGGATGGATTTCAGAGGAGGTATATATGTCACAACCTCCTGGCTATGAAGATCCTAAGAAGGTAACATATGTTTGAAAATTCAAAAAGGCTTTATATGGATTAAAGCAGGCACCTAGGGCATGGAATTACAGGTTAACCACATACCTCCAAGACCAAGGTTTTGTCATGAGCAAGGCAGACACTTCTCTATTCATCAAGAAAAGTAATTCAGAGGTAATATACCTTTGTGTTTATGTTGATGACATCATCATTACAGGTAATTATGTAAATGGAATCAGATATATCAAAAGTCAAGTGATGAAGGAGTTCAAGATCAATGATCTTGGTCTATTGAAGTATTTTCTAGGGCTTGAATTAGTTTACACTAATTCAGGGATTTACATTACTCAGAAAAAATACATACAGGATATGTTGAAGAAGTTTCACTTGCAGGATGCCAAAGTAGCAAGCACTCCAATGGAGGTAAACCTAAAACTAAGTGCTCATGAAGGTGATGAAGTCAATGACATTACAGGTTATCAAAGTATGGTGGGTAGCTTGAACTATGCTACTTTAACACGAATTGATATTGCATATGGAGTTAGTGTGCTAAGTCAATTTATGCACAAGCCAAGGATACCTCACTTAGAGGCTGCCAAGAGAATCTTGAAGTATCTCAAGGGTACACAGAACCATGGTTTGTATTTCCCTTACACTTCAGATATTGACATAAAAGTCTATTCAGATGCAGATTGCGCAGGATGCAAGGATGATAGAAGCACTTCTGGATACATTTCCTTTGCAGGTGACAAACCAATCTCATGGTCTGCAAAGAAGCAAACAACTATGGCATTGTCTTCTACAAAGGAAGAGTATAGAGGGCTGGCTAATGCCACACAAGAAACAATTTGGATTAAGCTTTTCTATACAAAATTGGGCTTATATACTAGGTCTCCCATAATCTTTGGAGATAATACAAGTTCTCTTCACCTTGCAGCTAATCCTATCTATCATGCTAGGATCAAACATATAGAGATCCATTACCATTATGTAAGAGAGAAGTTGATAAGCAAGGATATTCAACTAACCTATGTATCAACCAACATGCAGTGTGCAGATTTTGTTGGAGATAGACGTCTGTGGAAGCACGCGAACAGCACAAGGAAGAAGAAGAAGATTGGAGCACAAACACACAATACTGAATGTATTACTAGAGAATGTACAAAGATAAGTAGCCCATTAGGGCAATAGGCGTATATACAAGCCGGGGGAAAAAAACCTCCTAAAGAGGGAAAAAAGTGCCCCGGCGGTCCTAGAGTGTTCACACACATCACTACCTAAATATATCAACAAATCCCCCCTGGGAGTGATGCGGTGAACAAGGAGCTGGCACTCATGTATAAGGAAGTGCCAAGCTATGTGGAAATCACTCCACAAAAGGAAGTAAGCCCAAAGCTTTGCGGAAAGCTTCAAACTTCTCCCTAGGCAGAGCCTTCGTGAAAAGGTCTACAATGTTCTCTTGCGTGGGCACATATGCCAAGCTGATCTCCCCAGCAGAGAACCTCTCCCTGAATTAGTGATAATGCACCTCAATGTGCACAGGGTTCCTCGCAACTGCCAATGCGCTCTGACTGTCAGTGAAGATGGTGGTGGCAGAAGACTGGCCAACACCCAAATCAGCCATAAGGCATCCGAGCCACACACACTCAACAGTCACTGTGAAAGCTGCCCTATACTCAGCCTCACAACTGGAAGTGGCCACAGTAGGCTGCTTCTTGCTCAACCAAGATATACATGAGCTACCAAGCATGAAGCAAAAACCACTGGTGGACACACGAGTGTCATAGCAACCAGCCCAATCTGAGTCAGAAAAAGCATGCAAATCTGGCGGAAGTGATCCCCCCTTGGGATAAAACAACCCATGTAGCCGAGTACCACTCAAGTAGCAAAAGATGTGCTTAACCGCTTTCCAATGCGTGACTCCTAGGCAATGCATAAACCTGCTCATCTGTGAGACATCAAACTGAATATCTGGCCGAGTAATGCATAAGTAAATCAAGCATCCAATAGCCTGCTGATAGAGTACAGCATCAAATGCATCTCCAGCATCATGAAGACTCAATCGTAAACCTGTCTCCATAGGAGTGGCAATAGGCTTATAGTCTTCCAGGCCAAAATGCTGCAATAATGTGTCAATATATTTCGTTTGACACAAAGCCATTCCACCATCAACTTGCATAAATTGAATGCCCAAATAGTGATGCAAATGCCCCAAATCAGACATCTCAAATGAGGCATGCAAATCAGCCTTAAAATCAGCAATATGTGTCTCAATACGTTGAGTGACCAGCATGTCATCAACGTAGAAAACAATGATCAGAAGCACATCATTAGCACGTTTAACATATAAGGTGCTTTCAGTTGGACTGTTGTCAAAACCATGTGCAATCAGATAGGCATGTATCTTCTCATACCAAGCACGTGGTGCTTGCTTTAAACCATATAATGCCTTCTTTAACCTACAAACCTGGTTTTCATGCCCTTTCTGCACAAAGCCATGGGGCTGAAAAACATACACTTCTTCATGCAAGTCACCATTCAGAAATGCTGTGTTAATGTCCAACTGATGTACATTCCAACCATGATGGGCTGCAAGTGCACAAATGCTCCGAACAATAGTCATACGACATGTAGGTGCAAAGGTCTCATCAAAATCAATGCCTCTTTCCTATGCATAACCCTTTGCAACAAGCCTAGCCTTATACCTGTCAACTGTACCATCAGGTTTGCGCTTCAGCTTGTATACCCACTTAGTGCCAATGGCCTTCTTGCCAGGAGGCAAGTCACATAAAGACCATGTACCATTCTTCATTATAGCATCATATTCAGATTGCATAACAGCCATCCAATTTTCTGAATTTTGTGCTTCATCAAAAGAAACAGGCTCATTCTCATCACAGGGACTAGATGCAGCCATAGCATAGCAATTTGATGCAAAGGAGGCACTATGAGAGCCTGAACGAGTACGATATGACAAAGGTGCATCTAATTTGTTGTCACGCAAAGTCTGCACCAGCCATTTTGGCATAGTTTTTGCCTGCTCAATATCAAAACTCTCATCAACAAGTGCATCATGTAAATCTGCATCAGAAATGGAATGATCTGCATCATCATATGAAACCTGCAAAGGCTGAGAAGCTGCCTCATTAGGACCAGCACTAGCCTGTCCACCTGTAAAAAGAGGCATCAAAGTATCATACATGTCTTTGGAGCTAACAGATGTCTCCTTAGTACATGAAAGCAATGGCTGAATAGCATCTTCCACAAAGACAACATCACGGCTAACGAGAATGTGTTTAGTCTCTGGATGATACAGACAATAGCCTTTACTTTCAGAACTGTACCCAACAAAAATACATTTCACTGCCTTATCATCCAATTTTCTGCGATGTTGTTCAGGCACTAATGCATATGCCAGACAACCAAAAACACGCAGATGAGCAACAGATGGCTTGCGGTCATGCCAAGCCTCCTATGGAGTGATAGACTGCAACGCTTTAGTGGGACACCTGTTTAGTACATATGCTGCACACATGACAGCCTCAAGCCAGAAACTATGTGGTAAAGCCTGACTTTTGACCATGCACCTCGCCATCTCCATGAGTGACCTGTTCTTTCGTTCAGCAACTCCATTCTGTTGAGGTGTATACGGCACTGTACACTGGTGTTTTATCCCACGTTCAGCCAGAAATTTATTAAAATTTGAAGACATATATTCCCCCCCTCGATCAGAACGGAGGGTGCCCATTTTACATGCTGACAGATTTTCAGCCAAAACCAAAAACTGTTTGAAGCACATGAACACTTCGGACTTTGCTTTGAGTGGATATATCCATGCATGCCTGGAAAAATCATCAATGAAAGTCACGAAGTAAAGGTAATTTCCAAAAGAGGGTGTCTGCATAGGACCACAGACATCACTATGTACAAGCTGCAATTTCTGCGTAGCCCGAATTGAACCATCTTTTGGAAAGGAAGAACGCTGCATTTTGCCAAAATATAGCCTTCACAAATATGTTTTCCAGGTGCCTCAAGTTTGGGCAAAGAGGACACCATTTCAGATTTCTGTAGGCGTAACAAACTAGCAAAATTCAGATGACCAAAGCCTGCATGCCAAAGTTTTGCATCTGACATAGCCTGAGAATCATGAACTGCACATGCCAAATCATTCACAGATCTTTCATAGTCTATGAGCTATAGAGCCCACGACATAAAATGCTAGAAGCAATAATCACATCGCCATTTGAGAGATCATGGACTGTACACCTGTCATCAACAAATTTCACAACCAAGCCAATCTTGGCTAATGCAGAAACTGATAACAAGCTCTTTTTGATCCCTGGCACAAATAAAGCATCTGACAAAGTGAAAGAACTACCATCAGCAGTAGTCAGAATGATCTTACTAACTCCCATAACAGGATAAGAGGAGTTATTGGCGCATGTGACAGTATTCCCTATAGAGGCAGGCTCGAGTGAAGAGAAGAAACTGCGCTGCGAGGTAATATGTTTGGTCGCTCCACTGTCAAAGTACCAAACATCTGAGTCTATCTGCAGACATGCAATTGATCATGAGAAGATGGGTCAAAACTGCAGACAGTAGTAAACGCCCATTCTTCTTCCTGCACAAGATTTGCAGACTCTGTTTTTGGTGTAGAGGCCTCTGCAACAACCATTCCAGCCTCTTTCTTCTTTGCCTCTTTAGCAGCCAGTTTTGGACAATTCTTTATAATATGATCATTTCCATTACAGTACTTGCAGAACAATTTCTGCTTTTCTGATCTCTTCTCATCTTTATCCTAGTTCTTCGATTGTGTAGCATTTGCAGATTTTTGCTTACTAGTAGAAGAGCTCCATTTTCCTTTGCCCTTCTGACTAGCCAGGAAAGCTTGATCTGCAACACGCATAATGGACCTGTTCTGCCTGGACTGATCTTCCTGCAACAGAACAGAGACTAATTCCTCAAATGACAAGGCATTCGGATTTCCTTTCATCATCAACCGAAGAGTAGAGGCAAAACTCTGATATGAATCAGGAAGACCATTCAGAACGGTCTGCATAAGTGAGCTATCTGGTATAACCTCATCAACAGAAATCAATTGTTCCTTCAGGTCTTTGATCTTTGTAAGAAAACTGTCCATAGAATCACCTTCATTCATGTGCTCACTCTCCAACTATTTTCAGAGGTAAGCAACACGAGCCTCATTCCTAGCCTGGTACAAAGTGGTAAGTGTATCCCAAGCATCCTTTGCTGTTCTGCAAGAGCAAATGTGAGGAATAATGGCATGTTTGACAGACAAAGCTATCAATGCATGTGCCTGGGCATCTCTGCCATCCCAACGAATCTGCTCTGCAGTAGGTGCAACAAAAAGAGCAGCACGAACAGGAATCTGCGGAATATCATCTTCGACACCATCTTCATCAGCTCCAACACCTGTATTTGCAGTACCTGTCGTTACAGGTGTAACAGGACATCTTTCAACACCCTGCACAATGTTCCACAATCCTTTTGCAACCAGTACATGTCGCATCATATAAGCCCATAATGGGTAGTTGGTACCATCCAACTTATCCTCAAAAGCCAACATCCGGAATACATCACTGCTTTCAGCCATGGCCGGTGACTAAAATACCTTGATGCAGAAAATTGACTGTATCTCAAAAAGTTGAACAAAACTGCCCAAACAAGTTCTGCTAGACCTATAGTAGACTTTGAGACGCTTAAACTGGCAAACAGAAACTGGTATATACCTTTGGCACAAAAGGATGAAATAGCCTACACAAGCGCTGCAATAGTGCATTTGCAGGCCGAAACGAGCGCAGATCGCGATTTCGGCACCACAAATCGAAGCTGTTTTGATCTCGGAAACACCCTGAGTATGCTCACCAAATTTCGTGCGAATCTGAGACTGCAAACGGAGGAGTGTCGACGGCGCCCTAGAAGAAGCGACGACCTGCTCTGATACCAATTGTTGGAGATAGACGTATCTGGAAGCACGCGAACAGCACAAGGAAGAAGAAGAAGCTTGGAGCACAAACACACAATACTGAATGTATTACTAGAGAATGTACAAAGATAAGTAGCCCACTAGGGCAATAGGCGTATATACAAGCCGGGGGAAAAAAACCTCCTAAAGAGGGAAAAAAGTGCCCCGGCGGTCCTAGAGTGTTCACACACATCACTACCTAAATATATCAACAGATTTGTTGACTAAAGGTTTGGATGGAACCAAACTTTGCAGGTTCAAAGTAATGATTGGACTGCAGGATATACATGAAGCTTGAAGATGAAGACCAAGCCAATGTTTGGCTTGAGAGGGAGCTGTTGGTGTAAATCACAAGCCTACACATTTGGCTTAAAGGATGCATTGAAGTCCATACATACATGAAGAAGCATAGGAACATATGCTAGTGGCTAATTACCACTTTATCTCATTGTAAAAGTCAAATTGACTTGAAATCATTTTGTAATCACCTACCAAAAGGATTCGTGAAAAAGTTAGCTGTTTGATTGAAGGAATATCTCCTAGTATGTAGGAGCTTGATTATAGGGAGCCAAAAGGTTGAATTTGAATTCAAACGTTTACCCATTTCTTATAAAAATGGACATGGAAAAGTCGCGGGTAGAACTGATCACTCCCGAGCTTCTCATTACTGATTTCTGAGTGTGTGTGAGGCCTAGACTCTAGCCTACACCTCTCTATACCATTGAGCAATGTGATTCATTCCAATGGAGCTGTTTACAAGCGTTCATTAATACATACATTCATATTGTTCATCTCTGAGTTCTCTGTTAGTCTACTCAAAAGTCTGTCAACTTGTGAAGGGCATATCTCGGTCAATTCTCCACCAAATTCAGTGCTTCAAAGCTTGTTGGATTCCACTTGAAGTCATCTACATGGTGTGAAAGTTTGAAGAGATTCTATTCAGCCATTTCAGAGAAATCTGTGTCGAGGTGATCTCTGGTCATTTTCTACTATAGTCCTAAAAAGTCGGGGGTATAGCTTAACTTGCTAAATTGATTTCTCTAAGCATAGTTTATCTTTTTACATCATTTCACTTGGAATAGTTAGCTTACTAAGCTAATTAGATAGCCCTAAAAGGAATTTTTTCAATTCCTACTGTACAGGTCATAATGAGCAAAATACCTAGGAGGTGTCAAGACATAAATAGAAGGTTTTCTTGAGTTTGTGAGTTTCAGAGTTATCTGTTTTGACTCAATCATTGCACAAATCATTTCCAAAGTACACAAGACATTTTATGGTATCATTGGAAATCTAATTAGGTCTACGTTTGAAGTCTGAAGCAAAAGAGGGCCGGTACAAAGCAGGTTTTAGCAGTACCTACTCAGTCTCTTGGAGCATTCATCCATCTTTCCCAACATGGAGGTGACATTTCAAGACATTGACCCAAAAGCCATGTAGCTAGTCTAAGGTCAGCTACAAAAACATATAGAATGAAACTCTAAACTTGAGTGCAACATGGCACTACTAAGAAGGCGTGAAGACTGGAGCTCCAAAATTAAGAAAATTTAGAAGCAGCCATAGAGAGCACACTAGGGGTGCCCTTAAGTCCTTCAAAGTTTCATGCTTTGCCCCCTCAAAACACCAAAAGTTTCCCAAAAGATTATGCCAATCTTATAGGGTCACATCAATAATTATCAGTGGAATTGAATCAACTTCAATAGCAAAGAAAATTCAACACTACAAATGCCCCGAGTATCACCAAATCAACCTCTCTCATCAATACTACTTCAATAATGCTCATGGAACTTCAAAAAAAAGGATGCAATCGGCAACTACAACTCGAAAGACCACCATCCCCATCGGAAGCCCCCGTAGAAGAAGAGACACTCTCCATTCAAGTGGAGCAAAATTTTGATGATGACTACAAGCCTCATCCTGCTCTTGGTTGACAGATAACGAAAGAAGGCCAAGATACATTTGAAGCTCCATGACCCCCTGGTTGAAACAAGTGGAAAACATTGAGCACACTCATGAAGATTATGCGGTTCATAGAAGAAATTATGCTACAATATGACTACTTCCAACACTTGGCACCTAGACGACTGATCATGACCTTTAAACTACAATACAAGCCCTACTTTGTAATTTTGGTTGATTATAATGCATAAATTCAGAGACTCATGGGTAAGACTCCCACATTCGTGACACATTTCTAGCCAAAGGACTTAACATTGACAACACGCAAAGGTACCATATTTTTGACCTAAAAAAAAACCCTCCTAGAAACTTACCCAAAGATGTTGTGCACTTGGAACAACCCACCTTTACATCTTCTTTATAATCCTTTTTGTAGAAGAGTTCCAAGGTGCAAGTCATGGAAAGCTTTTGCCATAATATAACAAAATAATGCACAGTACAAGGAGTCGCTCAAGTATACATACATCATGCCACAGTAAGGACCACCTTCCATTGCTTATATGATGGCGATTATGTGACATTGGATCCCTTACTTTGAAGCGTTCACACCAAAACCAACACACTTGCTTCACTTATTTGGATGTGAGAAGGCCATGTATTCAAAGTATTACATGAGACCACAATCAAATATCCCTCGTGCCATCCATTGGGATGCATTCCAACTTGATTTGGCAAAAGAATTAAGGCTCCATGAACACGAATCAGCCATCAACATCCTCCAATACTACATCAACAACCCTATAGAACAAAGTTTTGTTAGGGGTCACAGATGCTAGCGAGGGGGGAGTGTTGGCCAACATGGAACAAAGAGACAGAGCAATCATGCAGATCAAGAAAACAATAGGACCAATCAATTGTTTTCCTTTAAAAATACACAAGTGATTTTGATCACTATACCAACATTTTGAATATAATTTTGGTAGGTGAGACTCTATTTTGTTCAATCCAAGGAGTCCTCAAGCTTCAAGAGTTTCAGAACTAGCCACATACCAATTTTCATAATTTTTAGACTCCATTTGAGTCCCAAATAAGCCCTAGATTCCTATTTTCAACTAGTCCACACACTAGGTTTGGATAGAGCCAAAGCTACTCAAAAACAATAAAAAGAGCTAGAAAGCTCATTTTTTAGGTTTGCTTGTTAAAGAGTAAAGTTTTTATAAGAGAGATCTTTTGTAATTGAAAGCACTCTATTGTTTCTCTCTTTGTTCTTTCCTTGTGTGTGTGTGTATGTGTGTGCATGCTAGTGTGCTTCTCACTCGCACACGTGCCTTCACTTGCTCATGGTGGTCATACCAATTCTCACATCTCCATAGATTGACATTTATAAGTTCATATCATCGTGTTGATGCTTTCCATTGTGCTAGAGTGACAAGTAGCCTTGTAAATCTTTGTGTCTTTTAAAACAAAAAACATTTAGATTCCCACACTTCTGCATTGCGGAGTACAGTCTCATCGACTATAAACCCATCGTCAGCCTCATGGACATAGGTTTATGATTATCTTCATAATGCTATAGATGCGTGTATGTATTCACATTCATAAACATATGTGCATATATTTTGGAATGTATGTATTTATGTGTGCCTGTGACATGTATTCATGTGCATACGTGTATATGAATAATGTGTGCAAGTATGTGTTTCTATGTTTGTATGTGCCTTTTCGCATCTGTATGCATGTACCCATGTGAATGTGAGGGATAATGGCACGTTACAGAGAGAGAGAGAGAGCTAACAAAGCATGTGCGTAAGTAAGTATTTGCTTGGGTAGAAACTTTACGCATCTGTATTTGCCTTTCCGCATCTATATGTATGTCTGTACGTACTTGTGCATATTCGCTTGTTTGTTACACACAGCCGTGCATATATTGGAAGTCATGTGTGTTGAATGGAAGTCATATGTGTTTGTATGTGTTGGAAAACATGTGTTGAATGGATGTAAGTATTTGCTTGGGTCCGTGGGACTGTATTAAACACTTCTTTTACGGGTTCCGTAAACGTGCTACATCAAACGGACATAGGAAAAAAAAAAAGATACAAAACAAATCAGAGAAATTACGAGTTCGGTTTTAAATTACGAGGTAAGCTGTCTAAAAGTTGTGGTCCTTGCGTAGAAAGATGATATCGATTGTCGTACTATATATAGTGTTTTAGGCGAGTACCATGAGATTACAATTGCATTGCGATCGCGCTGATTGTGACGTGGATAAGAAATCAGTAGCTGGACATCGCAACGCTGAGAGGATGACACTAGGGAGTTGGATGTGGATAAGCAAGAATGAGAAGATGACACCTTGCTTTTCATCTCTCTTTATCTCTCTCTCCCCCTCTTTCTCTCGCTCTCTTTTTCTCTTTTTTTTTTTCTCTCTCTCTAAGCGACGAATACAAAAATACATCTCTCTCGTACAGCCATGTGATCACATCGTCATCAGACTTGTGGTCCTTGCGGAGAAAGATGACACGATTGTCGTACTATATATAGTTTTAAAGGCGAGTACCATGAGATTAGAATTGCATTGTGATTGCGCTGATTGTGATGTGGATAAGAAATCGGTAGCCGAACATAACAACAATGAGAGGATCACACTACGGAGTTGGATGTGGATAAGCAACAATGAGAGGATGACACTATGTTTTTCATCTCTTTCTCTCTCTCTCTCTCTAACAAGCACACAAAAGCGAGGAACACAAAAATGCACCTCTCTCGTGTGGCCATGTGATCACATTGTCATCAGAGCTTGAATATGACATCATTACTGAACCAATCAGTATGGGGACAAGATAGAAAAGAAGCATTGAAGTAAGATAGAAAGGAAGCAAGGAAGTAAAATAGAAAGGATACAGCTATAGAAAGAGAGACAAAGAGAGAGAGACGTAGGCATTGCTCCGTTCGAAACCAAGTCATTGTCCTCTCACTCACCATCATCACATGGAAATACTCTATGATCACGTAAAAATGATGTGATATTGGCCACGTCAAAATTCTGGGTACTATTCAAGGACCACACGTTTTGGTTTAGGTTTCTTATGGAACTTGTCAAATTTAACATAGTAACATATACACATTCACTCATATCTACCTAAATAAATTCATACATACAAAAGTGCAGAGCTTTCAATATATACATATATATGCAAACGCAAACCTCTCTAATGTGTGGTGTACAGGTAAATAACTTCGACCCTAAATTGCCACATCTAGGACTCAAGACCTAGAGTGATTCCTAATGTATCGCGCTTGTAAAGTGTGGAGTAAGCAGAGTACTCAAAGTGTGTGGTTTGTTTTTTTTAATCTTTCAAGATGGAATGGAAGAGTAGGTCCATGATCAGCCTTCCTAAAGACAAGTTTACATACAGTTTTTTCCATAACCACACATGTATACAAACCTAAAAATAGGCATAAATACATGCGTACACACATGAATGCATATATGCATTGATACATATAGACATATATAAAATTCTTTTGAGTTTACCTCTTTTGAATTTGACAACCCTTGTAGCTTTTATCTACCATTTGAAATTCCCATCAATTTTTTTAGCAAGAAAGAGCTTTATATAGTTGAGCCTCTTTTCGCATTTCAATGAATTGAAGGGAGGACTCTCTCCTGAAAAGAACCTATACGAAATAATAGTTTTAGATTTCTTCCTTTTTATTTGTAGAAGCTTTTCCAAATAAGAAAGTGAAGACTCTTAGGAGAAACCTATAGAAATACCAAGACCTCACTTGTATGGGGACTTTTGGTTTAATTGAAGGCAATTCCATCGATACTTTTTCTAAAAAATAGATGAAAGATTTGAAGGAACAATTAATTTTTGTTGATGAAGTCTTGTTAAATAGTTCACTTGGCTAGATTGTTCTTAATGGTCTTCTAGGCTCATAGAGTTTTGATTGTACTCTTTGATTGATGATGAATGGCAATCTAAATGCCTTATCATTTAAGGGGTTAGCCGTTGTTTTATTGTAGGAAGATTAGTCTAGGTAGAATAGGTCCATTATGTATGTTGCATATCAAGCTTTCCTAGCTAGTGAGAAGGGCTTTAGTAAAAGGATCTCATCTTCTAGTAAGAAAACAATCTGCTAATGCCTCACAATCAAAGAAGGAAGATAAAGATGACAAGAAAACAAAAAAGCAAAAATAGTTTTGCAAATACTATAAGGGAAATGATCATGTCATAAAGAGTTGTCCAAAAGTAGTTGTGAAAGATGCAAAGAAGAAAGATGCAAAGAAGAAAGAGGCTAGAACGCTTGTAGTAGAGGCCCTTACACCTAAAATAGAGTTTGTTAATCTTGTTCTGAATGAACAATGAGCATTTACTATTGTATGCAGTTATGAACCATCTTCTCATGAGCAGTGTATGTCTATAGTAGACTCAAAATGTTTTGGTACTTTGATAAGGGTGGTACCAGACATATCAACTCATAATGCAATTTGTTCAGTTCACTTGAGCTTGCCCCCATTGGGAATATTGCCACATCCACTAAGAACTCCCTTTATCTTGTAATGGGATTTATTATGATCATTGTAACTACTATTAATGGTAGTTCTTTCACATTGTGAGATTCTTTGTATGTACCAAGGATCAACCAAAATATGGTATCAATTTTAGTAATAGCTATAATTGACTTGATTGTCAAACTCATTGATGATAGATGTAAATTTCTTGATCTTTTACATGGCAATGCTATTATTGCTTCGATCATTTTATGTCATAGGGTGTATAAGCTCATAGACTATGCAAAAGCTTTTGATGATTTAGCATGTGTATAGTTCAAGATTCTTAGGCTATCTTAGACGCAAAGCTTTTGCATGCATGCTTTGGTCATCTGAGTTTTGCTTAACATTCATTCTTACTTCACAATAGTATGTGTATATTTATGTCCATGTATGATTGTGAATTAAAATTCATTGTGATGTCCTAACAATTTCTTTACCTTCTTTTTTATAATTCAAGGATTGAGAATGTGTTCATAAGTCAACTAGATGTTCTAGGCCGCTAGATGGTAATCTCTTATAAACTTATCAATGCCTTTTAATCCCTTGAATTGTAAAGGGATGCAAGAAAATTTTCATGCAATTGAGTGGAGTATTTGATGTGAGGTCCTCTTAAAAATAGTATGTGTATGTGTATGTGTGTGTATGATTGTGAATTAAAACCTATTGTCATTGATTTACTCAACATTGATTCTTACATCACAATAGTATGTGTATGTGTATCTATGCATATGTTTGTGATTTAAAATATTTTGTGGTTGTCTAACTCACCATTCATTCTTACTTAACAATAGTATGCGTATGTATATGTGAGTGTATAATTGTGAGTTGAAATCTATTGTGATTGTCCAACTCATTCTTGATTCTTACTTCACAATAGTATGTGTATTTGTATGTTCATGTATTATTGTGAGTTAAAATATATTGTGATGGTATTACAAAACATTGATTCTTACTTCACAATAGTATGTGTTTATGTATATGCATGTAAGATTATGAGGTAAAAATTATTGTGATTGTCAAACTGAACATTGTTTCTTAATTCACAATAGTATGTGTATGTACATGTGAGTGTATGATTGTGAGTCAAAATCTAGTGTGATTGTCTAACTCATCATTGATTCTTAGTTCACAATAATATGTGTATGTGTATGTTCATGTATGATTGTGAATTAAAATCTACTCTGATTGTTGGACACAAGATTAATTCTTAGTTCACAATAGTATATGTATGTGTATGTGGGCACATTATTGTGATTTAAATTCTATTGTGATTTTCTGACTCAACATTTATTCTTGCTTCAGAATAGTATGTGTATGCATATGTAAGTGTATGATTGTGAGTTAAAATCTATTGTGATTTTTTGACTCTTCATTGATTCTTACTTTGCAATAGCAAGTGTATGTGTATATATGTGTATGATTGTGACTTAGATCCTATCATTATTGTCTCACTCAATGTTCATTCATACTTCACCATAGTATGTGTATGTGTATGTTCTCATATGATCCTGAGTTAAAATCTATTGTGATTGCTTGAATCAATATTACTTAATAATAATATATGCATGTATGATTGTAATTATGTGATTTATAATATTGATAAATAATTGATCCTATGAAGAGATAGAATATATATTTTTAGGAATTTTGATCTTATTTGATATTGACTTATGCTTTCTTTTTTGTAGATACAAGCTCTTCATCAAAGCAAGCATTATGGGAAGGGGAGAAGAATGGTCATATGTGATTACGCATCAAGAGGGTAGGAAACAAAACTTGTATAAAAGATCATTTTTTTTAGTACGTGCAATAATGGCATAGGATGCTCTAATCTAGGTACTCATATATGAGTAGATTTTCCAAGTTATGGAAAAAATGTATATCCCAAGGACTCACATCATAAAGATTTAAAAACATGAATAAATCACAATACTTTCAAAGTAGTCAAAGTGTAGAGGAAGAATGATTAGATGTATCAATGAAAATAGAGGATGCTAGTGATATTTCTACTCAAGTATCAAAAATTCCTTTTGGGAATAATCAAGGTTTTTATACTTTGTTATCTTTAGATATGTCAAGAAAGAGTGGACTAGGTGAATCTAGTAGAACATATGGACCTAATAATGTGTAACCTAATATTGTTTGTAATAACTCACAGAACACAATACATCTAGCTTTTGAAAAGCTAGATGGTCTCGATCTTCATATTAAATGGGATCAATCAAATTTAGCATGTGGAACTCCTTTCAATGTTATTCTAAATACTATTTGCAAAGATTCTTTGATGTCAAGTACACAAAAAGGATTCAACATGCTAGAGTTCAACAAAGTGTGAAAAGATTATGTAGATCAAGTGAAGAACAATATTGAAGATATTTTAAAATGAAAAGTGCTCACTTTATCTACTCATGTATGGATGGACAATAGCACTAGATGGATGGAAAAGTTGCAAAAGAATCTATTGATTAATTTTAAGGCTATATGTCCAAAGGGAAGTATGTTTTTGGAACTAGTTGACACTTCTCTTAAGGAGAAAAGTGCAGCTTTCCCTGTCAAGATATATGAACATGCTATATCTAATGTGGGTGGTCTAAAAATTTCTCACTACCATAGCGCTTGATAATGCATCTATTTTTCAAACTATTGGAAATGCAATACAAAAAATATATGAAGACATTACTTGGCTTCCATGTGCAGCTCTTACATTAAACCTATTATTGAAAGATATACATATATAATCTCTCATTAAAAAAGTTTATAGGATGAAAATAATATGTTCAAATTTATTTGAGAGCATCAATTTTCATATTCACTCTTTTGCTCGAAGTCTCCCAATAAAACACCATATCCTCTATGCTGCAGGATTTGATACAACCTATGCTATGCTCAATGGAATATTGGAAGTAAAGCTAGCACTTTGTAGAAATGATTGTGGATCTAAGGTGAGAAGCATGGCTAGAGAAATATTCATATTATCAAGTTATGGCTTTCAAGTGTATGCATCTAATACAATCACAATTTTTTTTGCATAATCTTGAAAACCATTATTGGTAATACTAAATTTATGGAACTTCTACAAATTGTTGATACTAGTAAGTTTATGATAGGAAAATTTTATTGGATTATGTTAGAAGCTATTCAGAAAGTGAAAGACTTTAATCATTTTCATCATGAGATAAAACACAAATTGTATCATTAGCACATAACCATTGGATACAAATGCATACCCATTCACATGGAACAACATTCATCTTGCATCCACCATCTCTCTTCAATGGTGAAGCATCAAACACAGAGGTCATAAAAAATTTCAAAACCACTTGTCAATTGATACTTCTAAGCATATATGGTCTAGATGCATTCCATCAGAGGGTAGCTTATGTAAATTAAAAAGGATGTTTTTGATATGTATGAAAATTGAAGTGAATAAAAGCCATCCACCTCTCGTATGGTGGAAAGAGTATGGAGGTGACATAGTGGAGTTGCAACATATAGCCATGAGAGTGCTTTCAATAAGAGCTTCAAATGATAGTTGTGAATGTAATTAGAGTCCATATGATTTTCTTGATTTGAAACGAAGATATCACTTAAGTATATCATGTTTCAATGACTTCATATACATTTTTGGTAATATGCATTTGTTACATTCTCCAACCAAGATAGCTTCTATAGCAGCACAACAAACTTTTGGAGAATCTAAAGTTCAAGAGAGTTTAACAAATGATTCATGGAGTGATCATGAACTAGATGTATAACATAATGATGGTTTAGACATGGAAAAAATAAATGATGTGGTACTTGTAATATACTTTCATATTCAAAAGGAAGTAAATGATATACTATAAATATTTTGCTTAGATTCATTACCAAAAACAATTTCCTCATCATAAAATGATGATTCTAAATATTACAAAATGTGGCATCTATTTAGTTTTTTGTTGATTCAATAATTCATCAATAGTGAACAGAGCAAAAGATGATGATGCCTCTGATAGTCTTCGATACCTATTATCATATGCACCGAGAGATGTTTGTAAATTTTCCACTTGATTTTTGAAGTCATCAATTTTCTTTTGTTGATTATCAATTTTTCTTTGTAAACTTGGAATCGTAAATGCTTCATTGTATAAATCTACTACTTGTGATATTAAATCATGAATAAGGTTATGTCTTTGGATACTAGAATGTATCATTGCTTTGAAGCAAGAGGGAATCATGTCCTTGATTACAAAACTATGCATGATTTTGAGGAGGGCCCAAACCTATACCTGAAATCTTTGGCCAACCCTCCCAATCTACACATCATTAAACAATATCTTGTACAAAAACTTTTTAAATGAAATATATCTCTATTTCAATATTTTTTGATAACGATGTTTCAACTAGAACAAAGCATTGAAATAAAGTTTTTTCTCATCCTTTATGTTTTAAGTAAGAAAGCTTTAATGGTGCCATCTCTCTCTCTCTATCTCTCTCTCTCTCTCTCTCTCTCTCTCTCTCTCTCTCTTTGGTCCCAAAACATCTAGTTGAATGATCTCTAGTACCCCATCATGTTTGAATCCTTTCTTCTACTTTTCCCATTTGACATGATTCACATTTATAAATCATATATTGACTCTTCACATTTGGTAGTCCTAGTACATACTGATTTGCAACAATAGCTATAATTCCTCTTTCATTGAAGTGACCTAATCTCTTATGCCAGAGATCAAGTTTTGTAATCACTCTTTCACCATGTGTGAACAAAGCTTGACCAATGTTCCCTTGCACTCTTAAAGTAAAGAATCTACCTTCTTTCTTACCACAGACAATCTGATTATATCCATTCTCTAGATCTTCAACAAATACTCCTTCATTTGTAAGCATGAATTGAAAACCTTTTTCAACTATATGTCCCACACTAATCAAGTTTTTAGGTATTTCCTCCAATCTTGCATCTTAGTTTTCCAATGGAATGTACACTATGTCTTGTATTTTCACCTATTTGAAATTTGTGACTAGGAATGCCTTTTTCGGATTTCGACATTAATTCTATATTTCTTGATAAATGATTAGAACATCCAAAGTCAATGTAAAATACCTTTAGATCTTCTTTCTCTGATGTGCTAATTGAATTCATCATCAGTGTTGTATGACTTTCATTGTGTGTATCATTTGCATAATTGTGGTAGGTTGTTTTACGATTGATTTTGTCCCCAACTTCTTCCTCCACCTCTACCATAGCCTCCTCTTTGACTTTGTCTACCTCTTTGAGAATCTCAATTTGAACATTAGCTAAGAATGGATTGGTAGTCAATCTTTTTTATGATAGATGTACAATTCATGATCTTCAAATGGTGATGATATTATTACTTCAGGGTATATAAGCTCGTAGACTATGCAAAAGCTATCAATTACTTATTACGTGGAATTCAAGATTCTTAGGCTATCTTAGATGCAAATCTTTTGCATGCATGCTTTGGTCATCTAAATTTTGCTAGTTTGCTATGACTCCACGAAATTTCAAATGTTTTCTCTACCCAAGAAGCACCTTGTAAAAATGTCTATGAAGGCTATATTTTTGGAAAAATGTAGTGTTCTTCTTTCCCAAAAGATGATTTAGTTTGATATAGTAAGAAATTGCAGTTTGTTGATAGTGATGCATCTAATCCTATGCAGATATCTTCTTTGGTAACTACCTTTACTTTGTGAATTTTCTTGATCGCTTCTCTAGGCATGCATGTATCCTTTGAAAGAAAATTGCAAGGTTTTATGTGATTGAAAAAAATTGTAGTTTTGGCTAAAATTCTACGAGCATGTAGAATGGGCACCCTCCATTGTGATGGAGGAGGGGATACATGTCTTTTGATTTTAATGCCTTTCTAGTTGAATGTGGGATATAGAATCAATGTACAATGCCTTATACACCTCAAAAAATGGATTTGCTAAAAGAAAGAACATGTCACTATTACCGTTAGTGTCCATGTGAGATTCCAAATGGCCATCGGACACTTTTTGTATATGTTCTTTAATAAAACATAGTGGCCTAGTCAGCCATAGACTATAAGTTTGATTGCATTCATAAAACCTAAGAAGTTTGTGTTTGTGCTCCCTATGTGTTATGCTATTTTGTGTATTTTGCACCCTATGTGTAGAGTACTCTGTGCAGCATTTGGAGCTTCAATTTCTACTCCAAGGATATCATCGTGGAGATCTCAAGATGAAAGCACACTATGGTGCATCACCACCAAAATACTTCACTAGTATTAGAGAATTTCGACACAAAAGCTTTGTTCCTTTTGTGTGAGCAAAGTGAGCACCCATCCATTCAATGCTTTCTCAAAGGCTTATGAGGCAACAACCAAGGCATAGGCCTTGGTACCCTTCTCATTTGATTCACCAAAGTCACCATTGGCACCATTGACTAGGCATGAGGGAGGACCTGTGCGATCAAGGAAGACAAAGGTTCTCAGTACTTCTCGGGAGTTCACACATCCTGGTACTATTCCATGGAACTTGCTTAACCCTGGAAACCTCTTGCTTCTAAGTTACACCCTTGTGATGCTTGAAGAAGGGTAAAGACTAAAGTTCACATTATCTTCAACAAGGGTTGGGTCCTCAAAGCTTTATTCTTTGCTTTCAAAGCCTATTTTTGAAGCATTTTTGGGGTGATTTTTGGAGACATTTTGAAGTACTTTCATGCATAGTTCTCTTAACACAGGTCCAAGAACATCAAGAAGATTGTTCTTTGTACTTTTTGATAAGAAATGTTCATCTTTTGGGGTTCTCTTTTTAGCCATACTAGTTAATCTATAGGTTTCTTGAAAGATTTTACTTGTGGTGGGAGCAGCCACCACAAGTCTATGCATGTTTTCTGGAGCCTAAAGAAGAGAGTTGAGAGACACTTGTAGGTGTTATTGGCTAGTTTTTGGGTAGTGAATTGAACTTTTTAGTGCCATTTTACGGCATATATTCAACACAAGCACACTATGTATGCTTCTTTGGATACCACTTATGTACATCCATGTGGTCATTTATATAGCAATTACGTTTTTGCATAGAGCCTCTCACATTTGATAAAGACGGTCTTGGTGAGGTTTTCTTAGCTGGAAGACAATCGAGATGTCAAGATCTCTTGGGTGATGCAAGTGGAAGACTTACCCAATCTTGCCATTGAGAATGTATGATAGCTGTTGATAGGTGCTTGATAAGACTAGTTGGCTTCTTTTGGGTAGCTGATTATATGCAATGGAGTCATTGATTCACTATGTAGGTAAACATATCAATGCTTGCAATTTTATGAGATTTTGACATTGAATGAGAATCATTATCTCTACACATAGAGATCGTCAGATGGGAACTTGATATGCATGATACTTTATGTCGATGATATGTTGATTTGTGGGAAGTCCACCTATGACTTGTCAATTCTCCAAAAGAAGTTTATTTAGACATTTGATATGAAGGATTTGGGGGATGCGAAACATATGCTTGGCATGCACATTACTCGTGTTAGGAGTAAAAGATGGATATACTTGTCTCAAAGTGAGTATATATCCAAAGTAATTCACATGTTTAATATGCAAGGTGGAGAGGCATTGAGTACACCTTTATCCACATATGTGAAATTGAGCAAGGATGATCCCCCCAAACTTGATGAGGAAAAAGAATTCATGAACAAAATTTGTTATCAATCTGTCGTTTGTAGTCTCATGTATGCTATGGTAGCTATGAGATGACACATTGCATTTGCACTGGGATTTGTGAGTAGATATATGTATAATCTCTGCAAGATCTCGACTTCAAGAATGCATAGCTATTTCCACCATAGAAGTAAAGTATGTTGCAGCAAGTGAGGAATGTAAGGAAGCATTGTGGCTTTCCCTTCTTGCTTGTGATATGGGTCTACCTCACCATGTACCTTGTTTGCTCAATGATAGTCGGAGGGCCACCATGCAAAGACCAAGCACATGGAGGTAAGTTATCAATTCATTATAGATTGTTCAGCCATGGAGCACATTATTCTTGAGAAGGTTCATACTGGAGATAATGTTGCAGATGATTTGACTAAGGATCTACCACAAGATAGCTTTAGACATTGTTGTCACTTGATGGGGATTCCTTGATCCATGCTCTTACATACTTACTTGTATATTTTGTAAAATGCCCATCAAGTGGGAGGATAATTTGTATACTTACATTCACATATTCTTTATCATTCTTTATTTTTCTCCCATAAACACTTTGGCCATATTGGCCTTAAGTCGGAGATTGTTACTCTTAGTGTCCATATGAAAGGCCAAATGTCCATGTGTAATTTTGATTGCATTAGTAAAACCTAAGAAGTCTTTGTTTGTGCTCCCTATGTAGTGTGTTTTTTTTGTATTCTATAGCCTTTGTGCAGAGTACAATGTGTAGTGCTTGGAGGTCGATTTTCTAGTCCATGGATATCATCATGGAGCTCTCAAGAAGGAGAGCCCACTGTGGCACATCATAATCAAAATACTTTAGTCACTCATGGAGATGGTGAGGTGTCTGGTCAAAAGTCAAGCTTTATCGCATAATTTCTGGGTCAATGCTATTATGTGTGCAACATATGTAGTTATCAGGTGTCTCATTAAAGCATTGCAATCTATCATTCCATATGAGGTTTGACATGGTTACAAGCCCTCTCATTCTCATCTTTGTGTCTTTGCTTGTCTAGCATATGCATTCGTGCATTAACAACAATGTAGGAAACTGGATGATAAAGCAACAAAATGTACTTTTGTTGGGTATCAATCTAAAAGCAAAGGCTATCATCTGTATCATCCACAAATTAAATGCATTTTAATTATTCTTGATGTTTGTGGAAGATGCAACTCAGACTTTACTTTCATGTAGCAAGGAAACTTTAGGTACATTTAGAGATGTGTATGACACTTTGCTACCTATTTTTGTATGTGTACAATAAAGTGGTAATCCAAATGAGGCAATCTCTTAGCCTTTATATGTTCTACATGGTGATGCATATAATTACATTTTCTATGTAGATTTACATGGTGCACTTCTTTATGAGAGGGCTCGTATAGAGGGCAAAAAATATGCCAAAGTGGTTGGTGACAACTTTGAGAGCTAGCAAATTAGATCCACCTTTGTTATATCATACTTGTTTTAACTCATGCTTCCTTTTCCTCAGAATAAGATACTCTTGTTTTACGAAGCACAACATTTAAACACTCGGATGGCTACTATGAAATCAAAATATGATGCCATTATGAAGAGTGGTAGCTAGTCTTTATGTGATTTACCTCTTGGCAAAAAGTCCATTGGCACTTAATGGGTAGATAAGCTGATTTTTTATCTTGATGGAATAATTGACAAGTATAAGGCTAGGCTTGTTGGAAAAGATTATGCTCAAGAGAGGGGCATTGATTCTGATGAGACCTTTGCATCCACTTGTCGAATGACCATATCCTTGCAGCTCATCATGGTTCGAATGTACATCAATTGGACATTAAAATTGTATTTTGGAATGGTGACTTATCATGGTTGGAATGCACATCAGCTGGACATTAAAACTGCACTTTGGAATTGTGACTTACATGAAGAATTGTATGTATTTTAGCCCCCTTCTTTTGTGTCGAATGTGCATGAAAACAAAGTGTGTAGACTGAGAAAAATATAATATGGATTGAAGCAAGCACTATGAGGAGGTGGTTGGATAGAGTCTAAAGGTGAGTTGGTGTTGTAATAATCTTGCTCTACATGTGCCAATGTGAGTTCATTGAACCTTAGTAGACACCTTCAGCTTCCCAAATATGCATTTATACCCACTATGTACTTTGGATCATCATTTCCAAATGTTTGTACCAAATCAAATAACTTGCACATAGAAGCACTATGCGAGACTTGCTATTTTTGGACTTGAACTTCTCAAAAAAATGTTTAGTTCTCACTCTCTCATAAAACTTCACCCACAAAATTCTAGAAACATCTAATTGAGGGCTTAGATATCTATTCCAAGTTATTTTACTACTTTATAATGAGTACACACTTAGAAATGAGTTTAGGAAATCAGGGGTGGAATGCCGACATTTTAGGAGGAAGAAAATGTGCATACATAGGTACTTTGTTTGCTTCATAACTCACGATCTAATGAACCAAATGTAATGGGATTTGATATATACCAAGTAGAAAAATCATTCTAACTACACCGAGTTAAAACAAGTAAAATTATCAAGTATACGTAGAGAATTGATCAAGCAATATCAGTAGAATGAAGAGGTTGCAGTACTAGATAGAGATTATCATGAAGTAATGAATCAAATTATATGTGAAAATGAATATAGGATACAAAGGAGATGTAGTGGACTTACTCATACATATGTGAGCTCAAACTATGCTCAACCATGAGGCTCAATGGATCTTTCTTCTCTGTCATATCCTATGACTAAAAATCACCTCTATTTATACACATAGAGAGAATTTGAAATTTGAATTTTCCTCAGCTAAACGTTTTCCTACACTTTAGGCATTGATTGATTTGGTTCCAACCACCAACTAAGTGGTGGTTCTTCTCTTCTAACATCAAGATATTCCTGATCGCACTTGTTTTTACTTTTATCTAATGAAGTAAAGTCCATGACTTTTAGAAGAGGTATTCATATGCAACTCATATGTGAGCCAAATGAGTGTGTGAGAAGTCCTTATCATTTGGTTAGGCATCTAGGATTGCCAAGTGTACCAAAAACTCCTCCTCAAGCCTAAGATGCTTGAATCTTCAATCCCTTGGTATCTCTTGCAATCCAATTGTAGGTTTAAACCTATTTAATTTGCTTCCATACAATGATTTAGTCATCATATCTGCACATTGCATACGAGTAGATACATATGAGTGTTGCATCTCCTTACTCACACTCTTTTCCCTAACAAAATTATAATGGACTTCTATATGCTTGGTCCTAGCATGAATTATAGGATTAGGAGCTAGATGAAGTGAACTCATACTATCTACAAATATGTATGGAGTACCAAAATCCAACCCTAAATCTATGTATAGGGTCTTGATGCTCATAGCTTCTTCTGTTGCATTTGCTAAACCTTTGCATTCAGCCTCAATTGACGAGAGAGCAATAGTAGGTTGCTTCCTTGAAGAAAAAGACATCAGCTTTGTACCTAAAAATGAGAGATTGCTTGATGTGCTTCTTCTATCGTCTTTGGAAGCTGCCCAATCTCCATCAGTGAATAGCTTTACATTCAAATCTGATGTGTAGGGATAATATAAACCTTCATTTACTATTCCTTTCAAGAACTTCAATATCCTCTTTGGTGCATCCATGTGAGCTTTCCTTGGTTGTGCATGAATTGACTAAGCACACTTACTCCATAAAAAATATCAACCCTAGTTAGAGTAGCATAGTTTAAACTCCCAACTAGGTTTTGATAGCTTATGATATCTTCAATAAGTTCTCCTTCATGAGAACTTGATTTGTGGTTGACCTCCATAGCACTACCTGCAATTTTACCTTCTTGCATTTTGAACTTTGCAAGAACATCCTTCCTACACCTCGTCTATGTGAGGAACATCCCTTGATATGTGTAGACTACTTCCAATCCGAGGAAATAAGTGAGCAATACAAGATCATGTATCTTAAATTCCTCCTTCATTTGGGCTTTGGTTCTTCAAATCCCTTTAACATCATCACCTATAAGGATTATATCATCAACATAGACACATAATTATATCATTTTAATTTTACTTTCTTAATGAAAAGTGAGGGATTTGCATTGCCTGATTGAAATTCTTTGTTCTACAAGAAGGTGACTAGTCTATGGTTCCAAGCTCTAGGAACTTGCTTCAATCGCTATAGAGATTTCCTACGTGGACACACATACTCAGAATTTCATTATCCAAAAATCTAGGAGGTTGTGCCATGTACACCTCCTATGAAATCCAAACCATTTAGGAATGCATTTTTTACATGCATCTGATAGATGTTCCAATTCTTTGAAGCAAGTACACTCATGCGTACTCTAATTGTAGGCATCTTTGCCATAGGAGAGAAAGTTTCTTCATAATCTAGATCTTTGGTTTAAGAAAACCCTTTAGCCAAAAGCCTTGATTTATATGTGTTCATTGATCCATCGGAGTTCTTATTTTCCTTATAGATCCATCTAGATCCAATGATCTTCATGAATGGCTTATTGGGAACGAGTTCCCAAGTTTCATTATCTTGAAGAGCTTCAATTTCTTCTTCCATGGCATCTCTCCACTTTAACTGTTTCTTGGCTTCTTCAAATGTTGATGGTTCTTCTGAGTTGATATCTTGAGCAATATAAATTGAGTCCTTAGTGACGAGAGAAGTGTCAAATCCATACCTTTATGGCTTCGTTTTTTCTCTTGTTGCTCTCCTTATTGTTTGTTGAGAAGATTCTACAACATCTCTCAAATCCTAAATATTTTTTTTACCTTTGTTGTTCCAAGCATTGATATTACTTCTTGGTGTCTTTTGGTTATCATCAAAATATTTTGAGTCCATTTATAAGTTCATTCCCCTTTTGCAATATTGGAAAGTCCTCCTCGAGGTCTTAAGGTGGCTTGATTTTCCTCCAATCATCTTCAAACTAAGACTTGTTCTCATCAAAGACATCTCTACTATCAATAAAACCTTTATCCCTTGGAGTATATAGCTTGTAACCTTTTTTATTTAGGTCATATCCAATGAACACACATTTCTCTACTTTAGGATCCATTTCGCCTCTAATTTAAGATGGAATATGTACATAAAGTATGCACCCAAATATCTTGCAATGTTGAATGCTTGGTCTTCTTCCATTCCATGCTTCAGAAGGTGTCATCCCATCCAATTCCTTCGATGGGATTCTATTGATGAGATAGGTGGATGTAGATATAGCCTTTGCCCACAAATAATTTGTTAATCTTTTCTCATTAATCATAGACCTTGCCCCTTATGGTCCTATTTCTTCTCTCTACCACTCCATTTTGCTCAATAGTGTACCTACTGTGATTTCTCTCTTGATACCATACTCTTGTTGATAAGCATGAAATTCATGGGAGGAATATTCTCCCCCTCCATCTAACCTTATCCTCTTTAGTGTTTTACCTATTTGATTTTTAACAAGGGCAAGGTACATCTTGAAACATGAGAAGACTTTCTCCTTATGCTTCATAAAGGATATGATGGTCCATCTGCTATAATGATCAATAAAAGATACATGGATCCTTATATTGATGGCTCCTTATTAGGTCCCAAAACAATTGTGTGGACTTCTGCACTTATTGTTGAGCCCATGAAAGTTTTATTGGTCAAAGTCAATCTGGTCAAAGTCAAACTAGTCAAAGTCAAGATGGTGAAGGTCAAGATACTCAAAGTCACACTCGTCGAGATGCATAGGTGGTGCACTTAATTGTTCACAATGGTTATGTTTGGCAAAAAGTGGATGTAGCTTGCAGATTGTCTTTCTATGAGTTTTAAGGGTTATAAAGGTTCACATGAACCCTCTCTTAGGTACACATATTGAAGAAATGAAGGCAAAGGTATGTGAAGTGGAAGCAGTATGCAAAAGTGAAAGTATGGCCCCCCATTTAAAATTCTGTTTTAGGACAAAACAGGGAGTCGGCTGTATACATTTTTGGACAATCTTGGTGCATCAAAGTGAGCACTACGATACTCTATTAGTTAGGAGTTGCATGTAAGTGAATCAACACTGAACTCAAGGCATGCATTATTCTTGGTTAGACTAAGCAATTGTGAGCATAGTCTACACTAGGAGAGAAGAACAAGGGACACTCAGGTAGTGTGTGATGTAGGGAGGAAAGTGTGAGGCAAAGTTTGCAAGAGTGCAAGAACTCTGACTTAGGGTGCACGTGTGTGTAGAGGATTCCTAAGTCAAATCAATCAAGGTGGCACAAGGTCCCATTGCAGCAATATGTGTGTTGTCAGAAGGTGTCCATCCCTCCTACCCTATTGGGGAAGCTTCAATGCAAGGTGTGCACAAGTGCAAGCTCTTGGAAAAGGGTGGAGGTCGGTTACAGAGAAGGTTGGCAGCATAAAGGACTTGGGTATCTTGTAACCATGTTTGATTGTGTACTCTTTAGGATTACACAGTTTGCATAGAGCATTTGGCTTTGTGCTATACATCATCATTGTATTTTTCTCTTTGGATGTGGGGCCTCGATTGGTACAATTAGATTAAATTGACTCCTTTGGAGTGCAAAGAAGAAGCAAGGGGAAGGCTCAATCAGACATAGGTCAGAAGTCGAGGATTAATGGAGTGAACAAGGACAAAGGAACATCTAAAGACAATCCCAATACTTTTGAAGATGCAATGCAAAAAGAAGATCTCATAGGTACTAGTGATGCCATCAAGCATGCATTCAGTAGAGCTCATGAGGAGTTTGATAAGTCAAATAGAGCCCATGCTCTAAAGGAATCAAAAACTTCAAGACTACTCAAATCCATAAAACAGGAGGTCAATATTTTTTATTTAATAAATATGGATGTGAAATTTAGGTGAGAGCTCTTGCAGATAATTGATGAGGCCTCCACAAAAACTTTAGTGGCAAAGATGGCTACTATGCATAAAGATAGAATTGTAGGGGGGGGCTTCCAGAATTGTAGGGGAAGTCCCCCTTAGAGATTATAAGAGCCATTGGCTAACAATTACTATCAGAAGACATGAGTTTCAAGGAGTTATTGTAGACAGTGGGTCTAGCATTAACTTGATGCTTGAACATATCATGAAAAATATTGGATTACAACCTTCAAGACCTGTCAACTTTATTGTAATATTGGCAGACCAAAGCATAGTAAGGCCTATGGGAGTGGTCCCTAGAGTCCTAGTGAAAATACTCCCAATCTGCTACATGATTGGGGTAAGGACACAATGTTGGTAAAGCAAGAGGGAAAAAAGTTATAGCAGATATTTTTAGAAGAAGGACTAGACAACCAAAGACATACCACCACCATGCAGACAATTGGTATTCCTGTTGAAGAAGAATTGTTGGACAACCTAGTGGTAGATCTAGATGAAGAAGCAAATTTATATGAAGAAGAAAACATGTTGGCTTGGCTACTTGGAGAAGACTCAACTTCATGCTATGGTTTTTTTTGAAAAAACTCAAGTAGAGATGAAGTCTATGAAGAAAAAGAGGAGCTTATTCAGGTTACTGAGTCACGTGAACCATGAAAAAGCCATAGACGACAAACTAAAAGAAAAACATTTAAGTGCAACAATGATGAAGCTACTTTAAATCCTATAACAATGGCCACTTTGCGATGGATATTGGTATGGATATCGTCTGTTATGTTTATTTTTATGGCAGTAAGTGCAGGGATTTACAAGGATGTGGAAGGAGTACCTACTAGTCTTTGGAAACAGAGGATTCCATTGGTTGAAGACACTAGAATAGTAAAAATTAAAGTTTGCAAATTAAATCACATAGTTTCTAGAATAGAGATACAAAAGATGGAGTATGAGCAAAATATTACATTAGGAAAAAAGGTGAACCTTGGATGGGCCTTTTAGCTTAAAGAGTAGATAGTGATGGACCAATCAGAAGAGGGTGGTGGCCACAGTCTATACCCTATAAAATACTAGGCTAAAGGGGGAAGAGGGGACAAGATTCCTCTATGTTCAGGGTTGTCTTCTAGAGAGAGAAGAAATCTTGTAATAAGGCTGGGCCCAAAAATTCAAAATTTTTTAAAAGTTGTAAAACTCATCATAATACCATTAAATGACCTGCATATCACTTTTTAGGGTCAAAAGTGCTATTTTTGACTTCTAATTCAAAATCCGTGCATGTTTGTGAACTAAAAAAGTGACTTTTTTCAAAATAACTCAAAAAACTCTATTTTCCCTCTTCAAACTCCCATTTTCATACCCAAAACCCAAAAAGTCATATTTTTCACCTCTATTCCCTCCATACCATACAACAGAAGCGTTGTTTCTCCTCCTACCATGCTCCCAACTTCTGCAGCAATGACAACAACTCTTACTCCCATGGAAAGCTCTAGAGCTCGTAGGAGACCAAAAGACGAAGTTCACACAATGACGTGCCACAACATCAAAACAATGGAAGGAAGTTGGCTACCACAAGAGTTTTGCAAAGGTGCATGGGTGTACATGCAGCCATCTGGACTTGGTCCTCATCGTGTTCGAAATCGTGGAAATTTGGATCTTCATTGGAAAGGTAAGCTCTTAGGCTTCAAGCAGCAAACACATGGTGGGATGGTTGCTATTGTACAACATGTCTTCACAGTTTCAACCATGAAGTTAGAAAACTCCAATAGAATTAGATATCCAATCCATTGTGAGTATTTCTATTTTTTCAATGCTTCCTGGTGTCAAATGTCTTAATTACTCATCTCATATGTTTTTCATTGCTATAGTCATATTTCCTTCTAGTTTAGTGGAAGAGAAACCACTTCATAGTCTTACAGGAACTTTCAAAGCATTACATGCAGACATTGGGGCATTAGTGTTTCCAGATGTACCTCTTGCTAAACTTATTCGTGAAAGGATCTTCTTTTACACTCACAAGTACATTGTTCCTTCCACAGATGGTGAATATGGAAGGTTGGAGATTTTCAAAGTTGACTCTCTTCTTAGTTTAGAGTGGCCAAAACCTGATTTTTGGTCCATATCATCTTTCAAGCGTAAGATGGTGATGGATATACATAACTCTTTGAAATTCACACGAGTGTCTAGATCAATAGGTCTTCATTGGACTCTACCAATCCATTGCTTTGTTTTCATATTTCAAGGCATTCCTTTTGTAGAAACTCCTACAATGTTCCTATGTAAAGATATTACATACGAAGCAGTAGAAGGGTTGTTAGGGGAAGACTGGGGTTATGTAGAAGGATTGTCAAAAAGGGATAGATATCGTTGTAGAATTGGTGACACAGGTATAGGGTTTCGCTATTTAAAACATCGCACCTCATTGTACATCAGATTTTATTATGATCATTGGATGTGTAAACTAGGAGAGTGGATACCTTTGCAAAGCTCGGAGGGATCTTTAGCTTCATTTGAAATTAATGTGAAGTTACCAAACAATGATATGGAGGTGGTTTTAGTTAATCAACATTGGAACTTGGCCAACTTGAGAGAGCACTTACTTATCATGGGATATGATGATCTTCATGATTTCAAATTTCGAATACGAGGGAACAAGGTAAGAGTTGTATTCCATATATACACACATACACACACACACACACACACACATATATATATATATATATATATATATATATATATATATATATATATATATATATATATATATATATATATATATATATATATATCTTATTCTATCACTATTGTTCATGATTTGAAAATGTTTTACTCTTTTATGAATTGTCCACAGATTGGAAAGAGATTGGAAGACAAAATCAAGGTTCTTGCAGATTGGAGCATGGATGGAACTAAAATTTCATTGTCATAACTCTTTTTTGTAAAGATACTGTGAAACCTGTAAACAAACCTATTTTTGCAATGAAAACTTTTTCACATTTGCTTCAAGGATATTTTGGCCACATTCTACTTGTATCTGTACATTCTCAAGGTTTTTCTTGAAAGAGCATTCTTATTGTTTATTTTCTTTTATGTGATCTCAAATGTCAAAGTTTTCCTTTCCAAGACTCTTATGTTTTAATTTAAGGAAAAGTCACTTCTATGAAAAAGTGGGACCCATCACTTAAAAATTCTAGAAAAGTTATAAATAGGAGTCCTCTCTCCTCATTTCTCACTTTTGCAAATACATTGAGTGTTAGAGCAGTCTGCATTTGCAAGCTATGGCTTCCACCTCTGTACCTACTAAGAGTGCATGCCACAAGTTTTTAGAATTTTCGGAGGATTCAGATTATAAAGTTCAACATGACCTATATGATCTTCTCTCCAAGGTTCCTGACCTCCATGGAACCGTGCAAATGAATGCCAATGCTTTGGAGGAGCTACTTCAATATATGCAAGTTCATATATTGTGTTTCTCCATCGAAATACCACCATATGATGGAACTTGGGTTCCATGTGACCTTCTCACCTACATTCACAAAGGTGATGAGGCATTTGCAAAACAATTGAAACGGTTCCAGGTAATTGCAGAGGAAGCAGGGCACCTTCTTGATGAAACTGTGCCACTTATAAGGAAATTGAATAGGAAACGCAAGATGGGTGCAAAATATCTTTCATTCATTACTGCCACAATTTTCTTTGTGAATGAGGAACGAGAACCAATTCCTCATGAGATCCCTCATCTTCTTACAGGTGGTTTTGTGGAGGATAAAAAGGAACCACCTCAAGAACCCTTGAATCTCCTATTACAGAGAGAAGCTATTGAGAAAACTTATCCTCTTGGTGTGGATGATAAGTTGAAAGAAGTGCCTAAGCCATCCACCTCTTCGGAGTCAGAAGCAACTATTCCAGAGGTGTAGATTGAAACTTTTTCAGTGGTTCTTGTCGAGGGACAAGAATATTTGTTTTTACATGATGTAGAGAAGGCATTTGGGCTACGGCTGGATGAATGCCTAAGTTTTTTTTGTACTATGTCAGAGTGTCCTTTGGATAGTACCTCTGACTTGTTGGATAGAAAGTGTTTTCCATTTGGTGACTCAGTGGCCGACACAATAAAATTGGTTTGCAATGACATACTCACAAGTGAACATGAACATATCACAAAAGAACAATTTAGTAATGCATAAGAAAGGATATTGGAATCAAAAGTTCCCGCCTCACCAGTAATCGAGCAGAGTGGGATGTCCCACTCCAGCATTAATTGACAACTTCAAGAGAGAGGAGAAAAAGAAGATAGAAATCAAGATGTACGTATCTTCAATTCATGTCATTCATTCTTACAAACACATGCAACTACTAATCATAAAACTTTGTGCAGGAGGTGATTGAAGTCGACAAGTTTGCAGCAAGGAGTGGAGGTGATGGAGTGGCTCGTGGAGGTGGCTCATCCCTTGCAAACTACATTGGGAAACTTCCCAAAGACCATTTTGTAATTATCCATAAAGAGTTCAGTCCTCAGGGCCACTTCATGACATGGTGTTTAAAGGCCTTAAGTAAATTTCTTTGTTTATCAACCATTACACAGGGGAGTAATTGTATCTTTTTAGTTAAGAGATCCCTTGTAACTACAACCTTAGGTTCCAACTTCCGTGGAAAGGTCTTAGGTCAAATAGGTATATCTCTAGGTCTAGGAGTTAGAAATGTTGATAAAATAGGAAACTCAATTTTGACTTACACCCTACCCATGGCTTTGGAGCGTCGAAAGAGAGACATTGAGAAACTCAAAGCCAATTGATGTAAACAATTCAATTAATATCAAATTTTCACTTTGCTTTATTTACAATTGTCTCAAGTATTTCTTTGTGAGTATATCATCTAAAATTCTTTTGGACCTGCATGTGATGTATTGATGTCATGTAGGGCATTGGGAGGATCTTTAGTTTCATTCTTTTGGACCTTCTTTCTCTCATTTAAGGTCTTCTAGGGCATTGGGAGGCCAAATAAGGCTCTGCCACAAAAACGCGGGAGAAGGCCCTGCAAAACATTTGCAGGGCCTTCTCCCGCGTTTCTGTGGCATGGCTTTATTTGGCCTCTCAAAGCCCTACATGAACTTAAATGAGAGAAAGAAGGTCCAAAAGAATGAAACTAAAGATCCTTACATGCCCTAGGTGATCTTACATGAGACTGAAACTTCACTAGATG
>CM035408.1:113836847-114156847 GCA_020310875.1 Ceratopteris richardii | reverse complement strand
CATACATTCTTGGGAATTTCAAATGGCTTTACAGGAGAGCATATTCGGTTAAGAGTAGCAAAAAACTTAACATGATAAATTTCTAAAACACAAATCCTAATCAAAATTGCATATGAAGACTATAGTAAAAATAACAAGGCAATGTTGTTAAAATGGATAGAGTTGTCTGAAAGTGACATGCATATCATGCAATGCCTGAGTGAGTTCGAAGATAAATTTAAACAGTTATCCCAATCACATAGGATGGCCTTAGAACTTGATAAGCTACAAATCATCTTAGATATGCTTGAGGAGTCCCAATGAAAAGAGTTAGAACCATGACTTGAAGATGTAGATATGTGCAATGATGATTGGAAGATAGTAAAGATGGAAGTTCATCTCCTATCATAACAATAAGAAAGGCATTTGAGGCTGCATAAGTGCTAGGGATAGATCACCAAAATGGGATTTGACTCGACCTCAGCATTTGAATCAAACTAGGGATTATCCTAAAATTGCTCAATTAGAATCTAAGGTGGATTCTCTTGCCAAAAACATTGAGATATTGCTAGCTTAGATTGCACTCTTAAAAGCTATGGAAGGAGAGGAACTGAAACTCAGAACTCAAGAACCAATTAAAATGGCTTTTAACCTATTGAGAAGGTGTATACGGTGTGATGAGTTGGACCACCCTGATTGGACATGTACATCTTTACGAGAGGAAAAAGAGAGAAATTTGGTGTTGGAAACTGATAGAAAACTTTATGACTTTACCATAAAACTACCTATAGGAAGAAACTTTGGGAAAGGAGGTTTGAAGAACTTCTATCAAACTTCTACAAGCCAAAAATCATACTCGTACAAATTGGATCTTGATGAAAATGATCATCATTTTTGGACAAATGTGTATGATGCTTCTTGTAAGGGGATATTGACTTAGAAAATGTTAAAGGAATGTATCTCTAATATGCATGCAAAAATATGTTGGAATGAATGTGGTGTCTTTCTTTTAGTACATACACATGATGCAAATGCAAAAGAGAAATGAAAGAGAGATGAGGCAAAAGAAGAACAAGATAGGAAGGAAGCTCATGAGCAAACACCTAATGAACAAACTAAAGAGCCTAAAGAAAGCCCTAGGAAAGCAAAAGGGAGAACACCAAAACGTAAAACTTAGAAACAATAAAATAAAACAAATGAGGAGAAAGAAGGAGAGAAAATGGAGGAGAAGGGGGAAAAACCGACAAAGAAACCTCCATCTTATAAATTGATTTCTCAATTAGAGAAGATTATTGACATCAAAAGAGTCATCTATGAGAAGATTCTTAGAGCCAAGGTAACTCTATGTATCGAGGAAGTTTTTGTAATGTGAGGACCGGATATAAAGGAAATAAAACAAATGAGGAGAAAGAAGGAGAGAAAATGGAGGAGAAGGGGGAAAAACCGACAAAGAAACCTCCATCTTATAAATTGATTTCTCAATTAGAGAAGATTATTGACATCAAAAGAGTCATCTATGAGAAGATTCTTAGAGCCAAGGTAACTCTATGTATCGAGGAAGTTTTTGTAATGTGAGGAAGTTTTTGTAACATATAAAGGAAGAATTAATTACTATTATATGAAGGAGAATAGAGCCAATAGCAAACAAAGAGGAAGATGTAGAGACGGATGAGCCAAAAGTAACCATGATAAAAATAAATGGACATGAAATGGATGATAACTTTGGGCATAGAAACTATGCAGGAACTATGGTTGGGAATGTAGATGATTCCAATGAAAACCCTACAAGCCATTTTACTCATGAACATTGGGCAAGGGGAACCATAGAGACTATAGTCAAACTTGAAAACAACCCTAAACCATATTTTGCATTGATTGATTCTCGCTTAGAAATCAATGTAGTGTCCAAAGAACTTTATGAAGAAGGTAGGTGACGTATAGACAGAGAACATGGATGGCAAAGGGAAGCAGGTTACAATGCTCTAGGTCACCTTCTCGATGCTTGTGTTAATGTACACCTTTGTATTGGTGATGTCAAGGAAGATTATGATTTCTTTGTGCATGAATATTGTTCTTATCCAATTATTGTAGGACAAACTTTCATTTGTGAACAACCCATGGAAACTAAAGTCCTATATGATGGTAGTTCCTTTGCAAGAATTTGTTCACGTGATGGGTTGAGCTCAGATCAATTCATGACTATCTATGTTAATCATCCTAGAAATCATCGTATTTTGAGAAACTGTCCTCTCATGCCCTTTGAACACAATTTCGAGTAAGTGCCACTATTCTGTGGGGTAATAGTGGTACATATGTCCTTGCCTTCCCGCATTTTGGCTCTTTTGTTCCTCAACAAATTTCCTTTGTTTTTTTTTTGTTAAATTTCTTTTCCACATAGTTAGTTCTAAGAAAGGAAACTAAACAACAAACTTAAAAACATGAAAAATAACTAAAAATAGATGGTTTAATTGAGCATAATGAAAAGATATGTGGAATATTTCAATATGTCTCATGTATTGATGTCATAGATGAAATTGAAACATGGAAAGAGTAAAAACAATATAACTTGTATCATTATCGTCCTTGAAAATATATCAATTTTACGTGAGTGGATTAATGAGCATCATTACTTTGATGGACTTGCGCAAAACATAGATACAAAATATAAAACTATAGACAAGAAAGTGAAGCAAGAAGCTCAACCACTTCGTAAATTTAGTGATGAAATCAGAATAAAACAAGCCATGATCCATCAAACATTGGCCATGAATTTACGAAGGAAACACTAAAACTAGTCAAAATAGATTTGAGTGGCTTTCTTCTCTTTGGAAAAAAAGAAGGAACATTTTCTAAAGATCATACAAAAACATGGAAAAGCTCTCATTTTTATCCTCACAAAATAAGTTGTGTAAATCCTAGGATAACCACTCCAATCACGATTTTATTCCACACATTGCTACACCCTCTATTGATGATATTCCCATCAAGGGTTTTTAGAAATAGAAAAAGACGTTATGTTGGATAATGATGGGTGCCAAAAGTTCATTAAAGCCCATATTTGTAATTGCAAAAAGCTTTTTCAGCTATTTATTGGAGTAGGCTTACATTTGTTCAGTGAAAATTCAACTTTTGGAGTATATGAGTTTCATATTGTTGGACATCAATGTGGATTTTACGGATGTAAAACGCATCCCCAATGATTGATGCAATTAATAAGATGGCAAACATTTGTAAATTTGTGAGTGATATGAGACATTTTTTAGGTGCATGTCTCTTTTATGCCACTTGGATTCCTTGTTTTGGCCATGTGGTAGATGAATCATACGGCTTGCTGCAAAAACGTAAGAAATTAGTTTCGCTTGATAGACACACATTAGCTAAAAAAAAACTTGAAGAAACTTTTGATGAAGGCTCTTCTTTTGAAAAGGATAGACTATTCAAATGGAAAAACAATCTTCTTAATAGTTCATACTAGCTTGATTGGTAGTGGATGGGTAGGTGGACAACAGAATGAAAAAGGGAACATGTATCCTATAGATTTGGGGCAAAGATCTTACAAGAACGCCAATGTAAATACTCGGAGATAAAAAGGGAAATGGAACTCTCGGGATTATTCTGCACTCTCAAATATGATCAGAACTTCTTTACTATGGCTAATGTAATTGTAGAAATTTTATATTTACCCATGCTTGGCATGATTATGAAGTTTTCAACTCCACATATAGCTATGCTACAATGGATTGCATATATTTAATTTTTCAATCCAGAATTTGTTCATATCTCAAGTAAAACAAATGTTGTTGTAGATAGGCTATCTAGAGCACAACATGATGAATATAAATTTGAACAGATTATTGCAATTAAACATCTTTGTTATGAAGCCAAAGCTTTCTTACATGAAGGTTTTAATGAAGAAAGCTATGAAACAATGGCTTGATAATGGATATTATCTCAGTAAAATGGTTGTAGAAACTTCTTGGTCGACAAGACGTTTTAGAATGTGATGAACTCATATGGAGACATGCTCGAGAGATGATAAAGTCTTCACAACATGTACTCAAAAAAATGGAGTATCAAAAAAGTGTAATGAAAGATATACATGACTCTTTGTGGAAAGTCCATATGGGTTTGTGGGTACATATGAGAAACTAAAAGAAACATATTGGTGGCCAAGAATGTATGTGTTGATATATTTAGGTAGTGATGTGTGTGAACACACTAGGACCGCCGGGGCCCTTTTTGCCCTCTTTAGGAGGTTTTTTCCCCCAGCTTGTATATATGCATATTGCCCTAATGGGCTACTTATCTTTGTACATTCTCTAGTAATACATTAAGTATTAAGTGTTGTGCTCCAAGCTTCTTCTTCTTCCTTGGGCTGTTCACATGATTCTGTAGAGGTCTAACTCCAACAATTGGTATCAGAGCAGGTCGTCGCTTCATCTAAGGTGCCGTCGACACTCCTCCGTTTGCAGTCTTAGATTCGCACGAAATTTGGTGAGCATACTCAAGGTGTTTCAGAGATCAAAACAGCTTCATTCTGTCGTGCCGAAATCGCGGTCTGGGCTCGTTTCAGCCTCCCAATGCACTATTGCAATGCTTGTGTAGGCTATTTTGCCTTTTTGTGCCAAAGGTATATACCAGTTTCTGTTCACCAGTATAACCGTCTCAAAGTCTACTACAGGTCTAGGAGAATTCGTCTAGGCAGTTCTGTTCAACTTTTTGAGATACAGTCAATTTTTTGCATCAAAGTATTTTAGTCATCGGCCATGGCTGAAAACAGTGATGTATTCCGTATGTTGGCTATTGAGGATAAGTTGGATGGTACCAACTACCCGTCATGGGCTTATATGATGCGACATGTATTGGAACATTATGCAGGGTGTTGAAAGACATCCTGTTACACCTGTAACAATATGTACTAAAAATACAGGTGTTGAAGCTGATGAAGATGGTGTCGAAGATGATATTGTACAGATTCCTGTTCGTGCTGTTGTTTCTACTTCACCTACTACAGAGCAGATTCGTTGGGATGCTAGAGATGCCCAAGCATATGCATTGAAAGCTTTGTCTGTCAAACGTGCCATTATTCCTCATATTCGCTCTTGCAGAATAGCTAAGGATGCTTGGGATACACTTACCACATTGTACCAAGCTAGGAATGAGGCTCGTGTTGCTTACCTCCGAACACAGTTGGAGAGTGAGCACATGAATGAAGGTGATTCTATGGGCAGTTTCCTAACAAAGATCAAAGACTTGAAGGAACAATTAATTTATGCTGATGAGGTTATACGAGATAGCTCACTTGTGCAGACCGTTCTGAATGGTGTTCCTGATTCATATCAGAGTTTTGCTTCTACTCTTTGGTTAATGATGAAAGGCAATCCAAATGCCTTGTCATTTGAGGAGTTAGTCTCTGTTCTATTGCAGGAAGATCAGTCTAGGCAGAACAAGTCCATTATGCGTGTTGCAGATCAAGCTTTCCTGGCTAGTCAGAAGAGCAAAGGAAAATGGAGTTCTTCTACTAGTAAGCAGAAATCTGTAAATGCTACACATTCAAAGAACCAAGACAAAGATGAGAAAAAATCAGAAAAGAAGAAATTGTTTTGTAAGTATTGTAAAGGGAATGATCATATCATAAAGAACTGTCCAAAACTGGCTGCAAAAGAGGCAAAGAAGAAAGAGGCTGGAATGGTTGTTGTAGAAGCCTCTACACCAAAAACGGAGTCTGCTAATCTTGTGCAGGAAGAAGAATGGGCGTTCACTACTGTTTGTAGTTTTGACCCATCTTCTCATGAGCACTGCATGTCTACAGTAGACTCAGATGTTCAGTACTTTCACAGTGGGGCCACCAAACATATTACCTCGCAGCGCAGTTCCTTCTCTTTACTCGAGCCTGCCCCTACAGGGAATACTATTACATGCGCAAACATCTCCTCTTATCCTGTTATGGGAGTTGGTAAGATCATTTTGACTAGTGCTGATGGTAGTTCTTTCACTTTGTCAAATGCTTTATTTGTGCCAGGGATCAAGAAGAACCTGTTATCAGTTTCTGCATTAGCCAAGATTGGCTTGGTTGTGAAATTTATTGATGATAGATATACAGTTCATGATTTGTCAAATGGCAATGTTATTATTGCTTCTGGCATTTTATGTCATGGGCTATATAAGCTCATAGACTATGAAATATCTAAAAATGATTTGGCATGTGCAGTAAATGTTTCTCAGGCTATGTCAGATGCAAAGCTTTGGCATGCATGCTTTGGTCATCTGAATTTTGCTAGTTTCCTACGCCTGTAGAAATCTGAAATGGTGTCCTCTTTGCCCAAACTTGAGGCACCTGGAAAACATGTTTATGAAGGTTGCATGTTGGGCAAAATGCAGTGTTCCTCCTTTCCAAAAGATGGTTTAGTTCAGGCTACACAGAAATTTCAGCTTGTACATAGTGATGTCTGTGGTCCTATGCTGACACCCTCTTTTGGAAATTACCTTTACTTTGTGACTTTCATTGATGATTTTTCCAGGCATGCATGGGTATATCCACTCAAAGCAAAGTCCGAAGTGTTCATGTGCTTTAAATAGTTTTTGGTTTTGGCTGAAAATCTGTTAGCATGTAAAATGGGCACCCTCCATTCTGATCGAGGGGAGGAATATATGTCTTCTAATTTTAATGCATTTCTGGCTGAACGTGGGATAAAACACTAGTGTAGAGTGCCTTATACACCTCAACAGAATGGAGTTGCTAAACAAAAGAACAGGTCACTCATGGAGATGGCGAGGTGCATGGTCAAAAGTCAGGGCTTACCACATAGTTTCTAGCTTGAGGCTGTCATGTGTGCAGCATATGTACTGAACAAGTGTCCCACTAAAGCGCTGCAGTCTATCACTCCATATGAGGCTTGTCATGACCGCAAGCCATCTGTTGCTTGTTTGCGTGTTTTTCGTTGTTTGGCATATGCACTAGAGCCTGAACAACATCGTAGAAAATTGGATGATAAAGCAAAAAAATGTATTTTTGTTGGGTACATTTCTGAAAGTAAAGGCTATCGTCTGTATCATCCACAAACTAAACACATTCTAGTTAGCCGTCATGTTGTCTTTGTGGAAGATGCTATTCATCCATTGCTTTCATGTACTAAGGAGACATCTATTAGCTCCAAAGACATGTATGATACTTTGATGCCTCTTTTTACACGTGGACAGTCTAGCGCTCGTCCTAATGAGGCAACTTCTCAGCCTTTGCAGGTTTCACATGATGATGTAGATCATTCCATTTCTTATGCAGATTTACATACTTGTTGATGAGAGAGATGATATTGAGCAGGCAAAGACTATGCCAAAATGGCTGGTGCAGACTTTGGGTGACAACAAGTTAGATGCCTCTTTGTCATATCGTACTCGTTCCTGCTCTCATAGTGCCTCCTTTGCATCAGATTGCTATGCTATGGCTGCATCTAGTCTCTCTCATGAGAATGAGCCTGTTTCTTTTGATGAAGCACAGAATTCAAAAAATTGGATGGCTGCTAGGCAATCTGAACATGATGCTGTAATGAAGAATGGTACATGGTCTTTATGTGACTTGCCTACTGGCAAGAAGGCCATTGGCACTAAGTGGGTATACAAGCTGAAGTGTAAACCTGATGGTACAATTGACAGGTATAAGGCTAGGCTTGTTGCAAAGGGTTATGCGCAGGAAAGAGGCATTGATTTTGATGAGACCTTTGCACCTACATGCCGTATGACTACTGTTTGGAGCATTTGTGCACTTACAGCCCATCATGGTTGGAATGTACATTAGTTGGACATTAAAACAACATTTCTGAATGGTGACTTGCATGAAGAAGTGTATGTTTTTTAGCCCCGTGGCTCTGTGCAGAAAGGGCATGAAAACCAGGTGTGCAGGTTAAAGAAGGCATTATATGGTTTAAAGTAAGCACCATGTGCTTGGTATGAGAAGATACATGCCTATCCGGTTGCACATGGTTTTGAGGACAGTCCAATTGAAAGAACCTTATATGTTAAGCCTGCTAATGATGTGCTTCTAATCATTGTTGTCTATGTTGACAACATGTTGCTCACTAGTCCTATTGAGAAGCATATTGCTTATTTCAAGGCTGATTTGCATGGCTCATTTGGGATGTCTGATTTCGGGCATTTGCATCACTATTTGGGCATTCAGTTTATACAACTTGATGGTGGAATGGCTTGGTGTCAAACGACATATATTGACACATTGTTGCGGCATTTTGGCGTTGAAGACTTTAAGCCTATTGCCACTCCTATGGAGACAGGTTTACGATTGAGTCTTCATGATGCTCGAGATGCATTTGATGCTGTTCTCTATCAGCAGGCTGTTGGATGCTTGATTTACTTATGCATTACTCAGCCAAATATTCAGTTTCTTGTCTCACAAATGAGCAGGTTTATGCATTGCCCAAGAGTCATGCATTGGAAGGTGGTTAAGGGCATCTTTCCCTACTTGAGTGGTAGTCGGCTACTTGGGTTGTTTTATCCCAAGGGGGGATCACTACCACCAGATTTTCATGCTTTTTTGACTTAGATTGGGTTGGTTGCTATGACACTTGTGTGTCCACCAGTGGTTTTTGCTTCAGGCTTGGTGGTTGATGTATATCTTGGTTGAGCAAGAAGCAGCCTACTGTGGCCACTTCCAATTGTGAGGCTGAGTATAGGGAAGCTTTCACAGCGACTGTTGAGTGTGTGTGGCTTAGACGCCTTATGGCTGATTTGGGTGTTGGCTAGTCTTCTGCCACCACCATCTTCACTGATAGTCAGAGCACATTGCCAGTTGCGAGGAACCATGTCTTCCATGCTCCCACTAAGCACACTGAGGTGCATTATCACTATGTCAGGGAGAGGTTCTTTGCTAGGGAGATCAGTTTGGCATATGTGCCCACACAAGAGAACATAGCAGACCTTTTCACGAAGGCTCTACCTAGGGAGAAGTTTGAAGCTTTCCGCAAAGCTTTGGGCTTACTTCCTTTTGTGGGGTGATTTACACATAGCTTGGCACTTCCTTATACATGAGTGCCAGCTCCTTGTTCACCGCATCCACTACAACAGATCGATGGTATACCGAGGTTTCTACCGAGGAAAATGAACGTGGCTTTATTTGCCGCAACGCCGGTGTAGAGGTCGGTCTCCGCGTCGGTACCAAAGGGTCGGTATAGGCGTCGGTCTAGACGTCGGTAAAAGCATCGGTATATGCGTCGGTACATGCGTCGGTATAAGCGTCGGTATAAGCGTCAGAAATTGGTTCCTACTGCATACCCTCTTGGGTGTACCGACAGTTATTCCAATGACACTACTAGGAGTACCGTCGCTTATATCAACGACCATACCTGCAAAATTTTTTTTGGGCATAATGTTTTGTCTTTTGCTACAACAACATTACCATGATGTTGCTGAACAAAAGACAATACACTCTGCCCAAAAAAAGCCGAGTACATGTGATGTGTACTCTAATGACAACCGAAATATGATTTCATGAAACAGAGTATTATTGTACACAAAAGAGATCGATAATCAGAATGAACAATGAACCATGTACAAAAGAAGTTATATATTTCAATAATGAAGCAAGTACAAGAGTGTGGCAAACCACTGTCATATATGACGCTTTTACAAAATGTGGCAAAACAATGTATTGCCATATGGAAATCAAATACAAAATATTGGTCTTCCACTGCCATACACATGCAAAGAACGTTCCATATCAACAGTCCTGCAACAAAGAACAATAATGGAATGAGATAAATTCACATGAAAATTACAAACAAGTAAAAACCAAGTTTATAAATTAATTACCTCATCGCAAACGCTCCCATGAAACTACCGCACCGCGTCCCTCCAAGTCTTGCAATAGTGCAATCAACCCATGACTATATCCATAAGACTCCTCCAATCGTGTTGGAGGACGACCCATTTCCAGCTCCTAAAACAAATATAAAAAGATTAGAGAAATATATATGAGAAATTTAACACAAATAAATTCTATAAATGAAATGGTACTTACAAACTCATGACGCATCCTGTCATATCCACCGCTGCCCAAATGTGATGGTCCAATCGTGTCTAGACATGTGGCTGTGGCATTTCGCTACTGGCGATATCGATCAGGAGTCTGCTGCTGCTCATCACGAATCATGTCCCACTCCTCAGCATCTAACCACACAGGCTTTGGTAAGCCTTCTCTGAATGCATCACGAGCCTCGGATCTTCGATGCGACATGACCTCACGTGCGGTATGCAGAATCCACTCTCAACTGACAATCGACTGTTCATCGGCTGGTCGGAACTCCTGGTAAATCGTCTATGTGATATAATTCTTCTGATCTTTATCCTATTCACTCCATTTCCGCATGATGGAGTGTCCAAACTGGATGGAGCAAAGCTGTCGTATGCGTGCATGCATTGCTTTGCCGACTGCATCCATCACCGGAGCTCCATCTCAGATACTATACACCTTGGAGTCATCATGGTCATGAGCACCCCAAGGTGTACGTGGTGTACTACGTGGTGTACTATGTGGTGTACTGCGTGGCGTACCTACATCTGAGGTACTCGTCCTAGGAGTAGAAGCGGGCGACACAACGTCCGTCGCACTGCCTCCACAACAACCGTCGCCTCTGCCTCCAGACCTACCTGTAGATCCACTCCTAGAACCTCCTGCTCCAGAGAGTGACCTCGATCTACGAGATGGGCCAGACCCTGTATCACGCTGAGGTGTCGAATGCACATGTCTACTAGTAGATCCAGTAGGAGATGGCTGCAAAGATGGTCGTGGTGGAGTCACAAAGCTATATTTCTATACACATGTGTATATACATGTATATATGTATTATATGTGTATGTGTATGTATGTATATATGTTATGTACGTGTTAAAACCCTAAAACCCTAATCCAAATGACCTAGAACTAAAACATGTATATATATGTATGCATGTGTATATACATGTGTTTATGTATATATATGTGAATATAGATAGGGATATAAGTATGTGTGTTTGTGTATTTATATATTTATTTATATATTCAGATTTTTTTCTTTACTTAATTATATTTAATTAAATAATTTAAAACACTAGTTCTTTTTATATTTAATTATTTATATAATTATCTTATTTTTTATATATATTTATTTATATATTCAGATTTTTTTCTTACGTAATCCTATTTTTAAATATTTAATTTTATATATTTAATTATAAATATTTAATTAAATTATTTAAAACACTAGTTCTTTTTATATTTATTTATGTATATAATTATCTTATTTTATATATGTATTTATTTATATATTCAGATTTTTTTTCCTATTTTTATATATTTAATTTTATATATTTAATTATAAATATTTAGTTAAATTATTTAAAACACTAGTTCTTTTTATATTTATTTATGTATATAATTATCTTATTTTATATATGTATTTATTTAAAATATATAAAATTAAATATATATGTAATCCTTTTTTTATATATTTAATTTTGTTTATTTAATTATATATATTTAATTAAAACCCTAATCTTAAATTTCTATGTATATTTTTGTATGCATGTGTATCTACATGTATGTATGTATTATATGTATATGTGTGTTTGTGTATATATGTAATCTACGTATTAAAATCCTAAAACCCTAATAAAAAAGACTTAGACTTAAATCTGAAATACTAAACCCTAAAACCTTAATCTTAAATATCTAGACCTAAAACCCTAAAACCCTAATCTTAAATATTTAACCCTAAAACCCTAATCCTATTTAAAACCCTAAAACTCTAATCTTAAATATTTAACCCTAAAACCCTAATCCTATTTTTGTATATTTGATGTAAAACAAAAACTTCAAAATAAAAATAGTATTATATGTGTGTATGTATGCATGTGTGTATATATGTGTGTGTATGTATGCATGTGTACATGTGTGTGTGTATGTATACATGTGTATACATGTGTGTGTATATGTATGTGTGTGTATGTAGGCATGCATGTGTGTGCATGTGTGGGTACGTGTGTGTATGTATGCATGCATGTATGTGTATGTGTGTATGTGTATGCATGCGTATACATGTGTGTGTATGTATACATGCATGTGTGTATATGTGTGTATGTATGCATGTGTGTATATATGTGTGTATGCATGCATGCCGGTATATGTGTGTGTATGTATGCATGCATATGTGCATATGTGTGTATATATGCGTGTGTGTATGTATGTGTGTATATGTGTGTGTGTATGTGTATGTATGCATATGTGTATATATGTGTGTGTATGTATGTGTGTATGCATGTGTGTGTATGTATGCATGTGTGTAAATTTATGTGTGTGTATGCATGCATATGTGTATATGTGTGTGTGTATGTAAGCATGCATGTGTGCATAGGTGTGTGTATGTAAGCATGCATGTGTGTATAGGTGTGTGTATGTAAGCATGCATGTGTGTACATGTATGTGTGTATGTATGCATGTGTAAATTAATGTGTATCTTCCTTTCTCTTCTCTCTCTCTTTCTTTCTCTCTCTCTCTCTCTCTCTCTCTCTCTCTCTCTCTCTTTCTCTCTCTCTCTCTCTCTCTCTCTCTCTCTCTCTCTCTCTCTCTCTCTCTCTCTCTCTTTCTTTTTCTCTCTCTCTCTCTCTCTCTCTCTCCTTCTCTCTCTATCAATAGCGAATAAAAGAATCACTTACAAGTATATCTGTTTTTGAATCGCTGTCGTCAAAGCGTAATGTAGGTCGTCTCTCGTCCAATTCCAAACAATCGACGCCAACGAACTTCTGCAAAATCAACGAAAAGAGAAATTAGAAACCCTAAAGCATAGAGAAACACAAATGCTAACAGTACGCGCAGCACTTACCAATATGTGAGAGCTAAGCCGAGAGAGAGTGTGTGTGTAGAGAGAGAGATCCGTGTGTGTGTGTGTGTGTGCACAAGACAATGCAGGTTCGCACGCGCAAGTTCGACAGTAGACCGACAGTACTCAAACACGCGCAGAAATGTGAAGTTTTGCTCTCAGGTTCGCGGTATGTTTAAAACTTTGCCGTCGGTATAGGCGTCGGTATCGATGCCGGTATATGCATCGGTAGTTGCCAGTAATTTACCGATGCTCATACCGACGCATATACCGACGCCTATACCGGCGGCTGTGGGCCACACCGACGATCTGTTTAAAACGGTCATACCGAAGGCCACTTGACCGTCCGTATCTTTTAGTGAGATTTTCCGAGGTTTATACCGACGCCGACTATGACCGTCGGTATATGCAGTGTCGGTATGCCCCTCATATGTTGTAGTGATCACTCCTAGGGGGGATTTGTTGATATATTTAGGTAGTGATGTGTGTGAACACACTAGGACCGCCGGGGCACTTCTTTCCCTCTTTAGGAGTTTTTTCCCCCGGCTTGTATATAAGCCTATTGCTCTAATGGGCTACTTATCTTTGTACATTCTCTGGTAATACATTCAGTATTGTGTTTTGTGCTCCAAGCTTCTTCTTCTTCCTTGTGCTGTTTGTGTGCTTCCATAGACGTCTAACTCCAACAGTATGTACATATTTTTTCTTATGTTGCATCATCTAAACAATGTTCAGTGTAGTCATCTCTGAAACACTATGTTGGATTAAAACCTACCTATCCACCTAGCATACACTCTAAATGGGTTACTAACTTAGTGACTATGCCATTGGGAGTTAACAACATGAGTTATATTGTACTTTTTGGGGAGGATCTCACTAACCATGTTGAAGTTAGAGATTAACATACCAAATCAATGAGAAATGTATGTAAGTTCTTGCTAGAGGATGTATTGTGTAGATTTGGTTATGTAGAGAAAGTTGTAGTTGATCGTGGAGAACTAGATGTGCAAGAAGCTAGAGATTTTTTGTCAAAAGCATGGAATCCAATTAGCATTTACCTCAATGTATAATCTGGAAGAAAATTGGAAAATAGAAAGAGGTCATTCATTGATAGTGAAAGATTTAGCATAAACTTATGAAGGGAAAACTAATAAAATGGCCAAAATATTTACTATTATCTTTGTGGGCTGATCCCTTGACTTGTACAAGCATGAATGGATATATGCCTATGGAATTAATTGATGGAGAGTGTTAATCTCCAAAAGAACAAGCTATTCTTGATGTTAGAGCACCTCTATATCAAGAACAACTCGAAACCTTTGCCAATTTGAAAGATCAATACTCAATTATCAAAATCTTGAACTAACTGTGAAGAGAATTAGTACTTAGAAAGTCTGCTACATAGAACTCACTCATTGACTAATCAAATGTGTAAAGTTTTTTATAAAACTTTGCACAAGGTGTTGCCTAAAGATTGTGCACTTTGTCCAAGTTAAATCATCTCAAAAGATTTATTAGATCTTAAGAAATGAATCAAGTAGCTCACCTATGTCTGAAACTGTTCTCCTATATAGTCAATTCTGACACCTACAACTTCTAAACACATGGTTCTCCCAAACTAGAACCTTTTTAAGCAAATGATTTTAGCCATATATGCCTTACCTTCCGACTTAGATTTTTACTCCTCATTTGTGCAAAACTTTACATTGAGCACTGAGAGATGATTAATTTTTTGACCATCGAGATTGTGCCTCTTTCAGAAGATAGTCAACACTTCTTCACATACAAATGTTCCTACACACAATTCTCTCAGCCTCTTTACAATGAGGCTCTCAAACTTTAACCATAGACTCATTAACTATGGACTTGGACATCGACAAAAGGATTCTTGAAATGATCAAGCACAGAAGGAGAACACAACAAAATATCGGGTGCACTTTTTCTTTCTATTCAAAAAGCTTTACATCTAACTGATGAGAGAGTTATTCCTCAATTCTCATGTGTCTAATGACTATTCTAACTTCTAATTCTTATCTCATGCTCTCTCATATTTGCTCCAATTTTTTACTTGTATATATAGGCATATATGTACAAGCTCATGACCATACAAAAGGTATAAGTGAGCTAACTACAAATTAATGTACATATGTATACAAGTCTTTATTTCTTGAATGTGCACTACCTTCAAGCTTCATAGATTAATCTCTTCTTCAATCTTTGACTTCAATCCTTCATCCAAAACATCAATTGGTGGTTGAATTGCAACAACAGCTCCCCCTCAATCATCAATTGAGGTTTTCTCTATCTTCTTTATACCTGCCATGTCTTTGAATCTTGGTAGCTTTGGTCCATCCAAGCATTTGGTTAGCATATCTGGAATTTGATCTTTTGTTGAAGTATGTATGACTTCAATGTGCTTATCAATCACCTTCTCTCTTAAGAAGTGATACTGAATCTCAATGTGTTTGGTCCTCGCATGAAAACCAAGGTTATCAACTAGATATAATGAACTCATGTTATCTCCATAAATAGTGGGTGTACACTGAATGATGTCAAAACTCTTCATGAGATTCTTCAACCATATGACTTCCTTTGCAGCTTCAACCAGACCTTTATACTCTGCCTCTATGGATGACAAAGCAACTGTATGTTGCTTCTTGGAACACCAAGAGATTAACTTATCTCCAACATAACACAAGTATCCATATGTTGATCTCCTATCATCAAGATTATATGCCCAATCTGTATCACTATATATCTTAATGTTTGTATTTGATGTAAAAGCATAATACAAACCTTCCTTGAGTGTACCCTTAATGTACCTCAACACCCTTTGTCCTACAATCCAATGTTCTTTCCTAGGACAATGCATGGACTGAGACAATACTCCAACTGCATATGACAAATCAGGCCTACTTAGAGTTGCATAGATTAGACTACCAACCAAACTTTGATATAGCTTCATGTCCTTGAATTATTCTCCTCCATATCTGCTCAATTTGTGATTCACTTCCATAGGAGTAGGTGCTGTCATGGAAAAAGGAAACCATCTTGAATCTCATATTCCATCTGAATCCTATATCTCATGATTAGTTCAGAATTTGGGAAAACTAATGCTTCCATTGCGCCCAAAACTTGCCAAAACCCTAAGATCGATTGTCTCCTTGCTTGATTCTAAGATCCAAGGATCATGCTTCGAATTCATGTTATCATCGATGACATCATCAATTCGTAACCACCCTAGAACCACCCTTGGAAAACCTATATAAGGAGGGGTTGGCCACATTCATAATCACTCTTGCCAATACTAGTCTTGGGAGCTCAACAAGTCGTGACCTCCAAGTAAGTACTCTCCAAGTTCCAGTTCCTCTTCTTGTCTTGTTCCTTGTTCCAGTCCTGTCTAGTTTTGTATCCTAGAAATCTTGTCTTGTGCTCTTGTAATCTCGTAGTATGAGATCTTGTCGAGTTCTTTCTTGTATCTAGTTCATCTCCCTGAAGGGAGTTGTTGTCAAGATCTTGCTCATGCCCATACAGAGATTACAGACGCAGAAAAACACACAGAAAAATAGAGGCAACAAGAGACGAGACCGAACGCAAGATTGGGTGCAATCTCCCCCCATGCACTCTGTTTCGACAGTCCACAGAGTGCATGTATTTATAGGACTTTTGATTACGTTGAAAATAGTGGTTACATGAGGGCGGCTTCGAAAAGCAGGCGTGAAACTAAAAGTTGGTAACTTTTACAGAAAGCCATTGCTTTTAATAACAGAAACTGCAGTCTACAACGACCATTATTCTAACCATTAGTTTTCTAACAATAGAACCTTCTATGCAGGTTTATTTACAAGCTAAATAATAATTATTTCGGACTATTGATGTCCGCCCTTTCACGCCTTGCACGCTCCTCACGAACCTTCAGCTGCTATATCAAAAACATCAAAAAAAACACATTAATACATTAATAATTTAACATTTTAACAATGCCTTGTTCAATAATATACAACATGCCTCTCAGTTGACAAGCAACTGACCTCAGTTGATAAAATAATTTAATACTCTAATAATGAGAATACATTGTTCAATTTATTCCATGTTACTGTTACAATCCAACAATGCATTGGCCAACATAGTCCATGTTACAATCCAACAATGCATTGGCATTCGATATTTCAATCCAACAATGCATTGGCTATTCCATATTTCAATCCAACAATGCATTGTTCAACATATTCCATAATTGTTCAACATATTCCATAAGGTATAACATGCCCCGCAGTTGAACAAGCAACTGACCTCAGTTGATAAAAGAATAAACATGGATGGCCAGGCACATGTTTCATCACTGAATAAAAAAAATAGGCATGTGCCAGGTAAAATGTTCATGGAGCTGTTACATTAATGTGTTTGTGTATGATATGCAGAAATTAAGTGGTCATAATGAGGTGTTAATTGTGTTTTATGTATCCATTGACATTCTTCAATAGAGTGATTTTTGTACTTAACCAAATATCGATGATATTGAGTACCTGTGCGTGTAGTAGTGACATCATAATCAATGATTTTCTCAGGAACTAAGATTTCAGATTGTTCTTCAATTAAAGGAGGGTCATCAAGAAGTGGAGCAAGTGGTAAAGTTCCTTTAAATGGTTTAAGTAAACTAATATGAAAAGAATTATGAATGGTCCAATGGGATGGAATATCTAATCGAAATGAATTATCATTAATTTTTTCTATAATGCGAAATGGTCCATAATAGCGTGGTGCAAGTTTAATTTCAGGATGCTGCAAAATATTTTTGAGACTTCTTTTAATTATTCGCAACCATACAAAATCATTCTCCTTGAATTCTTTGGCTAATCGTTTAGTATTGATATTACGTGTATATCGCTCTTGACTTTTCCTAATGTGCTTGTGAACATTATGAAGTATAGAAACGTGATCTTGAGCAATAGAATCAGCCATCGGAATGTCGGTTTGGGTGAGGGACATGGGAGTGGGAAGCTTTTTACCAAAAACTATTTCAAAAGGTGCACGACCAGTAGTGGTGTGTGGTGTTATTGTAAGCAAATTGAAGCAATGGCAACTTTTCATCCCAGTTATTAGGATTATCTAATGAATAACAACACAATAAATCAAGAATAGTACTATTTGTAGCCTCACTCTGTCCATTACTTTCAGGATGAAATGCAGAGCTAAAATCTATTTTAGAACCAAAATGTTGAAATAAGGCAACCCAAAAATGATTACAAAACCGAACATCACGATCAGATAACATTACTTTAGGAAATCCATGATGTGGAAAAATGCATTTAATGAATAATTTTGCAGCTTGAGGTGCAGTCAAAGTTTTTCTACATGGAATGAAGTATGCATATTTACTAAACCTATCAACTATTGTCCAAATCATATCATTATGTGATGAAGTGGTAGGAAGACCTGTGATAAAATCCATAGAGATTTGTTCCCATGGTTCATTTGGAATAGGAATGGGCATTAATAATCCAAATGGTCTACCATGATGACGTTTGACACGTTGACATACAATGCATTGAGAAACATAATGTGCAATGTCTTTTTCCATATGTGGCGAAAAGAAGAAATCTTTGCAAGCAGAAATAGTGCTCTGTATGCCTCTATGACCCATGTAAGATGGTTCATGCATTTCTTTAAGGACAAAATCTTTAAAAGCTTGGGTTATGCACAATCTATGTTGAAAATAAAGAAAACCATTATGATGTCTTGAAAAGAATGAATTTGAATGGCAGAAATATTATTCAAAACAACGGAATTCGAAGGAAAACGGCTAAGAGCATCAGCTACGACATTAGCTTTACCAGGCTGATATTGTATCATGGGTTCGAAATTAAATTTTGAATGAATGATGCCCATTTAAGATGCTTATCAGAGATTAAGGGCTGATTTAATAAATGTTTAATAGCATGTTGATCGGTTTTGATTAAGACCTCAGAGCCCATAAGATAGTGTTTCCAAATTCGCAAAGCATGCACAACTGCTAACAGTTCTTGATCATACGTACTATAATTCTGTTCTGAGGGTTTAAGCTTTCTACTCTCAAATGCAATGGGATGGTCATTTCGGATCCACATGCACACCTTCACTTGAAATAATATGTCCTAAATATTCTAGCTTACGCTGAAAGAAATAACTCTTTTCCGGATTAGCATAAAATGTGTTTTCTCGTAACAAATGAAAAACTATTTCAAGATGCTTTTCATGTTCACTATCATTCTTACTGTAAACAAGTATGTCATCAAAGAATACAAGAACAAAAGCTTGGTAATCAAGAAAAATATTGTTCATCATTCGCGCAAATGTAGCAGGGGCATTAGTAAGTCCAAAGGGCATTACCATAAATTCATAATGGCCATTTTGAGTTCTAAATGCAGTCTTAAAAATATCACTTTCTGTCATACGAATCTGATGGTAACCCGATTTAAGATCAATTTTACTAAAGACACGAGCTCCTCGTAACTTATCTAAGAGATCATCTATTTGAGGAATAGGGTATCTATTCTTGATCGTGATCTTGTTAAGGGCTCTATAATCAATGCACATTCGATAAGTTTTATTCTTCTTCTCTACTAAGAGAACTGGTGCTCCAAATGGGGAAGAACTAGGCCTTATAAGTCCTTTCTGTAATAGGTCTTTTACTTGATTTTCTATTTCCTTTTGATGTAGTGGGCCATGTCTATAAGGTGCTTTATGAGGAGGAGAACTACCAGGGACTAAGTCTATGCTATGGTCAAAGGATCCTCGACATGGTGGTAGTTTGGAGGGATATTCAGACATAAAACAATCCTTATAAGTACTCATGAAAGGTTTATATGCATCTGGAAGTGTATGAGTATAATCATTGATGACATTGACAAAAACAATGCATGAGTTGAATCCTTTCCTAAATGCACGCTTTACTTGAGTGTGACTAATCAATGGAAATGGCTGGAAATCATGCCGTGCAAACAAAGTAATGATTTGACCTTTGAAAGCAAACTTAAAGGTATGAGTATGGTAGTCAATACGTGGGTTATAATGGTGACGAAAAGGCATACCTAGTATAACATCATAAGATTGCAAAGGTGCAATTAAAAATGTTCGTGAATCAACATAAGGGCCTATGCTAATCGTAACATCATGCACTTCTCGTGTTACATTATAACGACTACCTTGAAATGCGGCTTTCACTTTATACAAAGAAGGAAACGTTTGTAATTTAAGTTCTTGTACTAATAAATGTGAAATGAAGTCATGTGAACTACCATCGTCATGTAGAATTTTAACTAGTTTGTTATTTATTGTACCCTGCATGCAAAGAAGAGAGTGTAGAGAGATATCGTTACCCAAGGTACTTAAATCCTTCTCCAGTGATTCCTCTGTCCAAACAGGAGGAATTTCTTCATTATAGACCTCCATGTTATGCAATCGAGCTGTAGCCGGTTTTATATGAAGAGGTTGCAATCTGCACCTTATTTTTGTATGTCCAGGTTTACCACAATTCCAGCAAGTGATTCGTGGTCGCTTCTGTTGGGCATTCACTGCTGAAGTTTGAAGGGTAGGTGGTTTGGTTGATTGGAGAGATGAAGCAATGGGTGGAGTTGAGTAATTGGATTGTGGAGGACGAGGAAAACTAGGATAAGATGGGGCATTAAAATTACGTTTCATAGGAAATGAAGGTTTAACAGGAAATGGTCGTGGACGTGGTTGTTGTAGACGGAGTGACTTGGTTATGGACTGGAATTCTTTTTCTACATCATAAGCAAAAGATATAGCCTTGTTGAGGGTTGTAGGTCGTAGGGTGTAAAGCTTAGCTTGGATTCCCACCTCCAAACCATCTTCGTATTTCTGCTGCAAGATATCTTCTGATACATCTTCAAGCATTCGTACAAGTAGTAAATTTTGCCAGAACCGCTCTATGTAGGTAGTAACCGTATCACCCTCCTTCCATGTAAGGGTCGTCCCTCGTCGAACATGCAAATGGTACATGCAAATGGTATTGAGGAGGAAGAAATGAATCCTTCACGTTTTCTTGAAAAGCCTTCCACGTTGTTGGACGCTCCGTATTGTGCCGCAGGACATTCCACCAGAGTTGTGCTTTACCTACTAAATAGTTAGTGGCAAATTTAATTTTTTCACTTTCAACATACATTTCATCGGTATAAAAATCATATAACTGCGACAACCAAGAAAGTACTAAAGGCCCATCCTTTCGGCCATCAAATCGTAGAAACTGGTAGTTTCTATTACCAATCTTTGAATGAGTAACATCAGATTGGGCAGACACAATAGCTTTTACTACTCTCGTAAGGTTGTCTTCCTCAGCTTGCATCTTTTGGAGGATTTCATCACGTTGTCAGATCTCGTTCTGAGCTCCTTGAAGCTCATGCCGCAAGAGCTCTAGTTGTTGTTCAAGTGTTGCTGCAGGTAGAGGTGAATTACTGTAATCCTCCATGGTGCTCTTGGACCCTTGCTCTCAACCTTGCTTGGTATCTTGAACACTCAATCAAGTGCCACCCAAGGATTTTGAAGGAATTCACATTTCCAAGCTAGCTCATTGGAAAGTTCGTTCCGAGAGCTTTCCAACGGTAGATTACGCGCCTCAATCCGACCTACGGATTGAGAGATACACTTGATTCTTTCTTAGGTCCAATCTTGAAATCGACGCGTGCGCCTTCCACAAGTAATAAAGAGAGAGAACTTGAGTACAACTCCAAGAGATGGTATAGTGGTCAAAGTACTTCCCTTGAAAGTAGGAGGTTGTGGGTTCAAATCCTCCTACCTTAGGGACTCTAAACCTCTCTATTACCACTCAAAAATTAAAATTGCCTCGCGCGTAGCCAACGGTCCCCAAGGGAGCCTTGGGTGCCAATGTTGCCAATGTATTGCCTAAGTTCTTTGCCTTAGTCGACGCATTAGTCGATGCCTTGGAGTAAACGTAGGTGAAAACGTAGGTTCTGGTTCTGGAACAGGAATAGAAACCGAAACCGAAACAGAAACCGAAACCGGAACAGAAACAGAAACCGGAGACGGAGACGGAGATGGAAATGGAAATGAAGATGGAATCGGAATTCAGAATCGCGAACAGAGAACAGAACCCTCTGTATTGACGCGTGCCTGGCTCTGATACCACTGTTGTCAAGATCTTGCTCACGCGCATACAGAGATTACGGACGCAGAAAAACACACAGAAAAATAGAGGCAACAAGAGACGAGACCGAATGCAAGATTGGGTGCAATCTCCCCCCATGCACTCTGTTTCGACAGTCCACAGAGTGCATGTATTTATAGGACTTTTGATTACGTCGAAAATAGTGGTTACATGAGGGCGGCTTCAAAAAGCAGGCGTGAAACTAAAAGTTGGTAACTTTTACAGAAAACCATTGCTTTTAATAACAGAAACTGCGGTCTACAACGACCATTATTCTAACCATTACTTTTCTAACAATAGAACCTTCTACGCAGGTTTATTTACAAGCTAAATAATAATTATTTCAGATTATTGATGTCCGCCCTTTCACGCCTTGCACGCTCCTCACGAACCTTCATTTGCTATATCAAAAACATAAAAAAAAACACATTAATACATTAATAATTTAACATTTTAACAATGCCTTGTTTAATAATATACAACAAGAGTTCTTGTAATCTAGAGATCTTGTTTCATACGTATGATCCCGGGTTGTGGGATCTCCTGTATCATCTCTAGTCAAGTTGTTCATACCTATCACTCTCGGGTTTTGGGACATCTTGTATCAGTTACGTATTCTTGTATCATTTCCCTTTCGTGGGTGATCTTGTAACTAGAATTGTATTTCTGAAATCTTATCTACTATAGTTAGAGAGCATAATCTAGTGCTCCCCTGACATTTTGCCAAGACTAGCTTCTATCCAAGACTAGGCATCATGGAGAACACTTATGAGCAGATTGTAGCATCACTTCAGAGTCTCCAACAACAAGTTGAGGACCTAACTCATCTATAGACACAAGTCGAGATGGGACATCCAATGCATGTTGGTGCACTCCTCCAAGAATTAGAAGAATGAATCGGGAGTCTTCAAGAAAATCAAGGGCATATTCAAGTGAATCAATGACTTAGTACATCATTTATGAAGGAACCCAAGATTTTCATGCTAGAAAAGTTCAATGGGGATCGCACAAAGTTTCGTGAATTTCTCGAGCAAGTTAAATTGTACATTCGTCTGCAACCTAATAGATACCTTGACGAGGCATCCAAGATCGGGTTTATTGGAACCTTGCTCTGTGGCCAAGCATTATCATGGTTTGCCCCAATCTTGGAGAAGAACATGGCAGTACTTCAAGACTATGAGGGGTTTCTTCGAGAACTATCCGCCACATTTGGAGATGCAGACACAAGTCGAGTAGCAGAAACAAAACTTTGGAAGTTATGTCAAGGTAACCGCCCCGCCTCTACGTATGCATCTAAATTTAGGCAGTTGATATGTGATCTCACTTGGCATGAAGATTATTTCATAAGACAATTTAGATGGGGTTTAAGAGATGATGTGACGGACCCTTTGCTCACGATGCCAGAGGTTAAAACATTGAATGAATATATCAAGCAAGCTATTCAATGTGATAACCAAATTTTCGAAAGAAAACAAGAAAAACAAGTAGAAGTAAGACCTCGCCAGTGGAAACCTTTCCAGCCCGCCACTAAAGATGAGTCTATGCCTGAACCTATGTAAATAGATGTAACACGGTTTTAGCCTCTAACATTAGGAGAGAAACAGAGAAGGAGAGTTAATAAGTTATGTCTCTACTGTGGAAATCATGGACAAATTGCAATTAATTATCCGAATAAGAGAACAAACTCTAGAGTCGCAACCACCCTTGTAGAGCAGGGAAAGGAGGAAGTCCAGTTGTAAAAGACACCCTGCAGTCGGACCATGATATAAGAAAGGGTCTCATAACTCCAGCTACACCCATAGAAACATGTCTTGCACCTATCAAGTTAATCATGCCCAAGAAGACCCTTTCCCTTATGGCCCTAGTAGATTCAAGAGCCTCCTCATGTTTCATCGATGAATGATTGGTTAAGAAACATGGAATTCCTATACTTCAGAAGAACAAACCAGTAGTAGCTGAAGTAGTAGATGGACGACCTCTAGCATCTAAGATTATAACCATGGAAACCACACCATTAAGAGTACACCTTGGTGACCATGAATCCCACATATGTTTCAATTTAATATCAAGCCAAGTACATTTAGTCATCATTAGAATGCCCTGGTCAAAGAAGCATAATCCAAACATTAATTGCGAAAATAATAAAATCACCCATCGAGATATCCAGAAGAACCCAACATATGTCGGAGCCAAAGCCTTCATACATGTAGTAAGGAATGAACCAACATATATAATCTATGCCATACCAGCTCAAGAATCCAAGAAAGATGATGGAGTATAGCTACCCAATCAGTACAAAGGCTTTGAAGATGTCTTTGAAAAGAAGAATGCGGATATCCTCCCAGAGCATAGACCTCATGATTGCCCCATAGATCTTCAAAGGGAGAACAACCACCCTTTGGACCAATCTACAAACTATCCCCAGAGGAACTTACAGAACTACACAAGAACATTGATGAAAATCTAGCAAAGGGGTTTATCAAACACTCAAAGTCTCTCGCCGGAGCTCCTATTTTATTTGTAAAGACAAAGGATAGGACTCTTCAGATGTGTGTAGACTATAGTGGATTGAAAAAAGTCACTATAAAGAACAGATACCTGCTACCACTTATATCATAGCTCTTGGAACGCCTTCGATAAGCAAAATTCTTCACGAAAATTGATCTTCGAGGAGCTTACAACCTTGTCAGGATCAGAGAAGGAGACAGATGGAAGATAACATTTCGAACAAGGTATGGCCATTTTGAATATGTAGTTATGCCATTCGGTCTTACAAATGCTCTAGTTGTCTTCCAACATATGATGAATGATATAATATTTAGATGATTTTGTTGTAATATACCTTGATGATATCTTGATATTCTCCAAAAATATAGAGAATCATGAATGTCATGTAAAGATAGTCCTAGAGAGACTAAGAGAAAAAGGATTATATGTGAAATTGGAAAAGTGCTCTTTCCATAAGATAGAAGTGGAATTTTTAGGGTCCATTGTATCAGATAAAGGAATTTTTATGGACCCTAGGAAGATTTAGACAATCCTTGATTGGCAACCATCTTCATGTGTTTGATATGTACAATGTTTTCTGGGGTTTGCCAACTTCTATAGGATATTCATCAAAGATTACTCCAAGATAGTGACACCTCTTACCAAGCTTACAGGGAACTCCAAATTCTCATGGACCCAAGAAGCAGAAAAAGTGTTTCAGACCTTGAAATCGGCATTCACTACTGCTCCAATTCTAGTTCATCCTGATTCTACTAAGCCCTTCTTCCTAGAGACAGATGCGTCAGACTTTGCCCTAGGGGCCATTCTCTCACAATATGGAGATGATGGACACCTACATCCAGCTGCATATAATTCAAGGCAATTTTCTCCTCCAGCAATTAATTATGAAATTCATGATAAAGAACTTCTTGCCATAGTGGACATGTTTGATACTTGGCGTGACCATCTAGAAGGAGTAGCTCATAAAGTTATCGTATATACAAGATCACAAGAATCTAGAGTATTTTATGACCACCCCCATCCTCAACAGAAGGCAATCTCGATGGAGTAACTTTTTATCCAGGTTCCACTCTGTCATCACATATCGTTCAGGACGACAATAGTGTAAGTCAAATGCCTTGTCAAGAAGATCTTACCTTGCACCAAAGAACGGTGAAGAGGCCTTCGATCAACAAGAGAATGTATTACTCAAGCTTGAGCATCTCTAGTTAGCAGCTATCTCTTCAACCCATCCTAAAGATTCAGCCTTGAATCATTTGATTCGTGAGAATCTACCACAAGATGAATTATTTTGTAACGTTAAGCAAAAAACTCAAGAAGGAAAAGTCCAAGAAGTAAATGAATTCCAGCAAAAGGACGGGTTACTATTCTATAAGAACCTATTGTATGTCCCTCTAGGAAAGCCCAGGATCCAAGTACTTCAACAACATCATGACAACCTTGCACTAGGACATTTTGGAGTAATTAAAACAATAGAACTAATATCTAGGGATTTTTGGTGGCCTAAAAGTTGGAAGGAAGTCAAAGAATATATCCAAACCTATGACACTTGCAATAGATCTAAGGTACCAGCTCATGGCCTGTTGCAACCTTTACCTATTCCAGAAAGGTTATGGGCTTCATTATCTATGGATTTCATCACAGATCTACCAAAGTCAGATAAGTATGATACCATTCTTGTTATTGTGGATAGATTCACAAAGATGGCACAGTTCATTCCAACTACACAAGCAATCACAAGTGCGGTCACTGCTAGACTCTTTCTCATATACATCTTTAGGCTTCATGGATTGCCTCATGATATTGTCAATGATCGAGGTCCACAATTCATATCCAGCTTTTGCAACAGTCTTTGCAAGCTCCGTGGTGTTCAAGCTAAATTATCTACAGCAAATCATCCACAGACTGATGGACAAATATAACGCGTGAATCAAGTCCTAGAGAAATATCTCTATTGCACTAGCAACTATCACCAAAATGATTGGTTTGAGTTGTTACCCTTTGTAGAGTTTGCCTATAACAATAGTGTTCATGCATCTACTAAGAAAACTCCCTTCTTTGCAAACTATGGAAAACATCCAATGATGGATATACAACTCTCAAATCATGTCAAGAACCCAGCTGCCAGAGACAAGGCCAATTACCTGATGGACAAAGAACTCAAGGAAGAGATCCATAAAGCTCAACAACAATATAAGTACTATGCAGATCAACATCGTGTCCAGAATCTATCGTATCAAATTGGGGATAAAGTATGGTTACTAAGAAACAATTTGCAAACTTCAAGGCCTTGTGCAAAGTTAGATCATCAAAGATTTGGTCCATTTTCCATCTTGGCCAAGATTAATCCAGTCACCTTCAAGCTCCAGCTACCAAGTAATATGAGAATACATCCAATTTTCCATGTATCCATGTTGGAACCCTATCAGATTTCACAGTTGAGGGGGAAGAGACCTAGTCCTTCAGCACCTATGGAGTTTGATGATCATGAAGAATTTGAAGTCAAGCATGTCCTAGATTCGAGAATATCCCGAGGAAGATTAGAGTACCTTATTCATTGGAAAGGGTATGACATCAGTGATCGTACTTGGGAACCTGTAGAAAACCTTGAAAGAGCACCAATCAAGGTTCAAGAATTCCATAAGAAAAATACAATGAAGCCGAGATCGGAGAACGTGACCGCTCCTCATGGAACTCGTCGCTTGAGGGGGAGGTAATGTCATGGACAAAGGAAACCATCTTGAATCTCAGATTCCATGTGAATCCTATATCTCATGATTAGTTCAGTATTTTAGGAAACTAATGCTTCCATTGCGTCCGAAACGTGCCAAAACCCTAAGATCGACTGTCTTCTTGCTTGATTCTGACATCCAGAGACCATGCTACAAATTGATGGCATCATTGATGACATCATCAATTCGTAACCGCCCTAGAACCGCCCTTGGAAAACCTATATAAGGAGGGGTTGGCCACATTCATAATCAATCTTGCCAATACCAATCTTGGGAGCTCAAGGAGTCATGACCGCCAAGTAAGTACTCTCCAAGTTCCAGTTCATGTTCTTGTCTTGTTCCTTGTTCCAGTCCTATCTAGTCTTGTATCATGCACATCTAGTCTTGTCCACTTGTAATATTGTAGTACGAGATCTTGTCCAGTTCTTTCTTGTATATAGTTCATCTCTCAGAAGGGAGTTCTTGTAATCTAGAGATCTTGTTTCATACTTACCATCTCGGGTTATGCGATCTCTTGTATCATCTCTGGTCGAGTTGTTCATACCTATCACTCCCTTGTTGCTGGACATCTTGTATCAATCACATATTCTTGTATCATTTCCCCTTCGTGGGTGATCTTGTAATCAGAAGTTTAGTTCCGAAATCTTGTCTACTGTAGTTAGAGAACACAATCTAGTGCTCCCCTGACAGGTGCCACCCTGCGATCATCCATTTTAAACTTGATCAACAAGTTCTTCAAATACCTTTCTTGAGTCACATATACTCCATGTTGAGTATATGAAATCTCCATGCCCAAGAAATATGACAAGTCTCCCAAGACACTAATCTTGAACTCTTTCTCCATGTGCTTCTTTAGGATTTGTATGCCCTTCTCATCTGTACCTGTAAGAATTATGTCATCAACATATATGCACATGTAACTGAACCCATTATCACTTGCTTTGACAAGCAAGCTACTATCTGCTTTAGATACTTGAAAACCAAGTTCCTTCAAGAACTTCACAAGTCTATAATTACATGCCCTTGGGGCCTGCTTCGAACCATACAAAGATCTCTTGAGCTTGCATACATATTCTGAATACCTTTCATCTCTGAACCCTTGTGGTTGCTCCATGATCATCTAAAATATAAGCATTTAGAAAAGCATTCTTCACATCTAATTGACATAGCTTCCAACCATTACATGCAGCAATGGCTATGAGTGTCCTGATGGTTGTCATCTTTGCCATAGGACTATAGGTCTCATCATAATCTATACCATATGTCTAAGCATACCCTTTCACAAAAAGTCTAGCTTTATACCTAGACGCACTTCCATCTGCATACCTCTTTGTCTTGTAGACCCATTTGCATCCAATATCTTCTGATTATTTGGTTTAGGAACCAAGTCCCATCTCTCATTCTCCATCAATGCATCATAATCTTCCTCCATAGCTTTCTCCCAATTTTCCTTACCTTTTGCCTCTTCATATGTAGAAGGGTTTTCATATGCTTTCATCATGTAAGCATAATCTTTAGTAGACAAAAAGAAGTGTCATAGCTATACCTTGTAGGTTGCCATTTGTGTCTTGATGACCTTCAGAGGTCTCCACTTCTCGAGGTTTCTGATTCATCACATTCTGGATCAAACCTTGGCACTTCTTCAACTTAAACCTGTACTTCATTGTTCTCTTCTTCCTCAAATATTTGAACGTTTGATTCACCATTCTTTTGATTCAAAACTTCTTCATCACTTGCATGATTATTGATTGTACCTGCATACCAAGTACCTTCCTTATCAAATGTAACATCCTTAGACACAAGGAATTGTTTTGTGGATGGACTCCACAACCTATATCCCATTTGCTTATCATCATATACAATGAACACATACTTTTTAGTTTTAGGTTTCAATTATCAACTGAGATGGTGCATATGCATAAGCCAAAGATCCAAATACTTTTCAATGATCTAAGGTAGATCTTGTATGCCACCATGCCTCATATGGTGTCATACCTTAACAAGCTTTACATGGTAACAACTTGACCAAATATGTAGCCATATTTACAGCCTTAGCCCACAAATAATTTGGACAATTTTTCTCCTTCATCATGGACCTTGCAAACTCAACAAGAGTTCTATTCCTTCTTTTTGCTACACCATTTTGTTGAGGAGAGTACCCACAAGTAGCTCCCCTTTTTATACCTGCATTGCATAAGTAATCGCTACAATCATTAGAGAAATACTCTCCCCCTCCATCTGACCTTAGTCTCTTCAATTTTGGACCTATGAATCTTTTTGCATACACATGATAATGTTTAAATGTATTGAATACCTCTTATTTATCTTTGATCAGGTAGATAGTGATCCACTTCATAGCATCATCAACATAAATCACATAGTATCTTGAACTATTAATATTGAAATCGTTTGATGGTCCCCACACATGTGTGTACCAACTCAAGCTTCTCTAAATGCATGAAACCATGCTCAGAATATGATTGCTTATGAACCTTACCTGATTGACATGCCTCACATCTGTATGTCATATGTTGACCTGCAACATTAGGCAATCCAAGCATTGAAGCATTGTTAACCATATCCTTAATACCTCTTTCATTGAAATGTCCAAGCCTTTTGTGCCAAAGATCTAACTCAAATATCTTATGTCCTTCATAACCGTACAAGGCATGACCAACATTACCTTGAATCTTCAATGTGAAGATTCTTCCTTCTTTCTTCCTTGAAACAATTTGTTTATACCCATTGCTAGGGTCTTCCACAAAAACTCCATCATTGAACCTTACTTCATAAACTTTTTCAACAATTTGTCCTACACTTATCAGATTATTTGGAATTGTAGGAACATACAAGACCTTACTCAGAAGAGTACTTCCATCCTTGGCCTTCACTGATCCAATTCACTTCACATTGTGCTTTGTATTTTCACGTGTTTGAACTACATGATTAGTTACCTTATTTTCCAAATCAATCATCAAGGCTATATTACCACTCAGGTGATTACTACATCCTGAGTCAATATAGAAGACTCTTTGATCTTAACTTTCCCTTTCATAAGTTGCATTCATAATCAAGGTTGAATCCTCGTTCTGATCTGAAGCATAGTTGTAGTAGGTATTGTTGTAGGATTGACTTTGGAATCCTCTACGTGCTTTTCTTCCAAAGTAACCTCTACCACCTCTACCTCTATAATTACCTCTTTGATTTCTACCACCTCTTCCTCTTGAATTAAAGTTCTGATTATATCCACCATTATTATGATTATTATGCCAATAATCATGACCTAAATGATTTGTCTTACCCCAAATCCAGCAAGCTTTGGCTTCATCTTTATTGCTTCTGCCTCTTCCTCTACCTTTGCCACGTCCTCTTCCTCTTAGGAAGTTGGCTTGGCTAGTTGTACCGTCTTCTTCATTTAATTGTTTCTTGCCTTTGCTATTCTTCTTCTTATCCTTTGAATACATTGCTTGACCTGCACTCTTATCACCATCAACTTTGACAACCTGCTCAAAAATTATCATGTGTCCTAGCAACTGATATAAATCAGGAGTGAAATGATTAGTGACAATTCAGTAGACAAAATGAATGGCTCCCATTTCTCATCTCCTCTCAAACTTGTGAGGATTCGCCTTACCAACTTATCCTCCTCAATATCTTCATCAATTGCTCCTAATGCATTTGCAATGTCCTTCATTCTTGTTACATAATCTGAAATGGATTGAGAGGCCTTCTTCTCGAATGCGGTAAACTCTGCCCACAAAGATGCCTTCCTTGACTTTGTTGTATTTTGGAAATGCTCCTCCAAAGCATTCCATATATCAATTGCACTTTCAAGACCTCTAATATGAGGTAGCAAGTAGTCATTGACTCCCATATAGATAATGCTCCTTGCTTGAGCATCTCTCTTCATCCAAGTCTTCAAATCTAAGAGTTCATCCCTAGTTGGAACACTACGATCTCTGAATTTTGGTTTTTCTTCTTCTCTTGTAATGTAACCTATCAAATCTTTGCTCATGAGATGAGCTTCCATCCTCATTGACCATGCTGGATAGTTTTCTCTATCCAGTTTCTCTATCTGAAGAGAATCTCCCATCCTTTCTTCACTGTATTACATTCTTCAACCTTTATGAGGAATAAGTGTACCTTTACCTCGAATGAAGTTCCTTTTGATCTTCTTGGTAGCTTCTGGCCTCCTTCTCAAGCTTTCTCTCCAAGCTTTCACCTTTTGAACCTTCAAGTGTTGATTTCTGTATGAGTGCAGCAGTTGGGGTCCACCTTTCTTCAATTTTGATGATTCCTGCTTTGACACTACTGACGAAGAGTGTCAATCTCTAAAAAAACAAGTTATTATTGATGTTATAGCACCTCTATATCAAGAACAACTCAAAACCTTTTCCAATTTGAGAGATAAATACTCAATTATCAAAATCTTGAACTAACTATGAAGAGATTTAATACTCAAAACGTCTTTTGCATATAACGCACTCATTGACTGATTAAATATGTAAAGGTTTTGATACAACTTTGCACAAGGTGTTGCCTATAGATTGCACACCTTCTCAAAGTTAAATCATCTCAAAAGATTTAGTAGATCTTGAGAAATGAATCAAACAGCTCACCTACATCTGAAACTCTTTTCCTATATAGGATATTCTAACACCTACAACTTCTAACACATAAATCTCCCAAAACTAGAACCCATTTAGGAAAATGCTTTTAGCTATAGATGGCTTACCTTCCAACTTAGATTTTATCTCCTCATTTGTGCAAAAATTTACACTCAGCACTGAGAACTGATTAATTCTTTGACCATCGAGATTGCACATGTTTCAGAAAGATAGTTAACACTTCTTCACATACAAATGTTCCTACACATAATTCTCTCATCCAGTTTACAATTAAGCTCTCAAACTTTAACCATAGACTCATTTTCTATGGAGTGAGACATCTGCAAAAGGATTCTTGAAATGGTCAAGTACAGAAGGAGAACATAACAGAATATCGGGTGCAAGTTTTCTTTCTATTTAGAAAACGTTACATCTGAATGATGAGAGAGTTATTCCTCACTTCTCATGTGTCTAATGACTATTCTAACTTCAAATTCTTCTCATCTCATGATCTCTCATATTTTCCCTGACTTTTTACTTGTATATATAGGCATGTATGTACAAGCTCGTGACCATACAAAAGGTATAAGTGAGATAACTACAAATTAATGTACATATATATACAAGTCTTCATTTCTTGAATGTGCACTGTCTTCAAGCTTCATAAATTAATTTTTTCTTCAATTGTTGACTTCCATCCTTCATCCAAAACATCAACTGGTGGTTGACTTGCACCAACAGCTCCCCCTCAATCATCAATTGAGGTTTTCTCTATCTTCTTTAGACCTACCATGTCTTTAAATCTTTATCGCTTTGGTCCATCCAAGCATTTGGTTAGCATATCTACAATTTGATCTTTTGTTGAAGTATGTATGACTTCAATCTCCTTATCAATCACCTTCTCTCTTAAGAAGTGATACTGAATCTCAATGTGTTTGGTCCTCACATGAGAAAGAGGGTTAGCAGCTAGATATAATGAACCCATGTTATCTACATAAATAGTGGGTGTACTCTAAATGATGTCAAAACTCTTCATCAGAGTCTTCAACCATATGAATTCCTTTGAAGCTTCAACCAGATCTTTATACTCTGCCTCTCTGGATGAAAAAGCAACTGTATGTTGCTTCTTAGAACACCAAGAGATTAACTTATCGCCCACATAACAAAAGTATCCATATGTTGATCTCCTATCATCAGGATTACCTGCCCAATCTCTATCACTATATATCTTAATGTTTGTATCTGATGTCAAACCACAATACAAACCTTTCTTGAGTGTACCCTTAATTACCTCAACACCCTTTGTCTTGCAATCCAATGTTCTTTCCTAGGACAATGCATGAACCGAGATAATACTCCAACTCCATATGACAAATCAGGTTTAGTTAGAGTTGCATAGATTACACTACCAACCAAACATTGATATAGCTTCATGTCCTTGAATTCTTATCCTCCATATCTGCTCAATTCGTGATTCACTTCCATTGGAGTAGGTGCCACCCTGCAATCATCCATTTTAAACTTGATCAACAAGTTCTTCAAATACCTTTCTTGAGTCACATATACTCCATGTTGAGTATATGAAATCTCCATGCCCAAGCAATATGACAAGTCTCCCAAGTTACTAATCTTGAACTCTTTCTCCATTTGCATCTTTAGGATTTGTATGCCCTTCTCATCTGTACCTGTAAGAATTATGTCATCAACATATATGCACATGTAAATGAACCCATTATCACTTGCTTTGACAAGCAAGCTACTACTATCTACTTTAGATACTTTAAAATCAAGTTCCCTCAAGAAATTCACAAGTCTATTATTCCATGCCCTTGGGGCCTGCTTCAAACCATACAAAGCTCTCTTGAGCTTCCATATAAATTTTGAATACCTTTCATCTCTCAACCCTTGTGATTGCTCCATGAAAACATCATCTGAAATATAACCATTTAGAAAAGCATTCTTCACATCTAACTGACATAGTTTCCAAACTTTACATGAAGCAATGGCTATGAGTGTCGTGATGGTTGTCATATTTGCCATAGGACTATAGGTCTCATCATAATCTATACAATATGTCTAAGCATACCCTTTCACAACAAGTCTATCTCTATATCTAGACACACTTTCATCTGCATACCTCTTTGTCTTGTAGACCCATTTGCATCCAAAAATCTTCTGACTATTTGGTTTAGGAACCAAATCCCATGTCTCATTGTCCATCAATGCACCATACTCTTCTTGCATAGCTTTCTCCCAATTTTCCTTACCTTTTGCATCTTAATATGGAGAAGGGTCTTAATCTGCTTTCATCATGTAAGCATAGTCTTTCGTAGCCAAAAAAGAAGTGTCATAGCTATACCTTATAGGTTGCCATTTCTGTCTTGATGACCTTCTGAGTTCTCCACTTCTTTAGGTTTCTGGTTCATCACATTCTGGATCAAACCTTGGAACTTCTTCAACTTCAACTTGTACTTCATTGTTCTCTTCTTCATCAAATATTTGAACCTTTGATTTACCTTTCTTTTGATTCAAAACTTCTTCATCACCTGCATGATCATTGATTGTACCTGCAAACCAAGTACCTTGCTTATCAAATGTAACATCCTTAGACACAAGGAATTGTTTTGTGGATGGAATCCACAACCTATATCCCATTTGCTTATCATCATATATAATGAACACATACTTTTCAGCTTTAGGTTCCAATTTATGCCTCAACTGAGATGGTACATATGCATAAGTCAAACATTCAAATACTTTGCAATGATCTAAGGTAGCTCGTTTACCCCACCATGCCTCATATGGTGTCATACCCTAGCAAGATTTACATGGTAGTCTATTGACCAAATATGTAGCTGTATTTACAGCCTCAGCCCACAAATAGTTTGGACAATTTTTCTCCTTCATCATGGACCTTGCAAACTCAACAAGCGTCTTTCTACTTCACCATTTTGTTGAGGAGAATACCTGCAAGTAACTTCCCTTTTATACCTGCATTCCATAAGTCATCACTAAACTCATGAGAGAAATACTCTCCCCCTCCATCTGACCTTAGTCTCTTCAATGTTTGACCTCTGACTCTTTCTGTATGATAATGTTTAAATGTATTGAATACCTCTGATTTACCTTTGATCACATAGATAGTGATCCACCTGGTAGCATCATCAACATGAATCACATAATATCTTGAACTATTAATACTGAAATCCTTTGATGGTCCCCACACATCTGTGTGTACCAACACAAGCCTCTCTGAATACATGAAACCATGCTTAGAATATGATTGCTTATAAGCCTTACCTAATTGAAATGCCTCACATCTATATGTCATATGTTGACCCGCAACATTAGGCAATCCAAGCACTGAACCATTGTTAAACATATCCTTAATACATCTTTCATTGAAATGTCCAAGCCTTTTGTGCCAAAGATCTAACTTAGAGATCTTATGTCCTTCATAAGTGAACAAGGCATGACCAACATTACCTTCAATCTTCAATGTGAAGAGTATTCCTTCTTTCTTCCCTCAAACAATTTGTTTATACCCATTGCTAGGGTCTTCCACAAAAACGCCGTCATAAGTGAACCTTACTTCATAACCCTTTTCAACAATTTTTCCTACACTTATCACATTCTTTGGAATTCTAGAAACATACAAGAATTTACTCACAAGAGTACTTCCATCTTTGGCCTTCAGTGATCCAATTGACTTCACATTGTACTTTGTATTTTCACATGTTTCAACTACATGATTAGTTACCTTATTTTCCAAATCAGTCATCAAGGCTATATTACCACTTAGGTGATTGCTACATCCTAAGTCAATATAGAAGACTCTTTGATCTTCACTTTGCCTTTCACAAGTTGGATTCATAATCAAGGTTGAATCCTCCTTTTGATCTAAAGCATAGTGGTAGTAGGTATTGTTGTAGGATTCACTTTGGAGTCCTCTACCTGCATTTGTACCAAAGTAACCTCTACTACCTCTACCTCTTAAATTACCTCTTTGATTTCTACCACCTTTTCCTCTTGAATTAAAGTTTTGATTATATCCACCATTATTCTGATTATTATGCCAACAATCATGAGCTAAATGATTTGTCTTACCACAAATTCAGCAAGCTTTGGCTCCATCTTTATTCCTTCTGCCTCTTCCTATACTTTTGCCACCTCCTCTTCCTCTTAGGAAGTTGGCTTGGCCAGTTGTACCTTCTTCTTCATTTAATTGTTGATTGCGTTTGCTATTCTTCTTCTTATCCTTTGAATACATTGCTTGACCTGCACTCCTATCACCATCACCTTTGACATCCTGCTCAAAAGTTAGCATGTGTCCTAGCAATTGATTTAAATCAAGACTAAAATGATCTAGTGCATTTCATTAGACAAAACTAATGGCTTCCATTTCTCATCTCCTCTCAAACCTGTGAGGATTTGCCTTACCAATTTATCCTCCTCAATATCTTCATCAACTGCTCCTAATGCATCTGCAATGTCCTTCATTCTTGTTACATAATCGGAAATGGATTGAGAGGCCTTCTTCTTGAATGTGGTAAACTCTACCCACAAAGATGCCTTCCTTGACTTTGTAGTATTTTGGAAATGCTCGTCCAAAGCATTCCATATATCAATTGCACTTTCAAGACCTTTTATATGAGGTAGCAAGTAGTCATTGACTCCCATATAGATAATACTCCTTGCTTGAGTATCTCTCTTCATCCAAGTCTTCAAGTCTTAGAGTTCATCCCTAGATGGAACACTAGGATCTCTGAATTGTGTTTTTTCTTCTTCTCCTATAATGTAACCTATCAAATCTTTGCTCATGAGATGAGCTTCCATCCTCATTGACCATGCTAGATAGTTTTCTCTATCCAATTTCTCTATCTGAAGAGAATCTCATCCTTTCTTCACTTGTGTATTAAATTCTTCAACCTTTATGAGGAATAAGTGTACCTTTACTTCGAATGAAGTTCCTTTTGATCTTCTTGATAGCTTCTGGCCTCCTTCTCAAGCTTTCTCTCCAAGGTTTCACCTTTTGAACCTTCAAGTGTTGAATATTTTTGTATGACTTCAACAGTCGAGGTCCTCCTTTCTTCAATTTTGATGATTCCAGCTCTCATACCACTGATGGAGAGTGTTAATCTACAAAAGAACAAGCTGTTCTTGAGGCTAGAGCACCTCTATATCAAGAACAAGTTAAAACCTTTGCCAATTTGAAAGATCAATACTCAATTATCAAAATCTTGAACTAATTGTGAAGAGAATTAGTACTCAGAAAGTCTGCTACATATAACTCACTCATTGTCTGATCAAATGTTTAAAGGTTTTGATAAAACTTTGCACAAGGTGTTGCATAAACATTGTACACGTTCTCCAAGTTAAATCATCTCAAGAGATTTAGTAGATCTTGAGAAATGAATCAAAACGTTCACCTATGTCTGAAACTGTTCTCCTATATAGTCGATTCTAACACCTACAACTTCTAACACATGGTTCTCCCAAACTAGAACCCATTTAAGCAAATGATTTCAACCATAGATGGCTTACCTTCCCAAACTTAGATTTTGACTCATCATTTGTGCAAAAATGTACACTGAGCACTAAGAACTGATTAATTCTTTTACCATCAAGATTGCACATGTTTCAGAAAACAATCAACACTTCTTCACATACAAATGTTCCTACACACAATTCTCTCACTTTTTTTACAATTAGGCTCTCAAACTTTAACCATAGACTCATCAACTGGAATTAGACATCTACAAAAGGATTCTTGAAATGATCAAGTACAGAAGGAGAACACAACAAAATATTGGGTGTAATTTTTCTTTCTATTTAGAAAACTTTACATCTGGATGATGAGAGAGTTATTCCTCACTTCTCATGTGTCTAATGACTATTCTGACTTCTAAATCTTCTCATCTCATGCTCTCTCATATTTGTCCCCACGTTTTACTTGTATATATAGGCATATATGTACAAGCTCATGAGCATACAAAAGGTATAAGTGAGCTAACTACAAATTACTATACATATGTATACAAGTCTTCATTTGGTGAATGTGCACTATCTTCAAGCTTCATAGATTAATCTTTTCTTCAATCTTTGACTTCAATCCTTCATCCAAAACATCAATTGGTGGTTGACTTGCAACAACATTAGTGTATGCACAAAAGCCAATATTTCCAATTGAAACAAATGTATGGACATGGTTTTCTTTATGTTGGACTACTAACATGGCGAAAGAGGAATTGTTATCTATGAGATTGTAACAATTAGAGAAGGGACAAGAGAAATTGGTGGAAGTGAAAGAAGCATTAAAGTCATCAAGAATAACGAATAAGATCTACTTTGATAAACAACATTTACTACAGCCTAAGAAGATTCAAGAAGGTGAATTAATTTTGGTTTATGATAGTACATTTGATACACAATATGAAGGGAGAAATAAACCATTAAAAGATAGGTTTGGTCGTTATATTGTACTACAAGTAATTGAAAATTATAGTTATGTTCTAATGGAATTAGATAACACTATGTTCAAATTAGCTTTTGGAGGGAAGCAAGTGACACTCTTTAAAAGAAGAGATGATGAAGTGTATGAAGGTCCAAAAATATTGATGGAATCACCACTGAGAATGAAGATCAAGATGATATGGTTGAAGCAAAATCATATTAATGAAGTGGTATTTCTTCTTTCCTATTTGTCTATTTTGTTTTTCGTTGCATCGCACCTCCGCATTCATTATTTCCCACCTTATGACACTGGCTCGTTATAGTTTCAAATTTCAAAAGGCATCATTCAAGTCGGGGATGCATATGTGTAATAGATCAAAGAGAAAAATGATTTGTTAAAGAAAGAGTTGTGCGTTGGAAACATGTAGCTCGATAGGGGAAGGAATCCACAAGAAAGTTGAGCAGGAGAAAAAATGCATGCATGCACAAAAGATGAACAACAATGGGATTTCCAAGTAGATAATGGGAACTAATTTTCAGGTAGACTAATAAGACATTTAGAGGAAGAATATTGAGTAGATTGCTCTGTTTTGCAGCTGCATGATACACCTGTGTTTAGAGGAGTCCCTTATGATCTATAACAAAAAAGAGTTTCAAGGGACTGTTGCCATCGGTGGATTTTGTAGGTGTGAAAACTTGTTTGAAAGAAAGATATTAGTGATGGTAATTATAGATGAATCATTAAGGCTGGGCGAGCAAGAGATGGGATTGTGTGGATCTGAACACACATGATGCAATGAATATCAATGAACTCGATCTCGTTATTAGATGATAGCGCTAGATTTTCAAAGTGTGTTAGATATGGAACTTGTGCTCAAGATCACACATGCGAAAGCGAAAAAATAAGAGGAGCTGAAAAGATTAAGAAACAAAGGGATTTGTGGAGATCCGTTGGATGTTGTGCGCAGACACCACATATCTAGTTCAGATGAGGGGTTGCAACTTGCATCAAGTTGCATGGCTGTTTTCGCTTTCGGTGATTCCTTTATTCCAACACACTCTAAAAATAGTAGTTTCCAAATTATAAACAAGACGGCTCTGGACAGCGAGGGGGGTGTCAATGATTATCGTAAGTCGCCAAGGTCGAGAAGTCAAGGAAATAGTATTTGCTGCTGTGCGTATGAGCAAGAGCTGTTCTTTGAAGGAAATGAGGAAATCCGACAGTGATAATAGACGCAATCGAATGTGGGAGATTAGCTGCTGTGAGTAATTATAAACTGCGAGATTTGTCTTTAGTGTGGTTTGAAATCAAGGAGGGAAATGAAGTGATGATTTGAGGTTATAGAACAGTGATGATTTGAGGTTATAGAACAATTTTTGTTTTGTAACTTTCATTGAATAGGTGTTCCTTGTTCTGCCTTATCTGTAATAAATCGATGCTTTGACTTTAACATCTCCGTATTATCATGACATTATTTTGTTTACACGAGAATTTCTTTGAATCTCATCTGATTCTTTGCTATATATGATTTCATTCATAAATAAGAAACGACCACTTCACCTCTGTACCATCACCTCTGACTACTACTTCACTTCTTCTATTCATCCATGTCATCACCCATCAACTTGAACAAACACACGACATTCACTCATCTACTCCTTCTTCCTACCATATGACATTTTGTTTTAGCACTAGATTGCCTACTTTGAATTTCCGTCATCTGAATCCAAACAGATCTCATACAATTTCTATTAATCTGACATAATCGACACTCTGACATATCAAATCATTAGGCTAACTCTCTGTGTTATGTTTATTCAGAAGTATGCACCAATGAATACTTATCGACTAAGACTGTGTCTTTTTTGTTTCTGAGGTTTCAAATATTGTATATATATTGACATCAGCACATAGTTAGCTCAGGAAATCTGAATATAGTAAATTTCATTAAGGCAAAGATTTTTTTGAATGATGTTAATGACCTCACAATGCGCCTTCATAAAAACACAAGTCAAGTTCTATAATACAGAAGACTGAATTATAGATATGATTTTTAAACTAAAATGTGCATATCTAACAAAGCTATTTAACTTTCACACCTTGTGTAAGATTGACTTGTTGTGCGATAAATGTTGACTAAAGAAGTTTAATTAATTCATACTTTACCACAAGAAGAATGAGGAATATGAACTTAATCGAGAATATGATAAAACTTTTGAATGTAACTAAATATCATGGATTGTTGTTCCAACACCTTTGATGACATTAGAAGTTTATGAAAGTGATCTAATTAGACTTCTTGAGTTTGTTCATCTTCTTTGAGTCTCCCACTATACTTGAAGCACCCTGCATGTGTCATATTTTTGGAACACTGGTGGTTGACCTGATCCATCAACCGAGCTCTTTACTTCGACATCAATCCAATCCTCGTTTGTCCAATTATGGCCCGCTTATCTTCGACAAGCTGAACTTGATGTGAAATGAAGCAATTTCCCTAGAGATAGAAAAACCTCAACTCACCACCCACACCTTGAGAAGTCATTAAAGCACTTTCACACATTTTTAAAATGATTTGTATGTAGGATTTTTTCCAAAGTTGGATATTTTTCGTTGCATAATGATGAACCTCGACATCATATCAAATATTGCAGGGATTCATTTTTTCAGTTCTATCAATATTGCATTGTTTTCACACACATAAAAGGAAAGATTTATTTTTGGGACTAAGTTTTGATGACCTATATTTTGCATTAGTATAAAGGATTCAACTTGCAAACTTTTCAAATGTTACTTAGATTAGAGAGTCGCTATTGTCATAGCTTAGTTCAACTTCTATAAAAGAAAAGAAAATATAAGAACTCTAAAACTAACATATAAATAATTTAAAATTTTTAAAACTATAAGAACAAAAAAAAATCAAAATCACATAATGTTTTGAAATTAAGAATGTTAAAAGAAATCAAACTTAAAATTTAGAGAAGAAATCAAGTTAAAATTCAAAAGAGGAGTCAAGTCCAAGAAAGAAATCAATCCAAGTAATTCAGATCAAAAGAAGAGAGAAATCAAGTCAACTTAAAAAAGAAATCAAGTGAATCAAATTCAAGAAATCAAGCTAAAAGAAAAAGTTGATTAAAGCTAGATCAAAGGAAAAAAAGAAACTAGGTGACTTAAAAATTTCACAATCACTCAGTATGCATTGCAAAGAAATACCATGCCTATGCCAAATATATATCAAGGATATATGATCCCTCAAGGTGCACCTTCAATGCAACCCATTGCTCAAGAGAACCCTATATGACTAATTCATCTCATATGTATCAAAGAAATTTTGGACCATACGATAGATGAGGAACCAAGGGATTTGGAAGGACTAGAGGAAGAAGGTGTGTCCGATATGATGCCTAAGAAGACTATTCTTCTGCATGAGAGGAGGTGAGGGAGCCAAAAGAGCATCAATTAGTAATAGTTATAGACAAGAAATCTTGGGACTTTAGGACTTGTCTTCCTCTACCTGTAGACTAGGGGAAGGGAGGAATAAAGAAAGTATATGAAAATTTATCAAACAGAAATGATAGTACATGAACAACTTAGTTAGAGCCACTAGAGGAAACAAATGAAGAAGGAATTAGGCCACAATCTCAAAAGATCCACTCAATTGAAGCTTTCGTGAGAGTGAGAGTTGAGATCATCTAAAAGACTCCTTGGAAGTATCCTACAACTCAATTTTTTGTCTCCTAATATATAACTAATGTTCAAGATAAGAGGAGAAGAGACAAAATATAGGATAAGGTGGACTCCAAAAGAAGAATGAACAGAGGTCAAGTAAAGATGATGAAGAAAAGGCAAGAGATATTGAGAAGACATTCCTCTTTGACAAGCCTACTATTTTGTAAGAAGAGGTGAAGAGAAAAGAAATTAGAGAGGCAAAGAGGCCAATGAAGAATAATCAACCTAAGAAAAGTCCACCTTAAAATCAAGATATAAAATATGCAGCTCAAAAGAGCCAAGAATCTACTCGAAAGATTAGACATCCTATAGCTATTATGAGGAGCTAAATAAGATATTCTCACTTGAAGCTCTTAGTAGAAAGAAGGACTTATTTTACATAGATAGGCATGTGAAATTCTAAAAGCACTAAGGAAGTAGAATCCTTGCTCCTTCTAGTATGTTGTCGTCGAGATTTTCTCTCCTCTCTCACTCATGAAGGACTACAAGAAACACATTCCGTGAAGGTAGCTAGAATTCCATGAGAAGTCCAAGATGCATCAAGGATGTCAAAGGGAGTTCACATGCAAACTTTGGAAGAAATCGAGCAATTCCAGGGTAGTGGTCAAAGCTGGTTCAAAGTTTGGAAATTAGGGTAAAACTTTCAATGTCTCCAAATCACATGAAAATTCCTATACTTATAAAGCCTATCAAAGGTAGTCTATAGCCCAAATTTCACATGAAAATTGATTTTCTAGCACATTGATATGCCATGTGCATTTTGTAAAAAATATAATTTTTCAACTTAGACCCTACAAAATCTTGTATAGGAATTTTTATTAGCCATATGGTTTGGCATGTATAAAGTGCATATGAGCCTACATACTTATACAAAGTTTCAAGGCTATCAGAGCTTCCTAGACACCTTAATGCCACCTTGCAAGCTTCCACATGTAGTCAAACTTGTACAAGGGAGATTCAAATAGGAGTTTTTTCTACATATTCCTAAAGCAGGCCTTTCAAAACATAGCCCTAAAAATTTTTATCTTCATCAAAGGATATTTGAAGATTCAAAGAGCACAAAATCCACTTTTCAAGGTTATTGCAGTTTCCTAGAATAAGAAAATTGAAGGATTGAAGGGCGGCCACATGGCAAACAATGATTGACCCATGTTGTACGGTCAAGATGAGCTCATATTCAAGGGTGGAGATGCAGTAAAGCATAAAGCAAGGAGGATCCACAAGTTTTTTCACTTGATAAGCTTTTTTTGATGCTCAGAGATGAATAATGCAAAGTTTCAAAATAGTAGCTTATTTTATCCAAATTCATGTCAGCACTGATCCGATGGTCCAGATCATCCCTAGATCCCTTTTGCCCTAGATATCATATAAAGAACCAATCCTAACCATCCATTTGATAAATCCAATTCTTTTAATCAAAAGAAGCTAATCTTAGGGTTGAGAGTTGATTTCTCTAGATCCAAGGGCCCAAACTCATTTGAAAAGCTATATAAACCCCTCTCCAAACTCCTAGAGCATCATTAGTACATCCATAGGGACCTTGCTAGCACATGGTTTCCTTGAGACGATCAACCTCAGTTGAGCGTGTGAGGATCCAAGGTGGGCTAGTAAGAGCATAGTTCCTAGATTCAAGTTTTAGACTTCCTCTCTAGGATAGGCTCATAAACCTAGTATCTCTTTCTTTGCTCACCCTCAGTGGAGCGTGTGAGTGAGTTAGAGCTGGTTTTATGTGTCTTAGAATTCTTTAGAAACACATTAGGATCCTAGAAAGACATAGGGTCAATGAAGTGGGACCTATCCTCTTACGTGTGACATTCGATTGAAGTGTCATGGTGAGAGGGTTGTGCGGACCACCTTTGACCACTAGAATGATTAGCTTGACGTTTCACAACATTCATGTATATGTTTATCATAACAAGATCTTCTAATTCATGTCTCATGTCTCTTCTATGTTTTTACATGTCACCTTCTATCTCTTTCTATGTGTGAGAAGGCCTCACAGTATTGCGTTGAACCAGTGAGGATGATCCATTAAGGTTGAGAGAAAAAAATTCTTTTCATTCATAAATCATGACCCAGGTGCATTCGTACCACCCACAAATATCCATGCATGTGTTTTAGTTTCGAAAGTGTATAAGAAGCTCCGTTCTTGGACCATTCTTCCTTTTGAGACTGATTCATGTGTGTGGTTTTAGTTTTTTTTCCTCCTCATGCATTCATTCCATTCAAAAGAAACTATGAATGTGAATTAAATTTGGAAAGTTTTTAAGAAGCTCCATATTTTTGGACCATTCTTCCTTTCCAAATTGATTCATGTAAATTGTTTCTTTGTCCTCATCATTCATGTTCATGCAATTATCTTGTGTTCATATGTTCCCCTTTCTCTAATCAAATCATGATATCTCTTCTCCCCATACCCAACTTCATCTTCACCTTAATATTTTTTATTACGTAAACCTTCCAGCACTCACAAGCTTCATACACTCTATGTGTGCCACGATCGGACCCAATCCACCCGGATTGCGATCACCTCCACATTTGAACCCGACGTGAATCGCTTCGTGGTATTTGCTTCTGATCTTGCTGGGAGGTTGTGATCCATATTTTTTGTTTCATATTTTTCATCCTCATCATATCATCATCATCATTATTGATTGTTGCATTGGATTTCTCAGAATATCATGCACATCTTCGTCGTGAAGTAAAGGCATTTGTGAGAGATCTAGAACATCGTGCATCACTCGCTTATTCACATAAGATGGAGGAAGGATTCAAATCTCTTAATATTGAGAAAGAAGGCCAAAGAATAGTCTCTTCTATGTTGAGAGAGAAGGAAAAATTCAATGGCATCAACATTACAAGCTACTTAGATTTGTTTGAAGAGCAAACTATGATTTTTGGTCTTCTCGAAGATCTTTTGATATCATTCTTTGAACGAATTATTGATATCTCTATTATAAACCGTATCACTCAATATGATAGTCTTCTTTGGGGTGATTTTAGAAAGGATATGCTCAAAGAATTCTATCTTGAAGATTACAGCCAACATAATCAGGATGGATTCTTACGATGGGTCAATTCCCCAAAGCCTAGTAGCTCTATTACTAATTTAGAAAATGAGTATATTAGACGCTATGAACAACTTGCTGATGAGGATAAGATAACTTTGGAACCTGATCTTGTGATCAATTTTCTTAAGCTTCTTCATCCTAAAACTCGTGAAGTTGAACGGCGATTGGAAGAGCCGGATAAGCGTTATGGTCTGACTGACAATTGGAAAAAAGTGCATAAAGTAGTAGAGGTTGTAGCCCATAGACATCAAAGACAATCCATGCTTTATGAGAAAACTAGTCTTCCTCAAGCTAGCCTTCCACAAACTAAGGAGCAAGTTAGAGAACAATCCCATGCTATGCTTTTTGACTCTACTCCTACTCCTCAAATGATGGAGCCTACTCAAGGTTTTAAAGTAGAGCCAAATAAAAGTGTAGCTGAACAATCTCAATTGGAAATTCTCACTAAGAAAATGAAAAGTCTTATTGCTACACAATCCAATTTGGCCAAGACTATAGATGCTTTACAATCTAATTACACCAAAACTTTCCAAAATCAAATGAACCCAATGTCTTTTCAAGAACCTAATCAATATGTTATAGCTACTAATCAAAATCCACAAGTAGCTTCTACTCAAGCATATCAAGTTCCTCCAATGCATAATCCTTCAATGCAAAATCCTCATCCTCATGTGCAAAATCCTCATGCTCATGTGCAAAATCCTCAAATATATCAAAACATATATCCTCAAGCTTCTCAAACAACTTTTCAAAATCTTCAAAATCAAAATTCTCAAAATCATCAACCATATACTATGTAAGCTCCTCTTGTACCTCAAGCACCACATGCTGCTCCCCAAGCTCCTCAAATACATCAATTGCCTTATGAAAATCCTAATTATCCTGTTCAAGCAATTCCTTATCAACAAAATACTCAATTTCAAAATTTTCCACCACAAGTTAATCAAAATCCTCAAATTCAAAATGGTTTTGTGTGTGGCCCTCGTAGGTGTCCTTGGTGTGATTCATTAGAGCACTTTTTGAGAGATTGTGAACTATTAAAGGCTGCTAAGCAGCAATGACTAGTAATAGACATAGACAAGAAAATCTAGGACTATCGATCTAGGCTACCTTTGCAAGGAAGTTATGGTAAGGGAGGAATGATAAAACACTATGAAAATATAACCAGAACGGACGTAGGAACTAGAGGAGTAAAACTAGAAGCTCTTGATGAACAACAAGTAGAATCAAGTAAACCCACAAAGAAAGGTGACTTTTCCATAGAGGCTTTAGTAAGAGCACGAGATGCGATTAGGAGAATAACGGCTTGGGAATCACCGATAGAAGATTAATCTCTTATTTCTCACATATCCAATGTAGAAGAAAAACGAACAAGACATGAAGCTAAGCCTAGTCAAAGAAGAGTGACTCAAAAACAAACCTCAGAGGGAATAGAAACAATCATAGAGTAGGCAAAAACATCACAATCCAAGGATAAAAAACAAGAATCACAACCCAACGAACAAAAACAAGAGGAGAAACAAAAAAGGAAGAAAAAAAAGCAAAGAAAAACAGAACCAAAGCCTTTAGATAAACAAGAACACTCAAAAAAACTGAAGACCAGACACGAGAACATGAACAAAAACAAGATCGTGGGAAAAAACACAAGAAACCAAAGAAAAAATCTAAATCCATCTTGATTTCAGGAATCGAGAGAAAAATAGATCCTATGGAGATTTTAGATTACATTTTGCTTAAGAGTTAAGTGACTATGTCTTTAGAACAGGTTTTCTCTATTGCAAAGCCTATTTTTAAAGATAACTTTATCGGCCTAATTAAAAGGAAGAGGTTTTCGCTTAATCTAGATACTGAGATGCAAGATTCTCTAGATCAAGATCAAGCTATGAATGAAGCATTAAACTTTGATGAATCGGATGAAGAGGACTTTGATGATGATGAAGTAAATGTTAATAAAAATTTCTTAGGACCTATTCAACCTGACCATGAAAATCATGAAAACAATCCTGAAAGTCACTTTAAAAGAAAATTTTGGTCTAGAGGTACATCAAAGATGCATGTTAAAATAGGAAATGATAAGAACACTATCACTGTAAATTCATTGGTAGATTCTGACTCTGAAATCAATGTGATTTCAAGAGAAGTCTATGATAACTAGCAATATGCTTCTCAATAGGACGAGTGAGCAGCATGTCGTCAACATAGACCACAATGATCAGAAGCACATCATTAGCACACTTAACATATAAGGTGCTTTTAGTTGGACTGTTCTCAAAACCATGTGCAATCAGATAGGCATGTATCTTCTCATACCAAGCACGTGGTGCTTGCTTTAAACCATATAATGCCTTCTTTAACGTGCACACCTAGTTTTCATGCCCTTTCTGCACAAATCCACGAGGCTGAAAAACATACACTTCTTCATGCAAGTCACCATTCAGAAATGTTGTTTTAATGTCCAACTGATGTACATTCCAACCATGTTGGGCTGTAAGTGCACAAATGCTCCGAACACTAGTCATACAGCATGTAGGTGCAAAGGTCTCATCAAAATCAATGCCTCTTTCCTGCGCATAACCCTTTGCAACAAGCCTAGCCTTATACTTGTCAACTGTACCATCAGCTTTACACTTCAGCTTCTATACCCACTTAGTGCCAATGGCCTTCTTGCCAGGAGGCAAGTCGCATAAAGACCAAGTACCATTCTTCATTATTGCATCATATTCAGATTGCATAGCAACCATCCAATTTTCTGAATTTTGTGCTTCATCAAAGGAAACAGGCTCATTCTCATCACAGAGACTAGATGCAGCCATAGCATAGCAATCTGATGCAAAAGAGGCACTATGAGAGCCTGATCGAGTATGATATGACAAAGGTGCATCTAATTTGCTATCATGCAAGGTCTACACCAGCCATTTTGGCATAGTTCTTGCCTGCTCAATATCATCTCTCTCATCAATAAGTGCATCCTGTAACTTTGCATGAGAAATGGAATGATCTACATCATCACATGAAACCTGCAAAGGCTGAGAAGTTGCCTCATTAGGACCAGCACTAGACTGTCCACCTATAAAAAGAGGCATCAAAGTATCATAGATGTCTTTGGAGCTAACATATGTCTCCTTAGTACATGAAAGCAATGGCTGAATAGCATCTTCCACAAAAACAACATCACCGCTAACCAGAATCCGTTTAGTCTGTGGATGATAGAGTCGATACATTTTAGTGCCTTATCACCACCATCGTCTATCCTAAATTTCTTTAGCTTCTTCCATGTTTTAGTTTCAACAATCTAAATACATTCTATAAACTTAGCAAGAGATTTGGCCTTACCATGAAGGAAGTACACCCACATTTTCTTGCTATGGTCTTTGACAAGTAACATGAAGTAGGGTAGCCACCCGAGGCGTGTGAAGGCATCTTTCCACACAACTCAGAATGCACCAACTCTAAAGGATAGCTTGCTCTACTCTTGCTTTCTTGTGGAAATGCCTTGCTCTATTGCTTGCCCATCATGAAATCTTCACATGGCCCCTTCATGTGCACAATTAATCGAAATGCACCATAGAGAAATAGTTTCACATCTACCATTAATTGTGCACATGAAGGAGCCATGTGAAGATTTCATGATGGGCAAGCAACAGATCAAGGCATTTCCACAAGAAAGGAAGAGTAGAGCAAGCTATCCTTTAGAGTTGGTGCATTCTGAGTTGTGTGGAAAAATGCCTTCACACGCCTCGAGTGGCTACCCTACTTCATGTTACTTGTCAAAGACCATAGCAAGAAAATGTGGGTGTACTTCCTTCATGGTAAGGCTAAATCTCTTGCTAAGTTTATAGAATGTATTTAGATTGTTGAAACTAAAACATGGAAGAAGATGAAGAAATTTAGGATAGATGATGGTGGTGATTTCACATCAATAGAGTTTGAAAATGTGGTGAGTTCATAGTCGATACAACATACATTTTAGTGCCTTATCATTCAATTTTTTGCGATGTTGTTCAGGCACTAATGCACATGCCAAACAACCAAAAACACGCAAGTGAGCAATAGATGGTTTGCGATCATGCCAAGCCTCATATGGAGTGATAGACTGCAGTGCTTTAGTAGGACACCTGTTCAGTACATATGCTGCACATATGACAGCCAGAAACTATGTGGTAAAGCTTGACTCTTGACCATACACCTTGCCATCTCCATGAGTGACCTGTTCTTTCGTTAACAACTCCATTCTGTTGAGGTGTATACGGCACTGTACACTGGTGTTTTATCCCATGTTTAGCTAGAAATGCATTAAAATCAGAAGATATATATCCCCCCCTCCTCGATCAGAACGGAGGGTGCCCATTTTACATGCTGATAGGTTTTCAGCCAGAACTAAAAAACATTTGAAGCACATGAATGCGTCGGACTTTGCTTTGAGTGGATATACCCATGCATGCCTGGAAAAATCATCAATGAAAGTAACAAAGTAAAGGTAATTTCCAAAAGAGGGTGTTTGCATAGGACCACAGACATCACTATGTACAAGCTGCAATTTCTGCATAGCCGGAACTGAACCATCTTTTGGAAAGGATGAACGCTGTATTTTGCCCAAAATACAGCCTTCGCAAACATGTTTTCCAGTTGCCTCAGGTTTGGGCAAAGAGGACACCATTTTATATTTTTGTAGGCGTAGCAAACTAGCAAAATTTAGATGACCAAAGCGTGCATGCCAAAGCTTTGCATCTGACATAGCCTAAGAATCATGAACTCCACATGCCGAATCATTCACAGATCTTTTATAGTCTATGAGCTTATACAGCCCACGACATAAAATGCCAGAAGCAATAATCACATCACCATTTGACAGATCATGAACTGTACATCTGTCATCAACAAATTTCACAACCAAGCCAATCTTGGCTAATGCAGAAAGTGATAACAGATTTTTCTTGATCCCTGGCACAAACAAAGCATCTGACAAAGTGAAAGAACTACCATCAACAGTAGTCAAAATGATCTTACCAACTCCCATAACAGGATAAGAGGAGTTGTTGGCGCATGTAACAGTATTCCCTTTAGGGGCAGGCTCGAGTGAAGAGAAGAAACTGCGCTGCGAGGTAATATGTTTGGTTGCCCCACTGTCAAAATACCAAACATCTGAGTCTACTGCAGACATGCATTGCCCATCTTCTTCCTGTGTAAGATTAGCAGACTCCATTTTTGGTGTAGAGGCTTCTGCAACAACCATTCCAGCCTCTTTCTTCTTTGCCTCTTTTGCAGCCAGTTTTGGACATTTCTTTATGATATGATCATTCCCTTTATAATACTTACAAAACAATTTCAGCTTTTCTGATTTTTTCTCATCTTTTTCTTGGTTCTTCGAATGTGCAGCATTTGTAGATTTCTGCTTACTAGTAGAAGAGCTCCATTTTCCTTTGCCCTTCTGACTAGCCAGGGAAGCTTGATCTACAACACGCATAATGGACCTGTTCTGACTAGACTGATCTTCCCGCAATAGAACCGAGACTAACTCCTCAAATGACAAGGCATTTGGATTGCCTTTCATCATTAACCTAAGAGTAGAAACAAAACTCTGATATGAATCTGGAAGACCATTCAGAATGGTCTACACAAGTGAGCTATCTAGTATAACCTCATCAGTAGAAATCAATTGTTCCTTCAAGTCTTTGATCTTTGTTAGGAAGCTTTCCATGGAATCACCTTCATTCATGTGCTCACTCTCCAACTGTTTTCGGAGATAAGCAACATGAGCCTCATTCCTAGCTTGGTACAATGTGGTAAGTGTATCCCAATCATCCCTAACTGTTCTGTAGGAGCAAATGTGAGGAATAATGGCACGTTTGACAGACAAAGCTATCAATGCATGTGCCTGAGCATCTCTGCCATCCCAACGAATCTGCTCTACAGTAGGTGCAGCAGAAACAAGAGCACGAATAGGAATCTGCAGAATATCATCTTTGACACCATCTTCATCAGCTCCAGCACCTGTATTTGCAGTACCTGTTGTTACAGGTGTAACAAGACGTCTTTCAACACCCTACACAATGTTCCACAATCCTTTTGCAACCAAAACATGTCGCATCATATAAGCCCATAATGGGTAGTTGGTACCATTCAACTTATCCTCAACAGCCAACATACGGAATACATCACTACTTTCAGCCATGGTCGGTGACTAAAATACCTTGATGCAGAAAATTGACTGTATCTCAAAAAGTTGAACGGAACTTCCTAGATGAGTTCTACGAAGCCTATAGCCACTTCGAGATGCTTATACTGACGAATAGAAACTGGTATATTCCTTTGGCACAAAAAGACAAAATAGCCTCCATAAGCACTGCTATAGTGTGTTCGGAGGCCGAAACGAGCTCAGATTGCGATTTTAGCACCATACAGCAAAGCTGTTTTGATCTCCGAAACACGCTAAGTATGCTCACCAAAATTCGTGCAATTCTAAGACTGAAAACGGAGGAGTGTCAACGGCACCCTAGATGAAGCAACGACCTGCGCTGATACCAATTGTTGGAGTTAGATGTCTGCGGAAGCATGCAAGCAATACAAGGAAGAAGAAGAAGCTTGGAGCACAACACACAATACTGAATGTATTACTAGAGAATGTACAAAGATAAGTATCCCATTAGGGTAATAGGCGTATATACAAGTCCGGGAAAAAAACCTCCTTAAGAGGGAAAAAATTGCCCCGGCGGTCCTAGTGTGTTCACACACATCACTACCTAAATATATCAACAGTTCTAATTGTTTAATGCGCAAACTCAAAAAATCATCAGTAGACATGTTTTCAGACCAAGGCAAATTTGACCATGCAGAAATATGAGACTTAATTGGAAACAATGGTTTTTGACAATACATGAGTTCAACAGGCATATACCCAGTAGTACGCCTGCACATCATTCTATCTGCCCAAAGTGCAAAAGGTAAGAATCTAGGCCATTGTTTGATGTCACCGTTACATGCTTTAGATATGGCTTTCACAATAGGTGGATGCCCTCTCTCTATTTTACGATTGGCCTCTGGATTTTATGCAGTAGTGAGAGACAAATGAATACCGTGATGTTCAAAGAACTCTTTGGCTTCTCTCTCATTTAACTCTCCACGATTGGTAGCCACTTTCTCTATGTACCCAAAGCGACTTATGACATCTTCAAGCAAGAATTTTCAAACATTGTAAGTGGTCTTAGATTGTAGTGCACATCCCTCTACATGATTAGTTAAGTCTTCTCTTGCAAGTACAATGTAACACATTTTGTCAATATCTTTAGGCATAGTATCAAGATCTACTACCCACTTGTAGTGAATACAGGGTGGATAAGTAGGATGCACCGGATCTCTTGATAACATATCAGCAACTGAGTTTGACTTACCTGAAATATGAACTAACTCAAGATTTATGAACTTAAATATATGAGATCCATGTAAGCATGGCTATATTAGGAGATGAACAATTGGATATCATTCCAATGAGAGACAAACAATTAGTCTCAACTTTGACATTTGCACCAATCAAATATTCTTTGTCTGTTTTCAAAGTTGTCACCATACCCCATACTTCTCGTTTGATCTGTGGATATTTTCGTTGTGTTTCATGTAAAATTTTGGCACCAAACCTAATTGCAGATCTATTCCCTTCACTATCATCTTGACTTATGACCCAACGTATACCAATAGGACTAGTATCAACAATCAATATAATAGGTTTCTTAGCCGAATAGTCTACACGCTTAAGGATGGGAGTAATAAATTCTTCAATTTATGCATAGCTTGAGTGTGCTTGTCAGTCCAAATAAATTTTTGTTTCTTCCTCAACAAGTCATAGAGACAATCAACAACATAAGCAAAGTGTGGGATCCAAATAACATAAAAGATGCAAGCACCAAGAAATCTGCGTACCTCACTCACATTGTTACATGTTTCAAAAATCTTGCTAATGGCATCAACTTTTTATGGGTATGGCTTTCGACCATAATGACCACATAAATGTCCAACAATAAGAACCTTGTTGACACCAAAAAGAGAGTTTTCTATGGAAAATGTGAGACCTACCTCTTCAAATCGTTGAAATATTCTTTCAAAATTAGAGATATGGTCAAGAACAAATTTACGACATCCAGATGAGTCTAAAGTAATGTCCTTTACACGTTGCTCACTCTCTTTAATTGGAATATCATCAATGAATGGCATAGTTATATGAGGGATAAAATCATGTAAGACCATATTCATAGCACTCATCATATGAGCCACAGAATTAGTCACTCCTTGAGGTAAAGTACACATTCGCACTAAGCCTAAAGGAGTTTTCATTGTGGTTATTTCACAATTGTCAATTGCTAATTAGAATTGGTCATGTCCAGAATATAAATCACCCATTGAATAGATAGAATGTCCTGAAAATGATTCAGCAAACTCATCTACAATGGGTCTTGTTCCTACATTCCTTATGATGACTTTATTGACGGGTGGAGATCTTGAATAAAACGTAGTTTCCTATTCTTTTGGGCACAGTGAACCATCTATTTGAGTAACGTGCAAAAGATGGCTCTAAAATTCTCATGTTTATCTTCTCCTTAAGTAGTTTCATTAGTTCAGGTAAGTGAGCCTTTGGAACTGGTATAGGGTGAAGATTCCATGGAATATGTAGAGTAGTAAAGATTATCATGGGTGCTACTAGCTTAGGATCTACGCAACCAATCTCATGAGGATACATAGTAAAGGTTTTTCCATGGTTACGTATGACTCTCTCAAATTTATATCTCTCTACTCGCAAAAGAGAGTCATCATCGGTACCAATTTTCACATGTATTATTGTCTCATCTGTGAATGTATGTCCTATGTTTTTCTTATCCCAAATAATTGGATCGTTTTTCACATCAATAATTTTTTCATTACTTCCTTGGGGTAATGGTTGAGCTATGGGTTTGATTTTTTTGTCTACAGTTTTGTACTTTATTTCAACTAAGGCATCATGTGTTTGGTTAAATTTTGAGCACTTGTCAACATTGAGAGCATATTCCTGGATAAGAGCATACTCATGAAGGGAAGAAAGAAGAATAATATGGGAATTAGGATTTTGTCGAAGACATAACTCTAACTCCTCAAGAGTAGAGAAACAATGAGATGTTTCAATCACATGCTCAATGTTCTCATCATGTTCAATGATTTTGTTGTTTTTATATATTTTTTTGGGTTTTTTGGATAAAAGACTTGGACAATTGACTCTTATGAAGAAAATCTAATCTAGAATGTGGAAAACAAAGTGACAAACTATTATACATGTTGGTTGGATGTGAGATGTCAAACCAATATCCACTGTTATCCCGCTCAACAATGGATTCTATTTGAAATTTTGATCATATGTAGCTCCAAACATGAATCAAGGTGCACAATCACTACAAGCATGCTCCTAACCGTGAGTAACAATAGGTTTATTTCTAAGTGACAATCGTTTCCGGGGATGATTCACTCCTACCATCATGACTTGAAGCAATTGCATTCCATCCTTAGACTTAAATCTAGCATAGGTAGACCCATCATCCATGGCTTTAGATCCCATACCACTCTCACAAATAAAGGGTTGACCTAAGAGAACTTCATGGGAGCAATTGTCTTGAATAAAAAAGTAAAACTCTTCTGTGCTTCCTCCTATGGATATGGGCACACTAGCACAAGCCCCATACAGGCTACCTACACCGCTATCTGTAGTTCTCATACGCCATCCACAATCTTTATCTATCGACCATATTTATCCCAAGGGGGGATCATTACCACCAGATTTGCATGCTTTTTCTGACTTTGATTCGGTTGGTTGCTATGACACTCATGTGTCCACTATTGGTTTTTGCTTCATGCTTGGTAGCTCATGTATATCTTGGTTGAGCAAGAAGCACCCTACTGTGGTCACTTCCAGTTGTGAGGCTGAGTATAGGGCAGCTTTCACAGCGACTAATGAGTGCGTGTGGATCAGACGCCTTATGGCTGATTTGGGTGTTGGCCAGTCTTCTGCCACCACCATCTTCACTGACAGTCAGAGCGCATTGACAATTGCGAGGAACCCTGTGTTCCATGCTCGCACTAAGCACATTGAGGTGCATTATCACTATGTCAGGGAGAGGTTCTCTGCTGGGGAGATCTGCTTGGCATATGTGCCCATGCAGGAGAACATTGCCGACCTTTTCACGAAGGCTCTGCCTAGGGAGAAGTTTGAAGCTTTTCGCAAAGCTTTGGGCTTACTTCCTTTTGTGGAGTGATTTCCACACAGCTAGGCACCTCCTTATACATGAGTGCCAGCTACTTGTTCACCGCATCACTCCCAGGGGGGATTTGTAGGTAGTGATGTGTGTGAACACACTAGGACCGCAGAGGTACTTTTTTCCCTCTTTAGGAGGTTTTTTTCCCTGGCTTCTATTTACACCTATTGCCCTAATGGGCTACTTATCTTTGTACATTCTCTAGTAATACATTCATTATTGTGGGTTGTGCTCCAAGCTTCTTCTTCTTCCTTGTGCTATTCGCGTGCTTCCGCAAACATCTAACTCCAACAAGAACAAGGTGAATTAATACTTGATGATGCCATTGAAAAACTAAGAGAATCTAGTATGAAGAACAAGCATTATTTTGATAAAACTCATCGATTGCGTCCTAAGCCAATTGAAGTCGGAGATTGGGTGCTCATTTATGATAGTACATTTGACTTTCAATATGATGCATGCAAAAAGCTCACTCAATGGTGGTTTGGGCCATACATTGTATCAAAAGTCAACAACAATGGTACATATGCTCTTTGTGAATTAAATGGTGTTGCACTAAAAACTTTGATTGCAGGTAAAAGGATAAAGTTATTCAAGAAATGTGATAATGATGAGTACATTTTGGATGAGGACATTGAAGAAATGACAACAATGAGGTCGATTCATAAACAGTAGTATCCATGTTATAAAAATAAAAAAATTAAAGAAAAAGAAAAAAATGTAAAAAGCATATAAAAATATCATAAATGTTTCAAGTTCATGTTGCTTTGGTTTTTTTCAAATTCATTCTACTTTTTTTTCTTTTGTTTCATGCATGTTTTTTTTCAATCTTTGCATTGCATTGCATATCCACACCACTTGAGTAAAAAAAAGACAAATGATGATTTCTCTACTTGTGTAAAATTGTATTTGAAGTAGTAATTTATCTACTAAAAAATTGATTATAATCTAGGATTGTGGAAAGATAGGGCATGTAGATTTGGAAGTTTATTTTGGTGACATGACTTTCATATATAAACATGCATATGTATCCTGTATCGAAAGCATAATTGTTGAAATCCTAACTCGTGCTATTGCATGTTTCTACATCCTTAGTCCATCTCACATCACTTGTATCGAAGTTTAAACGACTGTTCTCCATCATCAAAATGGGTTTACCTTGTATCGGGGTTAAATTTTTCCCCATCATCAAAAAAAAAAATTCTACATGTTACCAGGAAGTTTACACTTTCTTCCACCCCAAAAAAGTGATCGTAACCATAAAGTTGCCGAATCATCATCATCATAAAAGAGAGAGAGAGAGAGAGAGAGAGAGAGAGCAAGCCAAAGGACGATAAGGAGGCATAGTAGAATAAATCATGGGCTATATAGGCAGATTTATGCATTAGTGGAGTTTAGTTAGATTTCCTTGCATGTTATTAGAAACAGAGCATATTCACATTTATGTAGGAAAGGAGTTGATCTAAAACAAGCTAAAGATGAAAAATGTCTCTTGAAAATCCTAAATCTTTGTTTATAATCGTATTTAAGGTAGATTGCTTTATGAAAAAGGTACAAATTTTTCCTCTAGATGAGAGGAACTGATGCTTAAAACGACTAAATATATCCACTTCCACTTCATATTGATGCTTGTTTGTTTTCTTTCTTGTTGTCAATGTTGCTTGTTCATTTGCATATATGTTGCCTATTTGTTCGTGCATATTCATGTTGCAAGTTTCAACTCTTTCTTTCATGCAAATTTTGCTTCATGTCATGTTGCCTACTCATTCATGCATATGATCAATTTTTCCTTCCATCTCTCTTATGTTGCCTATAAAAGAATTTGATGCCTCGAACATTTTGTTTTTCACAGATACTAGAGTGGCGCTTCCGGAGGAATCGCAGGTTTAGTGGGGGCGAATGTCGTTGAGATTTTCTCTCCTCTCTCACTCATGAAGGCCTACAAGAAACACATTCGGTGACGGTAGCCAAAATTCACTGAGAATTCCAAGATGCATCAAGGATGTCAAAGGGAGTTCACATGCAAACTTTGGAAAAAATCGAGCAAATCCAGGGTAGCGGTCAAAGCTAGTCAAAGTTTGGAAATTAGGGCAAAAATTCAATGTCTCCAAATCACATGAAAATTCATATACTTGTAAAGCCTATCAAAGGTAGTCTATAGCCCCAATTTCACATGAAAATGGATTTTCTAGCACATTGATATTCCATGTGCATTTTGTAAAAAATATAATTTTTTAACTTAGACCCTACAAAATCTTGTATAGGAATTTTTGTTAGCAATATGGTTTGGCATGTATAAAGAGCATATGAGACTACATATTTATACAAAGTTTGAAGGCTATCAGAGCTACCTAGACACCTTAATGCCATCTTGCAACCTTCCAAATGTAGTCAAACTTGTACAAGGGAGATTCAGATGGGAGTTTTTTCTGCATATTCCTAAAGGACGGCTTTCAAAACATAGCCCTAAAAATTTTTATCTTCATCAAAGGATATTTGAAGAGTCCAAGAGCACAAAATCCAGTTTTCAAGGTCACCGCAGTTTCCTAGAATAAGAAAATTAAAGGCTTGAAGGGCTGCCACATGGCAAACAATGATTGAACCATGCTATACGGTCAAGATGAGCTCATGTTCAAGGGTGGAGATGCACTAAAGCATAAAGGAAGGAGGATCCACGAGTTTTTCACTGGATAAGATTTTTTTGATGATCAAAGATCAATAATGCAAAGTTTCTCCAAAAGTAGTGGCCTATCTTATCCAAATTGATGTCAGCACTCATCCGACGGTCCAGATCAGCCCCAGATCCAATGGTTGAGAATGAAGGAACCTATTTTCCTCCCTTTTGCCCTAGATATCATATAAAGAACCAATCCTCATCATCCATTTGATAAATCCAATGGTTGTAATCAAAAGAAGATGATCTTAGGGTTAAGAGTTGATTTCTTAGATCCAAGGGTCCAAATTCATTGAAGAAACTATATAAACTCCCATCCAAACTTCTAGAGCATCATTGTTAGGCATCCATAGGGCCCTTGCTAGTGCATGGTTTCCTTGAGACGATCACCCTCAGTTGAGCATGTGAGGATCCAAGGTGGGCGAGTAAGAGCATAGTTCCTAGATTCAATTTTTAGACTTCCTCTCTAGGATAGGCTAATAAACCCAGTATCTATTTCTTTGCTCACCCTCAATGGAGCGTGTGAGTGAGTTAGAGCTGGTTTTATGTGTCTTAGAATTCTTTAGAAACACATTATGATCCTAAAAAGACATAGGGTCAATGAAGTGGGACCTATCGTCTTACGTGTGACATTAGGTTGAGTTGTCATGGTGGGAGGGTCGTGCAGACTACCTTTGACCAGTAGAATGCTTAGCTTGACGTTTCACAACATTCATGTATATGTTTATCATAACAAGATCTTCTAATTCATGTCTCATGTCTCTTATCTCTTTGTCTCTTCTATGTTTTTACATGTCACCTTCTATCTCTTTCTATTTGTGAGAAGGCTCTGCAGTATTGCGTTGAACCAGTGAGGATGGCCGAGGTGCATTCATAACACCCACAAACACCCAAGCATATGTTTTAGTTTCAAAAGTGTACAAGAAGCTCCGTTCTTGGACCATTCTTCCTTTCGAGACTGATTCATGTGTGTGGTTTTAGTTTTTTTTTTCTCATCATGCATTCATTCCATTCAAAAGAACCTATGAATGTGAATTAAATTTGGAAAGCGTTTAAGAAGCTCCATATTTTTGGACCATTCTTCCTTTCCGGATTGATTCATGTAAATGGTTTCTTTTTCCTCATCATTCATGTTAATGCGATTATCTTGTGTTTATATGTTCCCCTTTCTCTAATCAAATCATGACATCTCTTCCCCCCACACCCAACTTCATCTTCACCTTCACATTTTTTATTACATAAACCTTCCAACACTCACAAGCTTCATACACTTTGCGTGTGCCACGACCGGACCCGGTCCACCTGGATTGCGATCACCTCCACAACGTATCTCTAGATCCTCCGCTTTGATTAGGAGTTAAAACTTTTTCTTTTAACAAAGAAAATTATGAAGATCCTTCATTGTATAAGATTTTAGGAATCTTATGCTTTCTTCCACCCTTTAAAAAGAAACAAAAGTTAAATAAAGAATTAGTACATTAATAATTGCTGCAAATAAACAAAGAAAAAAAATCAGTGAAAAGACCGTTGTTGAATTAGATATGGTCTTGAAACCAATTCTAAGAATTACTGTGTGGTGTCGGTTTCAGGGAAAAAACTCAGCTCGACACAATGTCCATTGCAAAGAAATTACAGAAATGGAAACCCAAGCACTCGCTCCTTGCACTCATATCGTCATGAACAAAATATCTAAGCATGTTCTAATATCAACTTCAGCTTACTCTTGATATGCATACATCAAAGCATTAACTTACACTGAATCTCTCAAAATCTATGTTAGTGTTGTTATGGTTGCATAAGTAATGACAAGTTGGCATTACTACTATATCCTTGCATGCGCAACCGTAATTAATTGAATCTCTACTCCCAATCTTAGAGGGATTAGAAAATGCCAATTCAAACAAATAACAATGATGCCTCAAAAGACGCCTTGCGTAGTGGTAGTTAGTGCAATCAACACAAATTCTGCACTTCATAAAACGAAGAATTTTATAAAAGAAACTTATCAGAAGATGGTCAATCTAGATCGTAAGGGAACAACAAAATCTTATCTACTTGGTGTTCATATGAGAAATTCACTTGCATATGGAAACTCAATGTCCGTATCAAACACACAATATAACCACTTGACTAGAGCAGTCCACTAGCAATATTTCATGCGCTCTTCCAATATTAGGTACGATTTTGGCCAAGATAGAAAAAAAACAAGGCCATTGATTGCAAACTTTGAGATGAAAGTTTAGTGCTGACCAAAACAAAGCAAAGGTTTAATGACTTATAGAATTCACTCAATGTGCAGAAACTCACACACAAAACTCTTCTCTCATTTCCAATCATAACTCAATGTACTCTTATTTATGCTATTTAGAAACATAATTCATGTGCAAATGAATGTGCATCTATAGGAATAAAACCATGTGTATATACATTCGTTATGCATACTTTAGGTGCAACGCAACTCAAATGGTGCAAAAGAGATGAAGGCTAACAAAAATTTCTAATAACAAAGGTTTTCGCAAATCCATGAACTTTTCTTCATCTTCATCATCTTTTCTCAATCACTTCCTATACTTAAATGAGAAGTATCAAATAAAAAGGTATCATAGGTATATACAATCAATAAAAGAACTCCTCTGATTGTCATTTGCAATAAAACATGAATAAGCAACTCGAGAGTAGTTCTCTTCCATACAATTCATGTGCACATAAATATATCCTTTCAACCACTCAATGTGCATAGGTCAACACAAAACTGTGCCTCAATGCAAGGTCATGAAATGGGATCCTATCGTGTGTACTTTAAGTGCATTGTGAATCATAATGGTGCATCAGCAAGGTATGAAGCATTTGATGAAGAGGTTTTGTCTCCAAATTTAAAATAGATTTCAAACATTTCATCATGCATTTACACTTTAGATTTGTGCAAGTGATCATGCACCTAGCGAGGAAGTTCAACCATTTGTAAGACTCCATGGAGGTGCTCAAGTCAAGTCGACGAATCCTCAACACCAAGCAGTTCTTATGATTGTTGTCTAGTAACTCCTTCAAGGATGATGAATATTCCACCAGAACCTTGCTTAGTGTTGAAATGCATATGCAACATGAAAAAAAAGATCACCTCGTTCATGCTGTGGAACTTCATGTTAGGTTTACCATGTTGGATTGAAGGCTTGGTTGATAGATCAGGTCAACCCCCTGTTTTCGACTAATACAACACACGTAGGGTGCTTCTAGTTGTGCAAGTGATGAATGCTTACTCTAACCATATAGAATAATCTCAAGATGTTTGATTATCTTAATAGACAAAACCTTTAGTATGATTTTGTGATCAAAATCAACACCATAGTTTCTTTTCTTTCCTCTTCACTTTCCATATTTGCTTCTAGTTCTTCTTCTATCATGGATGGGCTTGTTTTCCCCTTGATTATCATACCTTCTTCTTTGGTAGCTTCTTGATTTCTCTAGACTTGTTCCACCTTGTCTTTCCTCTCCCTTCGTGTGAAGAGCTTATTCTTAGGGCTAGGTACTTGTTGGGGATGTAAGGTTCATGTGACCTTACCCCGATACTCATATATATACATCATATATAGAGTATTGCCTCAAAAGAGATCATTATGTGGGTTTCGAGGCTCCCATGCATATGTGCACGTCTCTCCTCTCTTCTCTCTCCCTCCATCTCCTCCTTCCTCCTCTTGTTATGCACACCAAAGACCTTCATTGGTATCAGAGCATGTTGAAACCTTGTGTGCAAGAAGCTTCAATGGAAGCTTAGGTCAGAAGGGGTAGAAGTGCATGTCGGCATCTCTTGATAATTGTTTCGTATTTCGGTCATAACTCGAGCTAGGAAGCTCGGATTGATGCATTGTAAAGTTTTGTGCATAGCTAACACAAGGGCTACAACTTCTCAGAATAGTGCATAACTTAGTTCAGAGTGCTACAGTACCAAAAATTCAAAAAACATAGACTAATGTAGAAAACGAATCTACATTCACTAGGACAGCAGCTCAGTTTTTTGACTATAACTTGAGTTTTACAGCTTGGAAAAAGATGATTCAACTTGCTGTAAGTAGCTTGGAAAGATAACTACAATTTGGTAGAAGAACTGAGATTCAGATTCGGAGTGTTAGGTCACCGAAATTATAGAACACAGAGCAGTAGTGTTGCAAGTGAAAGTGAAATTGATAGCAGGTGCTTGTTTTGTGCATATCTTGAGCTACGCACCTCCGATTGAGGTGTTCTTTATCTTGTTATGTAGCCAAGAATGAGATCTTGAAGGTTATATAAGAAAAATGGTCTAGATTGAGAGGTTATCACCTCTGAAATAGCAAAACACAGAGCAGCATGTTTTTGCAATAAGAACCCTAATTGCCCTTGGAGGTTGAATTTGCTTTAGAACTTCTTCGAGAGAGAATTTTTGGTGTGCAAGCTCTTACTTATCAAGCTTAAGAGCATTATCCATGTATGATCATTGTGGTAGATCCTCCATATGAGAGTAGAGCATGATTTTCTCACATGTTTGGCATGTAAGATGACATTGTGGTATACTCTTTTTTGAGGTTTATGTCATCATGAGTTCAATCGTGGATGTATAGTGGCACTCTGGTCTATATCTTGCTTATACCACTTGGTTATGGATTTACTTGCCGGTTGCACATGCTTTTATGAGAGTTGATTATGGATCTTGGTTGGAACTTTTATCTTTTGTTTTCTTTATGGGTACATGATCTAGACAGGAGCCTCAGTTGCATACTCATTTGTCACCTTGATTTGCTATTCTATTAGCATATGGTTATTGATTGATATGTATTTGCCATTGTGATTCTTGGCATATGTGGATGGTGATTCCCACATGGTTTGTTTAGTTCAAAGTCCGTTTTACAGAGGAGATGCTACCGAAATTTTGACAGGTTTTGTGCTAGAAGAGAACTCTAGTGGATTTTAAAGCTTGTGCGATAGCTTTGGATCATTGATTATCTCCATTCACGTGGACTTGGTCACACATTGTTCGTGATAGGTTGGACCATCTTGCAAGATTCATTCTTGAGTGGGAGGTGTATCACATTGTATTGGCATGTATTTCCATTAGTTCTTTGGCACATGTAGTTTCCATTATCTTTGGTTGGATTAGTGATAGGTGGTGATAGGTTATTACTCATTGTTCTTTTGATATTGGTTATCTTGTCTGATTGCTGAGTTTAGAGAGGATACTTTGTCGAATGTTTCCCAGGATTCTTTCTCATCTATTTGATCACTTTGGAGACTTGGTGAGTAGGCTTATGCTCATGGTTTTATGTGCATGCTAGATGCATGGTTATGTGATAGGTGGTTCACATGGTTTCTTCTCCAATGAGAGATTTGTGATGTGAGTTATGCATTTGGATATGCAGGCATGATCCTATTGACGATAGAGTATTGTTTCTAGTATCTTGTTACACTGCTAGTCTAATGGATCGCCAGCATGGTGTCTTCTCGATTTCATGGCACTCATTTTCCAAGACGCAAAGATCAGATGTGGCATATATTGGTTCTTGCAAGGTTACACATGTATGGGCATAGAGATGCATAGAGGCCTTGTGACATGCCCGACCATGCATGGATAGATATGGATGCATTGCCCAGCTCCACTATCCGATTACAACTTGTGGATTCTATATATGAGTCTGTTATGTATGAGGAGACGAGTAGTGCATTATGGCAGAGACTATATGATATGTATGTGAGTCCATCGCCTCATGTAGGATGTAGATCACATTGACGATTTCCATGTTGGCATTGTGGTCATCAGGGTCATATTCGATGGCATTGCTCTAGGCAGATGCCACGACAATGTCAGAGATATACACGTGATGCAAGTCAAGTAGTGATTTCAGGCGAGTCTATGGCAGTTGATTATGCTAGTGATGGTGATATCACTTTCTCCTATGGTTCATCTCAGGATTCCTCCTGTTCGTTGGATAGCACACATATGGCTTGGTTGCTTGATACATTAGCCACTTTTCATGTTACTCTACACCACGAGTGGTTTTGTCAATTCTCAGATGAGAGTCATGGATGTGTGCACTTGCCTGATGGTATGACATACGATAGTGAGGGTACAGGAGATTTATGCCATTTTCTACCTAGTGGATCATCACTTATGCTCACACATGTATGCTATGTGCCTTCATTCCCTATGAGCTTGATTTCAGTTAGCGAGTTAGAGGAGAGCACATGTTATGCATTCCTTGGTGAGCATCATTTTCAGTTGTAGTTGGGAGAGCTTATGCTTGTTAGAGGTGCTAGGATTGGGCACATGTGTCCATTGAAGGTACTTCATGTGAGAGACAGTCTCCGCTCAGTAGGAGTTTAGCCTTATGTGCGATGTGAGACCCATCATGTCTCATTTTGTCTACCTACACATGGTTCTATTGACATTCATGATGCACATGTATGGAAGGATTTAGATGCTCAGATGGATGCACATGTAGAGCATGTTTTGAATGCTCATGATGCTTATGGAGAGCATGATTGTTCTAATCATACAGATGTTATTATGGACCACACATTGGATGATCTGTTGGATGCTTTAGAGCATGATGTGGATGCTCATATAGAGCATTGCAATGATACTCAGTTAGAGTTAGATCATTAGTTTGACCTTGGTATTGATTTTGTGTAGTTAGCTCATGTGGAGCATGATCATACACTTGGTGTGGTAGAGCAGGATTGTTCTCATGGTACAAAGGGTTTGATAGAGTAGTTTAGCTCTCAAGATGCACAACTAGACACATCCTTGGTTGAGACCATGGCTGATTTAGATGTTGATGAGTCACCAATTATGCAATCATTCTTGGATTCACTCATGCCAGATATTGACACAGATATATCATGACATGTTGGTCTTGATGATCGTGCTTTGGATCCCATGGATATAGGCATGGCTGATGTACTTAGATTAGCCAGGATAGCACATGTTTTATCAGCATTCGGGAATCTGATGTACGAGTTGTTATGCTTGAGACGAGACATTGCAGTTGCTATTGGAGCATTTGCACTTGGAGTTGTTAGTCGTTCGATGATTGACATAGGCATAAAGCAAGTGGGAGCTTTGAAGGAACTTCATCAGTTCTTGCATCAGTGAGATGTGATCTCGACTCTTATGAACATGAGTCTAGAGGAGTTTGAGGTGCACGGGTACACCTTGTTTGAGGCAGTTGCTGTAGGCTGATCCGTATGGGTAGAGATCTGGACTCTTCTTGTACATTACTATATAGTCCTACATCATTCTTTGTATATGTTACCACTTATGGTCACATTGACCCTTAAGTGGGAGATTTTTGGGGATGTAAGGGTCATGTGACGTTACCCCCATATTCATATATATACATCATATATAGAATATTGCCTCAAGAGAGATCATTATGTGGGTCTCGAGGCTCCCACGCATATATGAACGTCTCTCCTCTCTTCTCTCTCCCTCCATCTCCTCTTTCCTCCGGTTGTTCTGCACACCAAAGCCCTTCAGTACCTGGCTCATATCACTTCCCCATTTCCATGTGATTTCCTCATCCTTTATTACTTCCATCCTTCCTTCATTTGTGTAGATGCTAGTTCAAATTTTGAGCAGGGAGATCTCTTGTAGTTGCATCACATGAGCAATTGGTGCATGTCATAGTATATTTCTTATTGGAAGTAGTTCTACAGAGATGTGGAAAGTATTGTTCAATGATTTTTGGTTTTTGTTCACCTTCTTAGGCTAATCTCTAGTGTGCTAGTTTATGTTAGATATACTCATTACTCCACCTGCATGTGATTGCAAATGATCTATGTTACTCTAGTTTGTATGGCACCCATTATGAGGGTCTGGACATTTTTTATGAGGTTTGCATGAGACTAGTGAAGGTACTAGATTATGTATGTGAATCTAGTTAGTAGGCTAGGCAGGGCGTATAATTTAGTCACACTCCAATTCTAGAGGTATTACAATTTGGTAGTCAACCAATCTAGACTAAGGATGACAAGGCAAGCTGATGGTTTACTCGAATGGTTTAGTCCCATGGTTCACACTGATGGTTAGTCTAGTGGTTCGGCATTGTGATTTATCCAACCTAGTAGCTAGGTAACTTAGTATGTTTTGAATCATAGATGATCCCAATGATTATGCCTAGATCATAGCATCAGACAATCCTATTGATCATGCCTAAATCATTGGATTAGGCACCCTAATTACTATCCTAAAATCACAATTGTGTGCACTATAAAGTCCATCTAGAGTGGACAGTGGGAGCACATGGGTGGAAAGTGTCATCGCTGTATATACATTAGTGTTGGCTATTTGAGAATCTTTGTTCTCTATCTCTTTCTATGTGTATTTTTGTTAGAGGGTTCTCCTTCTCATGACTCTACCTGCCGATCTTATTCCAATGCATCATTATTCTTGGTTGTTTTTTTACATGGTATCAAAGCTTAGGAGGTTTTAATTAATTTTCTTCAAGATTGTCCACCAAAGTTTAATGGTTTGGTAACTATCTTCAATACCCAAAATCAGACCACAACCACTAAACTTTGAAGAATGTAGTGCCTTACTCATAGAGGAGGAGCTATAGCTCAAGGCCAAGAATGATAGGGACAAAGGAGAATTGTTTCACTCTTGGTAAATGCCAAAGGTGGCAAACACAATTCTTCAAAAGATGGGGACAAAAAGAAAAATGACAAGAAGAAGTTCAAGGGAGAGTGTTTCCACTGCAAGAAAAAAGACCATTGAATCCAAGAACGCATTAAGAAGGAAGAGGAAAAGATTGGCTCTTCGAAAAGTGATAAGGGCACAAAGTTTTCCAACACTAGCAAAACTAACCTTGAGTTGTTTGTTATGGTAGAGAAAATGTGTTCATTAGTTTAAGATTCAGTTACAAATGAATCATGGGTATTGAATAGTGGTGCCTCTCATCACATGATGAGTGGAAAAGAGTTTTGCATTTTCCTACATCCTTTAGAGGAACCCATCATGGTAAAGGTAGGCAACAATGACTCTAAGAAAAAAGTTGAAGCTATAGAAGAGATAGCTATGAAGGTGAAAGCTAATTTCAACAAGACTAGAAGTCGAAAAGGCAATCAAGAGTCAAAGCACAAGGGCAAGAACAAGTTTACTTGTAAAGTTTTAGGAAAGCCAAGACACATAGAAAAGTATTGCTTCAAGAAAAAGAACAAGGACAAGTCCAAATCCACTCCTAAGATATAGCATCAGTCTCAATGCACAAGTGATGAACTTTTTTTTCTCACGTCTCAACACAAGGAACTTGTTGCATCGATTTCTAGCAGAGAATGGATTTTTGATACTAGGGAATCTTCTTACATGTGCAATGAAAAGGAAGACTTTCATGAGTTTCAAAAGCACAAAGGCCAAGTTTATCTTGGAGATAACAAGTGCATTAAGATCCAATGAAGAGCCAAAGTTGGTCATAAACTCAGAAGGTGAGACCATCACTCAAAGATGTTCTTTATGTACCAAGCCCTTGTAAGAACCTTCTCTCAATGAAGCCCATTACTAAGTGCAACATGATAGTGCAATTTGATAATGACAAAGTTCAATGCATCAACCAAGAATCCAAAGAAGTCATAGGTGAAGGCATCAAAGACAAAGGTCTCTATACGCTTTCAAGATTGATGGCCTCAGATTCCAACTTTAGCTTTTGCCATTTTAGATTTGGAAATACTTATTACTTAGTAAAGATCTCTTCAAGTCACCTTGTCAATGGTTTACCTAGGATCGCATGTGGAATTGAGTTTTCAAGCATGTGCTAAGCATAAAAATTGACCCCTTTGCCTATGGTAAGATCTATTTCCTCCTCCAAATCATTAGCATTAGTCCATGCAGATCCTTCTCGACTTATGCATACACCTTCTTTAAGTGGATTAATTTACTTCTTCTTGATAGTAGATGAGCTCACTAGATACATGGGTTTATCCACTAAATCATAAAGAGGATGACCTTTCCAAGTTCAAGGAGTGGACATAGAAGTTTCAAGAATACTTTCCAATTTCTTTGAAGACCATCCAATTAGATGGAGATAGTGGCTTTGTCAACCAAAATGTCTCAAAGTTTTTTAAGGAAAAAAGATATCAAATGCCAAGCAATTAAGCATAGTCATCAAGCTATTGCTTTAGAGAAGATTCAAAGTGTGATTGAGATGGCCAAGAATATGCTTCATCAAAAGAAACTTCCACTAAAGTTTTGGGGTGATGTGTAAAAATAATAGTACAAACTCTTAACAGAGGGGTCTTGTATGTTTTGAACAAGCAAACTCAATTTGAAGCTTATTTTCAAAAGAAGCTGAGTATGAGCTATTTCAGAGTCTTTGATAGTGATGCCTATGTGTAAGTCCATGATGATGATCCCCCTAAATAATACATTTTCATCAAAAATAGTGATCAACAAAAGGCATACAAACTCTATGACCCAAAGAGTTGTTGAGTTATAGTTACCATAGATTGAACTTTTCACAAATACTTTAACTGTTCATTCCTTCTGGATCCTTCTAAGGATCTCGATCCTCCCATTTCCACTTAAAAGGGGGATCATTCCACTACAAAACACTTGTGCAACATGATATCTTTGTACATGACTTTCGAGATCATGGTACAGCCTTGGAGCATGAGGATTCAAAGCTACAGTCTCACGTTACACCTCAAATAACTACACCTCCCATCCTACGATCGATAGTTCTCATTTTTGCTCAGTTTCAGTTAGGATTTACTCCAACGTCAATGAGTCATCATTTTTTATTGATGTCTTGAGAGTCCACTTATCTTCCATTCATGGAAGCCAGCATATTTCCATTCTCCATAATATACTCTTGCATCTACTTGGATACATCACTCAATTGGATGCTTTTATGAGTAATCCTCTCGCTTGAAAGGGGGTTTTTATACTCCTAACAACACACATTAGGAATTTGTACATTCCATTGTGGACTATATTATTACAAATGTAGTACAATGTGATTATTTTTTCATACTTCATGTTTTACGTTTCATTCTTGCGTGAACTACTTCTTGGTGATACACATCTCGTGGTGGATATTGATTGATTCTTTATTTAAAATAGAGGATTCTAGCATTGTTGCATATTTCAAGAAACATTCACCTGCTAGCTCAAAAGATACGAACGTTATCAATAGTGAACTTCATTATGTAGGAACTGTAATTGATATGTACAAAATATCATTTTGTATGTTCAAAAAGGTAAAAAACGTGTTTGTTTTATTATATTTTGATAGGTGATTTTGGACGTTGATTAGTTTCAATCTGAGTATAACCACATTGAGAAGGGAATTATCTAGGTTTTGTGCAATTTGTTTTTCAAAAATAATGTGATTAACTAGAGTTCCTAGGCATAATGAACAAGAATGTTTTTATGAAAATCTAATGCTAACCATTGGTGGCAAGTCAGTCATGTTCAACCTAGAGGTCAGTCATTGTTTGAACAATTTATTGTTACAAAGATCAAAGAAAGTAATGTTCATGAATCATCATCAAATATTGATAAGAGAAATTAGATTTTTTGTACATGACAACCATAAGAATCTACTTGACGAAGATGATAATAATCATAATTTATGTACTAATTCTACTAAGGATGAATAGGAAGTATGGAAAATCAATATTAGTCCATCAATAGATGATATCATTTATGAGAATAGAGATTTAACAATAGAAGAAATAATAGAAATTAATAAGGATAATGAAGATGAGACTATATTGATGTATTACCATAATAATGGCAATAATGAAAACACATGCATAGATTAGATAGTAGATCCTAATCTAGTTAGTGATCTATACCTTGAATCAGTTGAATGGGTATCAAAAAATATGTTCTCCTTTATTCAACTAGACTATAGGCAAATCCTTCCATAGATATGAAAACATGTTCTTTTAAGTTAGAACATGAAGCTCGGAGGTATGCCTAAAATTTCGTGTATAACATTATTTTTCCCTAGTACAAAAAAAAAAGAAAACAAAAACTTCAAGATGATAATCTCTTCAATGTAAAGAATAATTATGAAGAAAATTAGTAAGATAAAGTATACACGAAGGTGCAGCATAATAATCTTTAAACATAAAGGACGTTCGGCCTTAGCCTACTCTCTCAGACTTGTATTAAATAAAATGAAAAGAAAAGGACAAGAGAAGGGGATTAGTGCCCACGGGACCCCCCAAGTTTCATAGAGCAAGGGTAGAATTTAGATGGCATTACAAAGAATGTTAATCACCCTCCCATCACCCTCATGCAAGGCCCACTTGGTTTTAAGCTTGTTGTTGAATGATTTCTCAATCAACCAGTATTTGGGGGAGTTGCCAAAGTTATAAGGACACCTTTCTCGCCAAATCTTCCAGAGGACCTCCCCTCTTATGGCATTCCAGAGGGTTGCTGAGCAGCCAATCGCTTCTCCCAACAAAGCTTGTTTCCAGCTGATCATATGCTTCTGAAGACTAATGATCTTGAGGGAGTGGCCAAAGTTATAAGCATAATAATTTTAATGGTGCACAACCCTAGCAACAATAAATAGACTTGAAAGTGCACTTTTCATGACATCTGATAATATGCAAACAATCTACATAGTTCCAAAAGGGGTTTCTACTTGAACATCGAATCGAGGAATACATTATGCCATCCTTTTAATAACAAGTAGAAATAGGATTCAAAAGGAGAAATCCTGACTCATGTGAAGAGAGATGGTGGATGCAATCCAAAGATGAGTAGGTGCCGCTACAACCAGCTTCACTTCAAATGATGGACTGAGCACTGAGAACAAGATTCATCAATTTTTGGAAAATGCCAACCATTCTCGGGGCTCTGCAGAGATAGACCAGTGAGCAGTAAAATCCATATATCTCCAATTTTATAACTCTAATGACTACGAGAATTGATATGCACAAACTAGAAAGGCAGAGCTATCCAACGCACATTAAAATACTGAAAAATATTGAGTACAACTCTTTTCTTTTTCAAATTACAAGAGATAAAAATGAACTCTTTTACAAGAGGTGTTCACATGACTAAACATGTGACTTACAAATGAGGATAATATCAAGCATATCAAGCATGTAGGCTTGGGTAAAATGCACCAACAGCTCCCCCTCAAGCCCAACATGCTTGGCCTCCAAATAAGTCTTCAATTGTCCTTGATTTCCTGCAAGCCAATCATCAACTTGAATCTACTTAACTTTGTACCATCAAGAGCTTTAGTCAACATGTCTGCACATTGCATATCTGTAGAGATATAGGATAGTTGAATATCCTTTCTCATTAGCTTCTCCCTTACATAATGGTAGTGGACTTCAATATGCTTGATTCTAGCATGGTATACCGGATTAGCTGCAAGATGTAGTGAGCTTGTGTTGTCACCAAAAGTGTGAGGTGTTGAAGAATGAAGTCCAAGATCTATGTACAAAGACTTTAACCACATGATTTCTTGAGTTGCATTAGCCAAACCTCTATATTCGGCTTCAGTAGAAGATAATGCCACGGTTGGTTGCTTCTTCGATGACCAAAAAATGATTTTTGAACTTGCAAATGATATATACCCGGATGTGCTTCTTCTATCATCTGTAGATCCGGCCCAATCTGCATCTGAGTAGACCTTTAGCTCAATATCTGAAGTAAATGAATAAAACAAACCTTCATTTATGGTCCCCTTTAGGTACTTGAGGACTCTCTTGGCCGCTTCCATATGTGGTCTTCTCGGCTTATGCATAAACTGACTCAATATGCTAACACTATAGCATATATCCACCCTTGTGAGTGTTTCATAGTTCAAACTTCTAACCAAGCTTTGATAACTTGTGATGTCTTCAATTGGCTCTCCTTCATAAGCACTAAGCTTATGATTTTGCTCCATAGGTGTACCTCCACACTTGGTATTTTCCATCTTGAACTTGACGAGCATGTCATGCACATACTTCTTTTGTGTGATGTATATACCTGAATCTGTGTAGATTAACTCCAATCCAAGGAAATAAGTGAGTGGTCCGAGGTCACTTATTTTGAACTCCTCCTTCATTTGACTCTTTACCTGTTTGATTCCTTCAAGATCATTGCCTGTGAAAATAATATCATCAACATACACACATAAATAGATCACTTCAGATCCATTCCTCTTTATGAACAAAGAGGTATCCGCCTTGCTAGCTTTGAATCCTTGGTCCTGCAAATAAGTCACCAATCTGAATTTCCAAGCTCTTGGAGCTTGCTTCAATCCATACAAAGCTTTGTTTTGTTTGCATACATGGTTAGGATGATGTGCATCCTCATATCTAGGAGGTTGTGCCATATACACTTCCTCAGAAATCCATCCATTCAAGAAAGCATTCTTTACATCAAGTTGATAGAGCTTCCAATTTTTAGAAGCAGCAAGACTAATGAGAACCCTAATCGTAGGCATTTTTGCAACAGGAGAGAAAGTCTCCTCATAATCAATACCATGGGTTTCAGCAAACCCTTTAGCAACTAACCTTGCTTTGTGTCTATTTATACTTCCATCTAGATTCCTCTTGATTTTGTATATCCATTGAGATCCAATTACCTTCAGAGATGACTTGTTAGGTACAAGCTCCCAAGTTTCATTCTCCTTCAAGGCTTCCATTTCTTCATCCATTGCATCTCTCCAATCTTTCTTGCTCTTTGCTTCTTCGAATGTGGTAGGTTCTTCATTGGTTGAATCCTTTGCAATGTAGATTGAGTGCTTGGTGACCAAAGAAGTATCATAATCAAACCTCTCTGGTTTCTTCTTCTCCCTTGAATACCTTCTAAGTGGTTGATGTGAACTCTCAGGTCCATATGTAGCATCCTGCATCTTTGCTTTACCTTTGTTCTTCCATTGCTTTAGCTTTCCAAGTCTTCTAGGTCAATTTCCGAATCACTTTCTTTAATCTGCTTTGGCTCCTTTGGTTGAAGTGATGGAAAATCTTCATCCAAGTCATATGGCAGCTTCACTTTCCTGTCATCATCAAACCATGATTTGTTTTTATCAAAAATTACATCTCTACTCGCAAAAAATCCTTTATTGGTTGGATTGTACAATCTTTATCCTTTTTGGTTTTGGTCATAACCAATAAATATGCGCTTCTCTGCCTTGGGATCCAATTTCCCTCTTACTTGAGAAGGAATGTAAGCATAGGCTACGCATCCAAAGATTTTACAATGCTCTAGACTAGGTCTTCTTCCATTCCACACTTCATATGGAGTGGTTCCATCTAGTGACTTAGATGGAAGTCTATTTATGAGATATGTGGCTGTAGACACAGCCTCTACCCATAGGTAGTTAGGCAATCCCTTTTCGTTGCGCATGGACCTTGTAGCTTCGACAATAGCTCTGTTCCTCCTCTCTGCTACACCATTGAGTTCGGGTGTATACCTTGTAGTGACTTCCCTTTTAATGCCTCTTTCATGCAAGAAGGCATCAAATTTAGAGGAGAAGTATTCTCCTCCACCATCTGATCTGAGTCTTTTCAAAGTCCTACCTGTTTGGTTTTCAACAAGAGCAATATACTTCTTAAAGCAATTAAACACTTCATCCTTGTGCTTCATGAAAAACAGAATGGTCCACCTGCTACAATCATCTATGAAAGATACATAATATCTTGAGCCTGATATAGATGGCTCCTTACTTGGACCCCACACATCCGTTGTCGTAGAGGGGTGTGAAGGGAGGCTGACGTTCATCTACAAGAATCGCGCTAACCTAACCGTGCGACTGCACACAGGGTGCTTCTAAGTATGCCTAGGGCCTTCGGTTGATTTTTTCAGTTTAGGTGTGATAAAAACTATAGATTTCTAATTTATGGGAGTGCAAATTAAGAACTATTTTTTTAGACTAAGAGCCGTAAGGATGAGCGTTTCTATATCTTTCTATAGCTTCTAATTGATAAGAAAAAACTAAGTTCTCGCTTGTAATTTTATCTTTGACAAAGTCAACTTCTTCGTTTTCAATTTGATTTGAGTTAGGTTTTCTAACTAAATTAGGTGGGAATAAGTCTTTCTTGTCCTCCGGTTCTGGCAAAACTATGGTAATTAAAGGTAAAATTCTAGAAATAAGACAATCGTAATCTAACGTGTGTAAAGTTTCGTTAACTACTTTATCTTTAATAATTTCAATTATTATATTTTCGTTATTATTCGAACTATCAATTGAGGTCGGAAGTAGTGTTCCTATAATTAAGTTTTCTAATTCTTGATTCTTAATATCAGAATCGTTTGTAGATACTAGTTTAGAACTACTTGTAAATCCTATCTCTTTAGACATACGAAATAAAAAAAGTAAAGATCTCAATTAATTTTCAGAGAAACAGTATGAAGAATTTCAAAATCAATCTTATTTAACCCTATACAAATCTTAATTATATCAAAAAGTGGAAGTAGCTAGAAATCTTTAGGATTTTAAGCCTATACAAAAGTTTATCATAAGTGCTAATACAACTCTCTTAATAGATAATCCTATACAACTTAATAAACAATCTTCAAATATCGTAATTTCATGATGTTGAAATCTCCTATGCTTGTGTTCTCATATTCTCCTTTGTAATCTCTTCAATGATCTACAGAAATATCATTAGGAACTCACATAAGTATGCTTTTTGTAAAAATAAAACACTCATTTAATAATTTATCTTTTAATACTTAACATAATTTTAATCCTATGCTAACACATGCATACAAAACTTTTAACTTCCTAACTTTAATGCATATGTTAACTTCATTTTGCATACATGTACACCTTCCTATCTTACTTTCATATACATACACCACATATGTAGATGTACACATGCATACTTATTTTTATATGCATATGCACTCATCACTTTTCTAACTTTCATATGCATACATGCACACACACTCTCACATGCATGCATACCTTCAATGTAAATGTATATTTATATACACATGCATAAACACACATATATACTTAAAACACAATCATGCATTCATAAATATACATGCATGCTCACACTCATGCACATGCATTCATAAACATTAATGTACACGCACATACATAACACATACACATTTAGATCATTCTATGGATAAACATAATGCAAAGCATCAAAGCAGATGGAATATGTGAAAGCGTTGAGCAAACATCCTCATATAAAAGATATTATAAGGTTGTGGCTCTCTTAAAAAATAATCAAAGACCAATTCCTTTCTCAAATAATTATATCAAGAATATTGTGTTGACGATAATCTTTAAACAGATTATATCTTTCACACGTAAAGTTCAAAAGAAAGGAATATGCATTTTGATAATTAAAGGCATATTGCGAAAGAATGTACATATAGTGAAGCCTAATATATAAAGTAACATGCTAAAATTTGAGGAACGTGAAACTCCTAAAAGAAATGCATTGTTTATAAAAAATAAGTTATGCAAATTTCAACCAGTTACTATGCCTAAAAGCCTCACTAGAATTAAGCAAACACAACTAACAAACCACAATTCGTTTGATTCTTATGCAGGCATACGTGGAGTGAAAAAAAAATGAGAAGTGGAATCTTGTTTTCTCTATAGGTCTCTGGCGGCCTGCATAAGTAAGATCCAAAATTCTGTGATTATCCACATTGAATAATGGTAGCCATATGAAAAACATATCTGCACGATGCAAACGATCAAATATTTTTGTAGAGGGAAAGAAGTCTCTGGTGACATCAGATGACTAGATTCTGTATCTAAAGAACTGATAGAGAAAGAACGTATGTTCCCTATGTCATTCTCGAGAAAACCAATTCTATACGGTCGAACTGTGCCGCAGATCGAGGTACAAGTTTTTTGCATCGTCGCAAAGCAAATATGTGGAAAACTGCTAATCGAAACAAGACAAGATTTCTCAAACCGCTCGCATGAAGGTGATGCCTCTCTGAAATCAAGCTTCGTATGAAAAAACATCCAAGGTAGAAGACCTTGCAAGAAGAAACCAAGTGTTGGAGGTGAAGAAATTCACCAAGTTTAACATTCTCTGCCATTCTTTTTGTTGTGGTTAACAGTCCTACGCTGCTGATGCTAAACAACCATGGATTAAAGGCATGTAACTTACATTATCACAAGTAATCAGATGTTTGAATGCTTGTCGATAACTACGCACACAGAGAGAAAGACATGAAGCCTTTCAGCACACACAACCTTTGCCCTACGCTACACAAGTATTCTCCTGGCACTTCGAATTTTGATTGCATAAAGATGGCAGAATCGATCTCAGCCTTGCCATAATATTGTCTCAATCACACCTCCAAGATTCACTCTATAGCAATGGGCCATGCAAACAACCTTGCTCCCTCTCTCTCTTTCTCTCTCTCTCTCTCTCTCTCTCTCTCTCTCTCCCTCTCAAATTCATCAGCCATTACGTCTTCAACTTCTGTTCTACAATCTACAGCGCCAATCCCTTCTCTCGATTCATCCATCTATTCTTATCCGCTGATTGAGCCTTCGCTTTATGAGAACCTAATGCAGGAGGATGAGACCATGATAGCAAGCACATATATGTGCAAACATATACAATCGCCATCTACAAAATCTCTAGATGATGGTAGAGAAATAGAGCTGGTGGCCCCTAAGTAGCATAACACAGTTGCATCTGCGAGTGTGCGAAGAAGAAAGGAAGGCAAAGGGACGAAGCGTGCTTCATAATTCATCTTAGAAATCAGAATCTTAGATTCCAAAGATGTCACAAATTGAAAATATAAAAAGCAACATAGTATGAGGCAATCGCCAGTCAGTGCTGCATGTCTTCTCCTTGTGCCAGTTGTTTCATTGATGATGGAAGGGGTTGGACCTTGTCTGCTCACAAATCATGCATTCCATAAATATGACGGTGCAAGATCTTATATAATTAACTATCGACACTCCAAGAACTATGATAGTTAACACCATGGAAGCATAACAGGGCAAAAAAGCTGACTCAGCTGAACCTCTGCATCTTTACAGAAGAGAATGAAACCCCTCACTCTCTCTCATGCATCTTGCGGACGTCCTTCATCTGTGAACTATTGCCTGCAACACCTCTCTCTCTCACTCTCTTTCAGCTATGTCAGCAGCTAACAGCGTTCAATTTCGCAATTTACTCCTCTCTATGTGTGACATAAGTCGCAAATACGAAATCATGATGACGACATATGCATGACTCTCTCTGTACTCTCTATCATCAGCGTGAGCGATCAGCCAGATCTGTCCATGATCTCTCTCTCTCTGATTATCCATGTTCAGCAAGCCACCATCTATCGATTTCCATGATAACAGCCACGCTATCTCTCTCTCTCTCTCTCTCTCTCTCGATCCGACTACACCTAGTTTGAATGTAGTCACTTGAACATCTACCTTTGCACATCTCTACAAACACTTCGATTTCCTCACACACACACACAGAGGCGCGCACACACAGGCACATCAAAATAAAACATCATCTAATAATCTCTGTAAAAAGTGAAGATGAGGAAATCGGATTAACATTTATCTACATTCTTTTATGTTGAGTAGAACCTATAAGCTACAATTGCGCAAAAATGGGCATGAATACTAGCAAAGGAATTGAAATTCTGTAAGAGTCTTGCATCTCACTCTCTCTTTCTCTCTAAAGTCGGTTCACGTACCTACAAAAATATCATTAAGAACTAAATCATGAAATAATCATATATATATATATATATATATATATATATACTTCAGGAAGCATGTGCGCATGCATGATCTTAGTTAACTAACTCATACGTGCATGTTAACTAACACACGTCTATTTTATTCCATGCATTAACTAGTTCAACTAAAATATACACGTAATTTACTAAAATACATGTCTTAACTTAATCACACGTAAAATTTTTGTTAGTATTATATTAAAATATTACCACAACAATAAAATAACTAATTAATTCATTCAGTTATTTAATGTATATATTATATTATAATTATCATTAATAATTTTATATTCATTTAGTTATTTATCATAACTATAGTTTAGCTATTTAATAGTTATTCTATAGTTATTAAAAATTAATTAAATATACAATGGCCTCAAAAAACAAAGGTTTAAAAACATGAATTTACACATGGATTTTAAGTAAGGTTAAGTAATAGGTTTATAATAAAGTAGAATGATTTTAACTACAAAATTATCATCAATGTTCATGCATACACATGACACTTACCTATACATATACACATATATGAGCATCATAATACTTCCTTGTATCCAATTATAAACTTGAAATCCTTTTAGATAAGAAAACCTTTGTTTAATCCAACTCCTCATGTTTCTTATTGCCCTGCAGGTACTAAGAGAAAGAAGAAAAAATTAGTCAATTCAAACCAATGCATTAAAAAATATGAGAGAGACATTAACTGATTGAATTTCAATAAAAAATATTTTTATTTTTCTATATGACAATTCAAGTGAGAAAATCCTTCTGACACCGTGTGCACTAGATCCAAAGGATTTTGATACATATATCCTTTCTTATTTAAAGGTTGCCTATGAGCCTTGCTGAGTTGACAAGCTTCACACTTATAAATCATGTGTTGCCTTGTGATATTAGGCAAACCAAGTACACTTTGGTCCCTGCAAATTTGTTTGAGTGTCCTCTCACCAATGTGAGCAAGACTTTTGTGCCATATCTCCAACTCTGTTAGAGTTTGAGATCCATAGCTAAACAAAGCTATGTTCTTTGGATCTTCCACTTCAAAAGTGAAGAGCCTTCCTGTCTTTTCTCCTTTGGCAATCCTTCGAAAGCCTTGCCTTGGGTCTTCAACATATGCTCCAAATCGGTTGAATCTAACCTGCAATCCTTTTTCAACAATCTGCCAGACACTTATTAAATTTTTGGTAATTGTAGGGACATACAAGACTTTGCTTAAGAGGTTCATATTCCCATCTGATGTCTTCACATTACCTATCTTCTCCACTAAGTGCCTTGTGTCATCTCCTGTCTGCACTTCATGCTTGTTATGAGGATCTTCCAAATCAGAAAGTAAAGCCACATTTCTTGCTACATGGTTTGAGCATCCCGAATCAATGTAAAATATGTGATCATCATCCTTACCCTTCTTCACTGATAGATTCATAATCAATAATGAATCTTCTTGACTTTGGTCCTCTGCATAGTTATTGTAATCTCTTCTTCCTCTATGGCCACTTTGATAGTTGTTGTTATTGTATTAGTTGTTGTTATAGCCTCCATTGTACCTGCCTCTATTTGATCCATAGCCACCTCTATTGAATCCGCTTCCTCTTGAGTTCCTCGAGTTCCTGAAACATTCTTCAGTAGTATGATTAGATAAGCCACATATATTGCAAGGTTGAGATGATTGGAATCTCCCCCTGCCTTGCTTTCCACCTCTGCCTCTTCCTCTAGCTCTTCCTCTAGCTGCAAAGTTTGCTTGGAAAGAGCTACCTTCATCTTCATTCTTCCTATTCTTTGACTTGTCCTTGACCTTAGCTTTATCAGAATATAAGGCAGAAGTTTGATTACCTCTTGAGGACTCACCACCTTTGCTAATCTTTGCTTCATGAGTGAAGAGTTGGCCCATGAGTGTGTTGAGGTGGGTACATGCATATCCATGTATAAATCCATGGCTGTTGTGAATGACTCCCACTTGTCGTCTACTTTGATTCCATTTATGATTTGTCTAATGATTTGCTCCTCTTAAATTACCTCTCCAATGCTTCCAAGTTGGTCGGAAATCTCCTTCATCTTTGTGACATAATCAGTCACATTTTGCTTCGGGCTTTTCTTCATTGTTGTGAACTCCATTGACAATTGGTTCTTCCTTGCTCGAGTGTTGGAAGAGAAGAAAGAAGCAAGTGCATTCCAGGTCTCTCTTGATGTCTTGCATCCCTTGACATGAGGTAAAAGAAAATCAGAGATTGAGTTTAGAATATAGGACCTTGCAAGTGCATCCTTCGAACACCAATTTGAAAGTCCTTCCACTTCTTCATGTGATGGTTGCCCTTTGTTCCTCATGGTTGGCATTGCTTCATCTCCGGATATGAATCCATATAGATTCCTCCCTTGAAGGTAAGCCTCCATCCTTAGAGACCATGCCAGGTAGTTTTTTTGATCCAATTTATCAATTGTTGATGGAAATCCATCTCCCATGTTGCTTGACTATGCTCTGATACCACTGTGAAAAGAGATGGTGGATGCAATCCAAAGATGAGTAGATGCCACTATAACCAGCTTCACGCCAGCCAACTGAGACTTCAGAGTTGATTAGTAGACCTTTTGAGCTTCCTAAATCCACCAAAATATCAGCCAAGTACTTTGGAACATGTATCCCAGAAGTTTAAGTCAAGATAGACCAGTTGCAAAATGACTAGCTCTCAAAACTTGCTATTTTTGGACATACACCTGCTGGAAAAAATGAACAGTGCTCTCAACGTGGTAGAATTTAGAAAAGTTCCTTTTGGGCATAGAAAATAGACTTATCAAGCTTCCCAATGCAAGTTAAAAAACTTCAAATGATCGACTGAGCACTGAGAACAAGATTCATCAATTTCTGGAACATGCCCACCATTCTCGGGGCTCTGCAGAGATAGACTAGTGAGCAGTAAAATACAGATATCCCCAAAATTATAACTCCAATGACTAGGAAAATTGATATGCGAAAACTAGACAGTTAGAGCTATGCAACGCACGTTAAAACATGTTGGAGTTAGACGTCTGCGGAAGCACGCGAACAGCACAAGGAAGAAGAAGAAGCTTGGAGCACAACACACAAGACTGAATGTATTACTAGAGAATGTACAAAGATAAGTAGCCCATTAGGGCAATAGGCGTATATACAAGCCGGGGGAAAAAAACCTCCTAAAGAGGGAAAAAAGTGCCCCGGCGGTCCTAGAGTGTTCACACACATCACTACCTAAATATATCAACAAATCCCCCCTGGGAGTGATGCGGTGAATAAGGAGCTGGCACTCATGTATAAGGAAGTGCCGAGCTATGTGGAAATCACTCCACAAAAGGAAGTAAGCCCAAAGCTTTGCGGAAAGCTTCAAACTTCTCCCTAGGCAGAGCCTTCGTGAAAAGGTCTGCAATGTTCTCCTGCGTGGGCACATATGCCAAGCTGATCTCCCCAGCAGAGAACCTCTCCCTGACATAGTGATAATGCACCTCAATGTGCTTAGTGCGAGCATGGAACACAGGGTTCCTCGCAACTGCCAATGCGCTCTGACTGTCAGTGAAGATGGTGGTGGCAAAAGACTGGCCAACACCCAAATCAGCCATAAGGCGTCTGAGCCACACACACTCAACAGTCGCTGTGAAAGCTACCCTATACTCAGCCTCACAACTGGAAGTGGCCACAGTAGGCTGCTTCTTGCTCAACCAAGATATACATGAGCTACCAAGCATGAAGCAAAAACCACTGGTGGACACACGAGTGTCATAGCAACCAGCCCAATCTGAGTCAGAAAAAGCATGCAAATCTGGTGGTAGTGATCCCCCCTTGGGATAAAACAACCCAAGTAGCCGAGTACCACTCAAGTAGCGAAAGATGCGCTTAACCGCTTTCCAATGCGTGACTCCTGGGCAATGCATAAACCTGCTCATTTGTGAGACAACAAACTGAATATCTGGCCGAGTAATGCATAAGTAAATCAAGCATCCAACAGCCTGCTGATAGAGAACAGCATCAAATGCATCTCCAGCATCATGAAGACTCAATCGTAAACCTGTCTCCATAGGAGTGGCAATAGGCTTACAGTCTTCAAGGCCAAAACGCTGCAATAATGTGTCAATATATTTCGTTTGACACAAAGCCATTCCACCATCAACTTGCATAAACTGAATGCCCAAATAGTGATGCAAATGCCCCAAATTAGACATCTCAAATGAGGCATGCAAATCAGCCTTGAAATCAGCAATATGCTTCTCAAGAGGACCAGTGAGCAGCATGTCGTCTACATAGACAACAATGATCAAAAGCACATCATTAGCACGCTTAACATATAAGGTGCTTTCAGTTGGACTGTTCTCAAAACCATGTGCAATCAGATAGGCATGTATTTTCTCATACCAAGCACGTGGTGCTTGCTTTAAACCATATAACGCCTTCTTTAACCTGCACACCTGGTTTTCATGCCCTTTCTGCACAAAGCCACGGGGCTGAAAAACATACACTTCTTCATGCAAGTCAGCATTCAGAAATGCTGTTTTAATGTCCAACTGATGTACATTCCAACCATGATGGGCTGCAAGTGCACAAATGCTCCGAACAGTAGTCATACGGCATGTAGGTGCAAAGGTCTCATCAAAATCAATGCCTCTTTCCTGCGCATAACCCTTTGCAAGAAGCCTAGCCTTATACCTGTCAACTGTACCATCAGGTTTACGCTTCAGCTTGTATACCCACTTAGTGCCAATGGCCTTCTTGCCAGGAGGCAAGTCACATAAAGACCATGTACCATTCTTCATTATAGCATCATATTCAGATTGCATAGCAGCCATCCAATTTTCTGAATTTTGTGCTTCATCAAAAGAAACAGGCTCATTCTCATCACAGAGACTAGATGCAGCCATAGCATAGCAATCTGATGCAAAGGAGGTACTATGAGAGCTTGAACGAGTACGATATGACAAAGGTGCATCTAATTTGCTGTCACGCAAAGTCTGCACCAGCCATTTTGGCATAGTTTTTGCCTGTTCAATATCAGCTCTCTCATCAACAAGTGCATCATGTAAATCTGCATCAGAAATGGCATGATCTGCATCATCATATGAAACCTGCAAAGGCTGAGAAGTTGCCTCATTAGGACCAGCGCTAGCCTGTCCACCTGTAAAAAGAGGCATCAAAGTATCATACATGTCTTTGGAGCTAACAGATGTCTCCTTAGTACATGAAAGCAATGGCTGAATAGCATCTTCCACAAAGACAACATCACGGCTAACCAGAATTCGTTTAGTCTGTGGATGATACAGACGATAGCCTTTACTTTCAGAACTGTACACAACAAAAATACATTTTACTGCCTTATCATCCAATTTTCTGCGATGTTGTTCAGGCACTAATGCATATGCCAAACAACCAAAAACACGCAGATGAGCAACAGATGGCTTGCGGTCATGCCAAGCCTCATATGGAGTGATAGACTGCAACGCTTTCATGGGACACCTGTTCAGTACATATGCTGCACACATGACAACCTCAAGCCAGAAACTATGTGGTAAAGCCTGACTTTTGACCATGCACCTCGCCATCTCCATGAGTGACCTGTTCTTTCGTTCAGCAACTCCATTCTGTTGAGGTGTATACGGCATTGTACACTGGTGTTTTATCCCACGTTCAGCCAGAAATGCATTAAAATCTGAAGACATATATTCCCCCCCTCGATCAGAACGGAGGGTGCCCATTTTACATGCTGACAGATTTTCAGCCAAAACCAAAAACTGTTTGAAGCACATGAACACTTCGGACTTTGCTTTGAGTGGATATACCCATGCATGCCTGGAAAAATCATCAATGAAAGTCACGAAGTAAAGGTAATTTCCAAAAGAGGGTGTCTGCATAGGACCACAGACATCACTATGTACAAGCTGCAATTTCTGCATAGCCCGAACTGAACCATCTTTTGGAAAGGAAGAACGCTGCATTTTGCCCAAAATACAGCCTTCACAAACATGTTTTCGAAGTGCCTCAAGTTTGGGCAAAGAGGACACCATTTCAGATTTCTGCAGGCGTAACAAACTAGCAAAATTCAGATGACCAAAGCGTGCATGCCAAAGCTTTGCATCTGACATAGCCTGAGAATCATGAACTGCACATGCCGAATCATTCACAGATTTTTCATAGTCTATGAGCTTATATAGCCCACGACATAAAATGCCAGAAGCAATAATCACATCGCCATTTGAGAGATCATGGACTGTACACCTGTCATCAACGAATTTCACAACCAAGCCAAATTTGGCTAATGCAGAAACTGATAACAGGTTCTTTTTTATCCCTGGCACAAATAAAGCATCTGACAAAGTGAAAGAACTACCATCAGCAGTAGTCAGAATGATCTTACCAACTCCCATAACAGGATAAGAGGAGTTATTGGCGCATGTGACAGTATTCCCTGTAGGGGCAGGCTCGAGTGAAGAGAAGAAACTGCGCTGCGAGGTAATATGTTTGGTTGCCCCACTGTCAAAGTACCAAACATCTGAGTCTACTGCAGACATGCACTGATCATGAGAAGATGGGTCAAAACTACAAACAGTAGTAAACGCCCATTCTTCTTCCTGCACAAGATTTGCAGACTCTGTTTTTGGTGTAGAGGCCTCTGCAACAACCATTCCAGCCTCTTTCTTCTTTGCCTCTTTAGCAGCCAGTTTTGGACAGTTCTTTATAATATGATCATTTCCTTTACAGTACTTGCAGAACAATTTCTGCTTTTCTGATTTCTTCTCATCTTTATCCTGGTTCTTCGATTGTGCAGCATTTGCAAATTTCTGCTTACTAGTAGAAGAGCTCCATTTTCCTTTGCCCTTCTGACTAGCCAGGAAAGCTTGATCTGCAACACGCATAATGGACCTGTTCTGCCTGGACTGATCTTCCTGCAACAGAACAGAGACTAATTCCTCAAATGACAAGGCATTCGGATTGCCTTTCATCATCAATCGAAGAGTAGAGGCAAAACTCTGATATGAATCAGGAAGGCCATTCAGAACGGTCTGCACAAGTGAGCTATCTGGTATAACCTCATCAGCAGAAATCAATTGTTCCTTCAGGTCTTTGATCTTTGTAAGAAAACTGTCCATCGAATCACCTTCATTCATGTGCTCACTCTCCAACTGTTTTCGGAGGTAAGCAACACGAGCCTCATTCCTAGCCTGGTACAAAGTGGTAAGTGTATCCCAAGCATCCTTTGCTGTTCTCCAAGAGCGAATGTGAGGAATAATGGCACGTTTGACAGACAAAGCTATCAATGCATGTGCCTGGGCATCTCTGCCATCCCAACGAATCTGCTCTGCAGTAGGTGCAACAGAAACAGCAGCACGAATAGGAATCTGCGGAATATCATCTTCGACACCATCTTCATCAGCTCCAACACCTATATTTGCAGTACCTATCGTTACAGGTGTAACAGGACGTCTTTCAACACCCTGCACAATGTTCCACAATCCTTTTGCAACCAGTACATGTCGCATCATATAAGCCCATAATGGGTAGTTGGTACCATCCAACTTATCCTCAACAGCCAACATACGGAATACATCACTGCTTTCAGCCATGGCCGGTGACTAAAATACCTTGATGCAGAAAATTGACTGTATCTCAAAAAGTTGAACATTTGCCCAGACGAGTTCTGCTAGACCTGTAGCAGACTTCGAGACGCTTAAACTGGCGAACAGAAACTGGTATATACCTTTGGCACAAAAGGACGAAATAGCCTGCACAAGCACTGCGATAGTGCATTCGGAGGCCGAAACGAGCTCAGATCGCGATTTCGGCACCACAAAGCAAAGACGTTTTGATCTCGGAAACACCCTGAGTATGCTCACCAAATTTCGTGTGAATCTGAGACTGCAAACGGAGGAGTGTCGACGGTGCCCTAGAAGAAGCGACGACCTGCTCTGATACCAATTGTTGGAGTTAGACGTCTGCGGAAGCACGCGAACAGCACAAGGAAGAAGAAGAAGCTTGGAGCAGAACACACAAGACTGAATGTATTACTAGAGAATGTACAAAGATAAGTAGCCCATTAGGGCAATAGGCGTATATACAAGCCGGGGGAAAAAAACCTCCTAAAGAGGGAAAAAAGTGCCCCGGCGGTCCTAGAGTGTTCAGACACATCACTACCTAAATATATCAACAAAACACTGAAAAGTGTTGAGTACAACTCGATATATGACCTTCTGAAGTTACTGCTCTGAGTGAGTATAGCAGAGAACAAAACAGAGAAGTAGATAATGACAAATGTATAGATTCACATATAATTATGACCACATTGGCAATGAATATTTGCACAATGGGAGTAGAATGATAGAGCTATGGAGTAAGCTCTTCAATCTCTACAAAATGACATGAAGTGGTCACGTACAAGGCTTGCTAATCGCCTCTTCCTTCTTGCTCTTTTTATAGCTATTCTTGGAGGGAGTTTTGAATTCGAATTCAAATGGCTCCACCTAAAAGTGATCCCAAAAGTGAGGAGATATTCCCTCAGCTCAAAAATTCGTGGTTTTAGGTATTTAGAGCCACGAATTTGCTTTTACATCATGGATGAGGTAAACCATGCTTTTCCTTTTTCTTTTTCAAATTACAAGAGATAAAAATGAACTCTTTTACAAGAGGTGTTCACATGACTACACATGTGACTTACAAATGAGGATAATATCAAGCATATCAAGCATGTAGGATTGGGTAAAATGCACCAACAACTCAATGGGTTGTTGTGGCATTTGTGCATTTATATATGAATTTATGGAAAAGCATTAGCATCGGTTGTTTATTAGAGCTTTTATTTGGTCAAGATCATATGCATAAGGTCTTGGTTGAATGTCAAGGTTTGATTCAAGTACATCCTCACCCATATGACTTCAAAATCGTTTTCTATCAAGGTTTTAATATGTTAAGTTTTAATGAGTGTTTAATATTTTATGAAAGCATACTTATGGTTCTCATGTTAATTTTCAGATGATATTTTGCGGCTTCTGTTGATGATGAATTGATGAACTGAAGAGTGGAAAAAAGAAATTATATGAAGCTGGAATTCTATTATTTAGCTTTTGTATAGGTCATGTTATTTTTCAGATGATATTTTACGGTTTTTGTTGATGATGAATTGATGAACTGAAGAGTGGAAAAAGAAATTATATTAAGCTCGAATTCTATTGTTTAGCATTTGTATAGGTGATGTTATTTTTCAGATGATATGCAGGCTCTGTTGAAGACGGATTGAAGAACTAAAGAGTGGAAAAAGAAAGTTTACTAGCTAGAATTCTATTATTTAGCTTTTGTATAGGATATCAGAAATATAAACAATTTAAAATTAAAAAAGATATATATTAATCTATTTATATTTTATCTTATATGTCTGATGAAGCTTCATCTAGTAGTACCTCTTTACCTCCATCTTTGTTTGAATTATTTTTTCCTAGTCCATTAGAAGTTAATGATACACAAAATACAGGACTTGAAGAAACAGTTAAGGATAAAATTGTAGAGGAAACTTTTTGCATTCAATAGAGTTTGATCGTAGATTGTCTAGAGTATTACCTTTAGTTTCCATTGTTCTACCTAGTTTTAAAAATAGTGAAAATCTATTCCCTCCATCCATAGCTAGAAATACTAATAATTCTCAAATAAACTCAAACATAACAGAAATAATAAAAGATAAAGTGACTAGTGAAGAGTTGATCCTTCCATCCTATATAGACGCAGTCAATACATATAAAAACGCTTTGCCTTACAGTCCTTGGTAAAAAATACTTGTTCTGCCATAGTCACCCTGCGTGCGCCGTTAGCGAGACAATTGAATTGATCCACCACTCGTCACGAATCGCTCCCACAAGGAGCACTAATTACCAAGATACGAGATCTAGTGAGAGAGAGTGTGTGTGCATGTGTGTGTAGAGAGAGAGATCTTTGTGTGTGCGCATAAGACAATGCAAGTCACAATTCGGTTCAAGCATGCAAGTTTGAGAGAAGCAAGCAATACTGAGTGTAAAACAAGAGAAGAATGTAGATTTTTGCTCTCAGGTTCTCGGTATGTTGAAACACTACCTCAGTATAGGCGTCCGTATAAGCGCTGGCATGAGCGTCGGTAATTCACTAGAAAATATGGATGCTCATACCAACATTTATACCAATGCCTATACCGTCACAAATACCAACGGTTGTGAAACATCCTAACGATCCATTTTAAACTATCAAACTGATGGTCAAGTGACCATTCGTATGCTTAATTATATTTTTCCAACGTTCATACCAACATTGGACGTGATCATCAGTATCGGCAGTGTCGGTATGCCCCTCATATGGTGTAGTGGGCATTTTTATATTATCAAAAGAGGTGGTATGTTATGTTCACCAAACTGAACAATCATGTTAAAAATTACAAGGGCAGAATAGATTAGAACTTTATCCTTTAGTATTTGCAATACATTGTGGTTGGTAGAACCTTTATCAAGTATGTGAGTATTCCTTTTGGCAATGCTTTCTCTAGAGTGTCCATGAATGGCCATGTCTCTAGTCCCTTTAGACTTCATAGGTCCATTATACAAGGTTATGCTTTAGCCCCTCTTCTTTTTGCTATTAGGAGCCATGCCCTTGGCTGGCTGGTTAAGGATTGTATGAACCATTGTTTGATCCAAGGTATTACCATTCCTAATGTCCATTGATAGCTTGGTTTACAAATATTTGTAGATGATACGAACATGATCACTAAAGTTAATGACTTGCACGCTGAAGATTTCATTTTTTTTTACCAGTGATGCTCAAGTCAAGCACAAGAAAACGTCCCATAAGTCCTCCAATGGTCATATCCCCAACTATATTCATATGCTTGTCTACAATCTTATTCAAGATGGTGTTACTTTTACTCTTCCTCGGCTACTGTTACTTCTGACGGCAGTTTGGCTGATCGTGATTTTCTGTTTTCCCATGGTTGGAGGCCTGCCGCTTTCACATTTGTAACAGCCTCTCTTTCTTATCATGTTATCTCTGTTTTCTTCCAACAACCAAACAAAAAAAAAACTCTGACGTTTCTGTTCGTGCGAGACCACACCTTCTCATGCTATATAAATCCACACATTCACTCATATTCCCCCAACACAATGGCTACTTCCTTCATACCCGCGATGCGTCTCGCACGCCGCACAGTGTTTGTAGTACTTCTTCTGTGTATGTGCGTTTGGAGTCCGGAATCCATCGCTGCTCAGGATGGAGGCGCGTGCGTGTGCTCTGACACATTCCCCATTTGTGTCGTAATTGCTGATGCATGCTTCCTCGGCTATGAACCTGCATGCGGATATGGTGGAACATGCTCTAGTGAGTGATTCTGAGCTTTGTTGCTTCTATACGTTTAAATGAGCGCGCTTCGGCCAAGCACATACTCACGGTTCTTTTGAATTTTTGTCTTGGACAGAGTGTACTTGCGTTAGCAGCGGTGAGGTCGAGAAGAGAGGAATTTCAGCCCGCAAAATGATCAAGCAACTGATATGATCTGCAGCTCCTACCGCCGTATGCCTTCTGTTTCTGGTCATACTCCTTATGACTAGTAGACGGGCACAAAGTCCTCATCCATGTGCCTTATGTAATAATCCGCGCAGCGGAATCATGTACTTGTCCTTCTTATCAGCGTTTCAGGCATTCGGCGTTTGATGATCTAGTTATGCTTTTTGCGAGCGTTAACGTTCTTAAATTAAGAGCGTCTTGAATTCTTTCTTAAATGGACTGACACACTGACGTAAGAATAGGGACGGCAGCTAACAACCCGAGAAGGAACGCGTTTGCGAGCTTCAAATGTCTTCTATTTACGAGTTACTTGTTCTCATCCCAACAGTGACGCTGATTCTCAGCTTAGTGCAGCGGCTCTAAGTAGAAAATTCGTTGGAGGAGGCTGAAAATTTGAGTGGTAAGAACAAGTAATATTTCATTTGCAAATCATTTTCCAAAAATAATTGTAATTAGTTCGAAGAAGCACAACGATAAGCTTTTCATTTACGATAAGCTTTTGCGCTCGGCGTCACCGTAGTAATCTTCTGTGATCCGAATGAAACCGCGCTCCATAGACTTCAAAATCTTTTTCTATCTAGTTTCGCATTTTCTCTCACTCCTTGCCCCCTCAGCAATCTGTTGGGAGATTGAAATAAAATACCTAGAAATGATGTGACCCTCACAGGATAATACAAATTCCATTGATATCGTAGCAGCACAATATGTGCAATATGACTCCACGTACATGATTTAAAACATAGTAGCGCAACTCAACAAATTATAACGCAATTGAAAATGGAGCGAGATACAATTTACCTCTATACCATCGCTCAATCAAGTCAACCAATTGGATGACCCGAAAGGAAAATTCCAACAAACCAAAAGAAACAAAAAACACATCACAATCGAAAGATTCCCTCTCTATTTTAACATAGTAGGCCTCATGTTGTCAATGTTGTCCTCTTGTCAATGTTTGTGTTCTTGTAATTTGCGTCTAATGAGGATAGGAAGGGTGACAAAAGCAAACTAGAACGTGGGTAATGCTCCTAAAGCATAACATGGTTTGAGGTTTACTGAGTATTCCACGGATCCCTTGGCTTCACCGTTTTCTTCAAGGCTGACTGGTCGGGTTGGAGCTACTTGAAAAGAGGGGCCGTATGCATTCTAATAGAGTTTATCTTTGTAGCTGAATGTTGAGTGATGTACGAATTCTATAAGCGGCCTTGATGTGCTAAAGCTAAAGGAAGGGAATACTTTGTGGTGTTCAACACTATCGATTATCGGATTAGTTCCAAGATTGGGGGGTTGAGGTTCTATATATGTGATTTGTTCGTTCCCGCCTCTGGAGGGGGGGCTGAGGGTTCAATCCCCCATTCCGGTTGCGACATAGCCTACGTGCCAAAGGCTGGTCAAAGGCAATTGTATCACCTTCCGGAGGCCTTTTTTATACTTCCTTTGGGCATGTCTGCTATCTGTACCGATATGGGATCCCAAGGGTGCTAATCATGATGTACATTTCAATGCTGTACCGATATGGGATCCCAAGGCTGTACCGCTATGGGATCCCAATTCATTGATCATGATGTGCATTTCAATGCTCGTTGTGCCATTTTAAATGATTCTACCCTTTCTTTGCCAAGGGAGGCAATGCGCTAAGTGCAATCGATGGTATCCTTATGGAGGTAGATTATTACAGAGTGCCATTAGGTTTTCAAGTGAAGTCAACATGACTGGTCGGGTTGGAGCTACTTGAAAAGAGGGGGCGTATGCATTCTAATAGAGTATATCTTCGTAGCTGAATGTTGAGTGATGTACGAATTCTATACGCGGCCTTGATGTGCTAAAGCTAAAGGAAGGGAATATTTTGTGGTGTTCAACACTATCGATTATTGATTAGTTTCAAGATTGGGGGGTTGAAGTTCTAATATGATATGTGAATCCTGTAGGTCAGATGGTTGTTCCCGCCATTCCCGTTGCTACATAGCCTACGTGCTAATTGTACCACCTTTTGGAGGCCTTTTCTATACTTCCTTCGGGCGCTAATCCCATGTTTTGTTGGATATGGAGTCCCATGGGTGCTAATCCCACTTTCACCTGTAGTTTCCAATCAATTCAAGCACTGTGCGAGAGTAGGCTTTGGCCGAACTTCCTTCTTACAAGAAAAGGAAAAAAAAAACTTAAAGATGATAAGATCTTCAATGTAAACAATAATTATGAATAAAATTATTAATATAAAGATATACACGCAGGTGTAGCATAACAATCTTAATGGTGCACAACCCTCGCAACAATAAATAACTTCAAAGTGCACTTTTCTTGACATCGGATAATATGCAAACAATGTACGCAGTTCCAAAAGGGGTAATTTGTTTCTACTTGAACATAGAATCCAGGAATTCATTATCCCATCCTTTTAATAACAAGGAGAAAGAGGATTCAAGTGGAGAAATCGTGAATCAATGGGTTGCTATGGAATTTGTGCATTTATATATGAATTTATCGAAAAGCATTAGGATCGATTCTTTTTTAGAGCTTTTATTTGGTCATATTCATATGTATAAGTACTAATTCCTTCAATTTCGATTCAATATACACTATACATTTTATCGAAATTCCAACAATGATATCATCTAGCACGATAATCTCAAACATAGCATAAAGACATAATGTTTGTTTGAACTACCATATTTGCATTCTGCAAAATAAATTAGCGTAACCTTCATTTTTGGTATGTCATTGAGGAGAATACATGCATGGAAGTCTGACAAAGTGGTTTGCATTGCCAAGTTTTTATCAACTTGGACAAGATTTGCAAACATGAGGAAATGGAAGGAAGAGAGGGAGAGAGAGAGAGAGGTAGAGAGAGAGAGATAAGTGACCCATTAGGGTTAAAGGCATATATATGAGCAAGGGGGCAAAATTTCCTAAAGAGGGAAAAAAGTACCCCGATGGTCCTAGTGTATTCGCACACATCAGTACCAAAATATATCAACACATCCCTCTTGGGAATGATGTAGTGAACAAGGAGCTAGTGCTCATGTATAAGGAAGTGCCAAGATATGTGGAAAGAGATCAACCCACGAAAGAAAGTAAGCCCAAAGATTTTTGGAAAGTTTCAAACTTCTCTCAAGGCAAAGCCTTTGTGAAAAGATATGCAATGTTATCAGGTGTGAGCACATACACCAAACTAATCTCCCCACTAGAGAACCTCTCCGTAACATAATGATAATGCACCTCAATGTTCTTTGTGTAAGCATGGAAGAGAAGGCTTCTCACAATTGCCAATGCACTCTAACTATAGTAGAGATGGTGGTGGTAGAAGTTTTACCAACATCCAAATAAGCCAAAAGCTATCTAAGCCACATACTTAACAACCACTATGAAAGTTGCCCTATACTGATCTTCACAACTAGAAGTGGCCACAATAGATTGCTTCTTCCCTAACAAAGATATCCATGAGCTACCAAGCAGGAAGTAAAAACCATTATTGGATACACGAGCTTCGTAAGCATGTAAATCTAGCTCTAGTAATCCACCCTTGGGATAAAACAATCAGAGTAGCTAGGTACCACTCAAGTAGAAAAACATGTCTGCAAGCACCAGCCAATGCTTGACACCTAGACAATGCATAAACCTCCTCATGTGAGAGACAACAAAGTGAGTATGAGGTCGAGCTATACACAAGTAAATCAAGCATCTAGTAGCCTATCGATAGAGAACAACATCAAATGCATCTCTAGCATCATGATGACTTGATGGTAAACCTATTTCGATAGGAAAGGCAATAGGTTTGCAATCTTCAATGCCAAAATGCTACAGTAATGCATCAATATTTTTCTTCTTTCAACTGAGACTTATCCCACCATCAACTTGCATAAAGTGAATCCCAAATAATGATGCAAATGCCCAAAATTTGACATCTTAAAAGAGGCATGAAAATCAGTCTTACATTCAATAATATGCTTCTAACTAGGACCTGTGAAGCAACAGGTCATTAACACACACAACAATGAGTAGAAGCACATCATTTGGAAGCTTAACATAGAAGGTGCTCTTAGTTGGATTGTTCTCAAAACCATGTAATACCTTTCAACCTGCACACTTTGTTTTCATGCCCTTTCCACACAAAACCATGGGCTGAAATACATAAACTTCTTCATATAAGTGAACATTTAGGAATGTAATTTTAACGTTCAACGGCCGTACATTCAAACGATGATGAGTTGCAAGTCCACAATATGCTACGAATGGTGTTCATTCAACATGTTGGAGCAAATTCCTCATCAAAATCAATGCCCCTATCTTGAGCATAAGCCTTTGCAATAAGCCTAACCTCATACCTATCAAATGTTCCATCATGCTTACACTTTAACTTCTATATGCATTAAGATCCAATGGGCCATCCAACTTTCGAAATTTTCAGCTTCATAAGAAAAACAGGCCCATTCTCATAAAAGAGAGTATAGGTAGCCATTGCATAGCAATCTAATGCAATCTAATCTTGGGGGAGTCGCTAAATTTATAAGCATAATAATTTTAATGGTGCACAACCCTCGCATCAATAAATAGACTTCAAAGTGCACTTTTCTTGACATCGCATGATATGCAAACAATCTACGCAGTTCCAAAAAGGGTTTCTACTTGAACATCGAACCCACGAATACATTATGCCATCCTTTTAATAACAAGGAGAAAGTGGATTCAAGAGGAGAAATCTTGACTCAATGGGTTGCTTTGGCATTTGTGCATTTATATATGAATTTATGGAAAAGCATTAGGATCGGTTGTTTATTAGAGCTTTTATTTGGTCATGTTCATATGTATAAGGTCTTGGTTGAATGTCAAGCTTTGAATCAAGTACATCCTCCCCCATAGACTTGAAATTCTTTTACTATCTAGTTTCACATTTTCTCTCACTCCTTGCCTCCCTCAGCAATCTGTAAGAAGGATATAACTGTTGGGAGATTGAAATAGAATACCTATGTACCTACAAATGATGTGACATTGTTATGCATTGTTATCGTCGCAGCACAATATGTGCAATATGACTCCACGTACATGATTTAAAACATAGTAGCGCAACTCGTGAATTGTGACAATACACAACAACGCTGATCACTCAACAAATTATAACGCGATTGAATATGGAGCGAGATACAATTTAGTTCTATACCATCGCTCAATCAAGTCAACCAACTGGATGACCCGAACGGAAATTTCCAACAACCCAAAAGAAAAAAAACACATCACAATCGAAAGATTCCCTCTCTATTTTAACATAGTAGGCTTCATGTTGTCAATGTTGTCTTCTTGTCAATGTTTGTGTTCTTGTAATTTGCGTCTAATAAGGATAGGAAGGGTGACAAAAGGAAACTAGAACGTGGGTAATGCTCCTACAGCATAACATGGTTTGAGCTTTACTGAGTATTCCACGGATCCCTTGGCTTCATGAACAACATGTTGTTAACCATGAATAAGGGGGCCAGCCATCACCGTTTTCTTCAAGGCTGAGGGTGAACTAATTAATTCATTGATCATGATGTGCATTTCAACGCTCGTTGTTCGATGTTAAGTGATCTTTGCGAAGGGAGGCAATGCGCTAAGTGCAATCGATGGTAGATTATTACAGAGGGCCATTAGGTTTTCAAGTGAAGTCAACATGACTGGTCGGGTTGGAGCTACTTGAAAAGAGGGGCCGTATGCATTCTAATAGAGTTTATCTTTGTAGCTGGATGTTGAGTGATGTACGAATTCTATAAGCGGCCTTGATGTGCTAAAGCTAAAGGAAGGGAATACTTTGTGGTGTTCAACACTATCGATTATTGATTAGTTCCAAGATTGGGAGGGCGTTGAAGTTCTAAATATGATATGTGGATGCTGTAGGTCAGATGTTTATTCCCCCCTCTGGAGGGCGCGGGGAGGGCTGAGGGTTCAATCCCCCATTCCGGTAGCGACATGGCCTACGTGCCAAAGGCTGGTCAAAGGCAATTCTATCACCTTCCGGAGGCATTTTCTATACTTCCTTTGGGCATGTCTGCTATTTGTACCTCTGTTTTGTTGGATATGGGATCCCATGGGTGCTAATCCCACTTTCACCTGTAGTTTGCAATCAATTCAAGCACTGTGCGAGAGTAGGCTTTGGCCGAACTTCCTTCTTACAAGAAAAGGAAAAACAAAAACTTAAAGATGATAATCTCTTCAATGTAAACAATAATTATGAATAAAATTATTAAGATAAAGATATACACGCAGGTGTAGCATAACAATCTTAATGGTGCACAACCCTCGCAACAATAAATAGACTTCAAAGTGCACTTTTCTTGACATCGGATAATATGCAAACAATGTACGCAGTTCCAAAAGGGGTTTGTTTCTACTTGAACATAGAATCCAGGAATTCATTATCCCATCCCTTTAATAACAAGGAGAAAGAGGATTCAAGTGGAGAAATTGTGACTCAATGGGTTGCTGTGATTTGGAAGGTTTAGGTGAACTCTCCCTTAGGGATACATATGGACCAAATGAAGAAAAAGGTTAGGCACATGAAGAGGAAGTGGTCTACAAAAGTGTATGTATGGCCCCTCATTTAAATTTTTGTTACTTGTCCTAAAGTCACTATAGGACAAAATAGGGAGTCCTTGGCTATACACAATTTAGAAATTCCTGGGACATCAAAGTGAGAACGAAGATACTCTATTAGTTAGGAGTGGTGTATGACGGTGAATCGACACAAAGACATTAGCATTATTCTTGGAGTTAGACTAACCAAGTGAAGGCATAGTATACACTTAGGTGAAGACAAATCATTACAAACAACTCGCATGCACGCAAAAGCTTATATACTTTATAGGTGAAGATTCGCTGAAAGTTTCACATCCTGGATGAAGTAAAATACAAGTTCACAAGAGAATGGATCGGTTGTCGCTGTCCAAGATTATCATGAAGCCAAACAGCTAGTTATGAAAAGGATGGAAAGTGGAGGTGGGGGCATGCGCGATAGGAGTGAGGCTGTGCTGTCGCTATTAAAAGAGACTCCAAGGAAACGAAGGGAGGCGCTCACTTCATGAACAAAAGAATATGAAAAGCTTATGAAAAAGGTGATAAAGGGCGCATAAAGATCGAAACGGAAGGAGGAAACGAGTGGACTGTGTATTCAGAGATCGAAGGTCCTGTGCGGGGAATTAGAAGGAAGGATAGGGATTCTTTCCGAGGGGGGGCGCCAAGACAATGAAAACGATGAAGAAGTTCTGTTGCTGAGACCCTTGATGGCGAACTCCTGACCTGACATCCTTTGCTTCCAATTGCTCATCAATGGCAATCAGCGTGTGCGAAAGGGGAAAGATCGCAGGCGTGGGTCTGTTTTAATGGGTCTGTTGATGTATGAGCCGATAGTAGAACAAGGAGGTCGATGTGGAACAAGCTTCTGATGCGCGCAATGATCTGGAGTTCTTGTCTGAATTAAGCTATATCTGCTTCAGAGACATGCTTAAATTATCAGGGAACAGACGAATGATGATTCTGTGAACTCATACATGCATTAGATTTTGGCACAAATGGACACGGAGGCCGGGAATTTTCTCGATGATTGAGATTAAATGTGAATATTATTCTATTAATTTTGTCAGAGATAAACAAGTGTGCGCTGATAGCGGAAAAGGAAGATATTCAAATAGTTCAGATAAAGCATGTGCATACAAGGAAGACTTTGATGAAATTATGCTGGCAATTCAATTACCTGAACGTGACAAACGAGTGCTCTGACTTGCAAATCTGACGCACATCTCTTCAGACAACCATACACTATTCAAATTTCGGTTCTGAATTTGAACTTCAACCTTCAAAACTACACAGACAAGTTTCATGTCCTTCTGACACACACATCTGATAACGTTGCTGTTTCTGTCACATGAGATTTGAACGAGAAGATTAGCGCGGACTTCTCTGTTTGGATTGGGGTTTTAATGCAGACGAAGATGAGCACAGATCGAGAACAGGAGCATACAAGATGGCGCAGTAATCTCTATAAAACTGGCTTTCATCTGCGATAACGGTGCAAGAGTAGGTATGCATTTGGGCTGAATATTTAGGAAAAAATGTCTCATGGGTGTTAAACATTGGTGCCTCGCATCACATGACCAGTAGAAAAGACTGTTATAGTTCCTTACAGCCTCTAATGGAACTTATCACAAAAAAGGTAGGCAAAATGAAAAATTTCCTATAGAGGATGAAGGCACAATTTCTTTCATTAACTCTAATGGCAATTAGAGATATGTTGATTGTGCTTTATGTTCCATAGATCAAAAAAAAAATATTTTCTTTAGCTTTTACAATGGATCAACCTCATAAAGTTATTCTTAGTAAGATAGGAGCTATGATTATTGATAGTTGCAACAACATTGTTGGGATTGGCATAAGGAGGAACAACATGTATGAGTTTACTCGTAGAGATACTCCAAGTGTGGTAACAAGTAAGCTATGGCATGAGATATGTTCTCCTACCATATACCCTATACCAAATGAGATGCATTAGAAGGATATGCTTCACACTTTCCATCGAATTCATACATGAATGGACCATGTAAAGCTTGCATGATAGACAAGAAACAGAGGAAGGAATTTTCGGAAGGAAAAAATCAATAATAGACCAAGTTATGCTCTAGAGTTGATACATGCTCAATTCTGCAAAAACATTCCTACACATGCCTTAAAAAAATATTTCTACTTCATGTTACTCTTCAAAGACTATAGGAAGAATATTTGGATGTACTTTCTTCATGATAATGCTCAAGATTCTTGTAAATTTAAAGAATAAAACAAGAAGAAGATGAAGAAATTTAGGAAACATGTCCACAGTGAGTTTAAATCAACATAGTTGGAAGATTTCTACAAGAGTAAACGAATCAAGCATCAACTCAAAATGGCATGTAGACCTCAAAAAAATGGTTTTGCACAATGTCCAAATCAAACCATCATGGACATGGCAAGGTGAATATTGAAGGGAAAGGTTTTGCCAAATCAAATTTTAGGCAGATGTGATTAACACTTGTTTACATCTTGAATCAAAGTTACATTAAGGGACACAATGGAAAGCATCCTCAAGAGGCTTGCACTTGTAAAACGTTATCTCTTTCCAATTTCTGAGTATTTGGAATTGAATGTTATGTAGAGGTTTTAGATATGGAGAGAAACAATATTAAACGAAAAGGCATCAAATGTATCTTGTTAGGGTATGGGAAGGATAAGAATTCTTACAAAATCTATGACCAAGGATCTAACACGATCATAATGATTCAAGATTTTTTTTAAAGAGGAGTAACCACATATAGTGGAGGAGGAAAAGAGAGATTTCAATTTATCATTAGGTGAAGGGACATTCAACTATGAAACTTGCCCAAGAACTATCCCTTCTACAAAAGAGAAGAAGAAATCATCTTTAGATGATGATTCCAAAAATTAGCAATCTATTATCAAAGAAGCAAAAAAAGACATTGCAACATTGGGTAAGGAAGATCTATGATTCTTCAAACCCCATCCCACAATCACTAGAAAAGGTTGTAGATGAACTAAGGTTATGAGAAAATAGAGGAGCAAAGATGGATAAATATATCCATGATGGGTGAGCTCATTCAAGAACAAGAGAAGAAGAGAGGTACATCTCTAGCAACACAATGGATACTAGACAGAGATAACATCTGCAAAAATGCCTACTTGTGTGTTGTTTCAGATTTTATTCTATATGAAAATTGATCTAGCTATATTTCACAAATTTTACTCTTTGCGAAGCAACATGAATCACTGAATGTTTTCACCTACACTTAGAGAAATACTCCTTTTATTGAGAGGTTTTCATCACATGTGATAACTCCTATGAAAATAGAGAACACTACTTTCATAATGACTTCTTAGCTACTTTTTCACTAAATTTATACATGCATGCACCTTCCATATCTTAACACCTTCTTAGCTACTTTTTCACTAAATTTAGACATGCATGCACCTTCCATATCTTACCTTATTCACTCAATTTAGACATGCATGCACCTTCCATATCTTACCTTATTCACTCAATTTAGACATGCATGCACCTTCCATACCTTAATGACTTCTTAGCTACTTTTTCACTAAATTTAGACATGCATGCCTAAAAAACCTTTGATCTTGTGTTTATGTAGTAGTTTCCATGAGCAAGAAGATAAGGAAGAGAGTACACACACACACACAGACACTCACAATCAAAGGGGAGCACACACATATTGAGGCAAGGAAGAATGATCTTCTTCTTCTTCTTCTTCTTCTTCTTCTTCTTCTAATTCTTCTTCTTCTTCTTGTTCTTCCATTAAATAAAAGGAATTTACAAGAATGTCCTAAAACAACAATACAAACAAGTGCAATATGTAAACAAGAATACATAAGGAAAATCCTATTGTCTATAAATGAGTGATCGGGTAAGATGCAAATGTGCCATCACTCAATAGATAAATATAGTAAATCTCAATGAAGTATCCCTAAACTATACGAGCATGACCACTATACATGCTAGAGAAATGAAAAGGTGATAATGGTGTCATCCTGGATCATCACATGCTGAGCTTGATATCTCAACACTCCCCCTCAAGCTCAATGTCATATCCTCTAGTCCAAACATCTTCTAGAAGTTCTTCAACTTCTCAGCTCCAAGTGCTTTAGTGAAAATATCAACAACTAGCTCATTTTTCCTCACATAAGCAATGTCAATATCACGTGCTAATACCTTTTCCCTGATGAAATAATGCACTTTGATATGCTTTGTTCTAGCATGAAAAATAGGACTCCATGCTAACTATATTATGCAAAGATTATCACAATAGATGGTGATGGACTTTGCACTTCCACACCTAAATCTACAAGTAGCATCTGTAACTAGGCTTCTTCACATGATGCCATTGCAGCACCTCTGTCGTTAGCCTCTATACTTGACAAAGCAACACTTGGTTGCTTCTTGCTACTCCAAGGAATAGTTGCACTTCCAAATAGAAAGCCACTAGTAGATCTTCTATATGGAATACTACGAGCCCAATCTGCATCAGTGTATCCATGAACTTGCAAAATCTATACTAGCTTCATAAAAAAATGCATAATCCAAAGTAGAATTCACATAACATAGAGTGCACCTCAAAGCATCTAAATGTGACTTCCTAGGAACGTGAATAAATTGATTTTGGACTTCATCTCAGAGCATCTAAATGCAACTTCTTGGAACGTGAATAAATTGATTTTGAAGTCCAATGGTGTAACTTAGATTAGGCCTTGTAATTGTGAGATATATCAAACTTTCCACAATTTTCTTATGCATAGTAGCATTTTCCAATGCTTCACCTGATGTAGTATCCAACTTCAAATTCTTTTCTAATGGCATAGAAATTCGCTTACAATCAGCCATACCATACCTTTGCAACACACTTAAGGCATAATGCCTTTTGCGAACTCAATGCCTAAGAAATAACCCAACACACCAAGTGTTGGAGCAATTAAACCCAAGCCCACATACTTGGTTAATTTGCATACTATTGATTTCTTGGCATAGCTTATGCAAGGCTTCACATGATCAATCTCTAGTAAAATTCATCACATTTATCCTTATAAAAGTGGATTTTATCCACCTAGATTTAGGAAGCTCTAAAATCATGAATCATTTGGTTGTTGAGTGATGAGAGAATCTATCCTATACTTTAGGATTCACCTTTCAGGTAGAAGAATGAATTTGAATTCAAACTTTGGCTCCAGTCATGACTATAAGAAGAGGATCAAGAAGACCTGCATGTATCTCGAGTTTGGGAGATCATTTTGAAGGAAATTCATTATGAATTAAGAGCTTATCTCATATATCATTCACCTTTTACACATTTAGCAATGTATGATTGCCAATGACATTGTACTTATACATATTTCAATACATATATGATCATCACATTTACATTTCACCATTTGAACAGTGATCTTCTCAGAGCTTGTTCTCTATATGTAGTTGATCATTTGCCATGATTTAAAGCATATTAGATTCCACATGTTGTCCTATTTACACTTACAAAGTTTCATTAGCATTGCTTCTCAAAATCCTGAGATATTATTATATCTTTGCTCACTCATCTCATGACTATAGCAGCCCATGAATGTCCGGATGGAGCAGTGATTGGCCAAACACCTTTCTCTACATGTACTCCATCATTTTTTATGAAATCACTCACACAAAATGGAGTTACAAAAACGTGAAATGGTATTTATAATGATTTTTTTAGTGATGAGAATCACTGTTATGAGGATGTTGATTTGGAAAAATTTGAATGGCCTACTTGCCAGATCTTCATTGACTACTTTGTCTGCTTGTGCCTTCTCTCTGCTCTGGCTCCCTTCTTTGGATTCCTTGTCTTGTGCGTCCTTGGGTGCTTCGACTACTGCGAACACCCCCCCTCTCTCGCTTCTTTCGTCTCTGATAGGCCCTTGTTTAGCTGAGCATTTGACATAGAATTCAACCACGACTGAAGCTAGGTGGTGTTCCTCCAGCCGCAACCCTCGTGTTAAGTCTGTTAGGATGGCATCCCAATCCACTTGACCTCGAACGTCCGAATGTGGCACACACAATTGTTCTGAATGTAATGTTCGCTCCATTGCAAAGAGGTGGAGTAGATGGGAGGGTCTGGGAACAAAGACTTAAGAGTGGTATTCCCAGAACCCCGTGATGAACATTTCTTCAAATTTTTGCTTGTAGCAAGCAGGGAGGTATTTAATTCGTGCATGCCATGCATATATCACCTGGATAGAGGGGGTTGTACTCATGTCGTAGACCAAGTCGAGGTTACCTGCTGTGAATCCAACTTGTGAACCCCCCCTCTCTCGCTTCTTTCGTCTCTGACAGGCCCTTGTTTGGCTGAGCATTTGACATAGAATTCAACCACGTCTGAAGCTAGGTGGTGTTCCTCCAGCCGCAACCCTCGTGTTAAGTCTGTTAGGATGGCATCCCAATCCACTTGACCTGGAACGTCCGAATGTGGCACACACAATTGTTCTGAATGTAATGTTCGCTCCATTGCAAAGAGGTGGAGTAGATGGGAGGGTCTGGGAACAAAGACTTAAGAGTGGTATTCCCAGAACCCCGTGATGAACATTTCTTCAAATTTTTGCTTGTAGCAAGCACGGAGGTAGTTAATTCGTGCATGCCATGCATATATCACCTGGATAGAGGGGGTTGTACTCATGTCGTAGACCAAGTCGAGGTTACCTGCTGTGAATCCAACTTGTGAAAAATATGGATCTTTAATATTTTTGAAGGTTCTAAAGGTTACAAGCATCAACTCAAATATCTTTATGCACATTTGAGCCATTACATCTAGGATGTTTCGCATTCTGACACCCTAGTGACGGATGGTAGAGAGCATGTAGCCCACCGTAGCTTGTCCCCGTGGTGGTGCTAGGTATACATAATTGAGCCACTTTGCACAACCTTTGACATTGTTCACAGTGATGGCAAACTCAGGCCATGTGCGTCTTCTGAGTATGGGAGCATAACAGGGATTATACTTAATGAATAGTGGCATGTTATTCCAAGTTTGAACCATCTCAGGGTAAGTTTCTAAGAGTCGTAGCTGCCAGGTGGGTTGATGAATTGATCCTTGTTTAGCGCTCTCACGGATATCATCAGGGTCGAATTGTGTGGCAAAGGTTGGAGCCTTGCCACATCATCGTTGAATTTCTACATTGTAATCTGCCAAAAGCACACAATACTGCACATACTAATCGTCGTTTGTACCTATCCATTTGTCATGAGACATACTACGGAAATATTCTGATTTGATAATGGTGTCCTCAATCTTACTCATGGACTCAATGTGGACCGCTACGCGATCATCATGTGTATTGGCCATTTTTTCGAGTTTCTGCATCCATTCTGGGCTTCTACCTCTAGTGTGTCCAATCCCTCAGCAGTTTGTTGACCACCCGGCATTGGCATAGGAACATATGGCTCTTCATAGGACTCATCCACTTCAATGGGTACCAATTCTTCTGGTTCTGGCTCGATGACTCGGGAGGGTTGTCTTTCATATTGGAGGAACTTGCTTTGCAACTCCGCTACCTATTCTCTCAGTCCATTTACCTCTCCTGCAGTGGTGGTAGAATCAGTGATCTTGGGTTGGGCTTCCTGCATCGTTAGCTGTTGATGGAGAGTATCTCGTTCTTTGCCCAACTCATCATGCGCTTCCAGTAGATCCGCATAGCTTTCTAGAATTGTCTTCATAGTGTCGGATGGAACCGCTTTGAATCTTTCGGGGTCGATCTCCTGGGAGGAGCCCTCCATGGCTGCCTCTATATTTTCTTAGTTCTACCTTTGCAAGCTCTTGTTCTCTTCGAGGGCAGTGGCCATGTGCTTTCTGAGTAAGGTCAGGTTGTGATGGCTTTTAACATATTCTGACTGATAAAGTTCTAGTAGAGCTGTTAGTTTTTTAACTTCACCGGATTCCGATGACTGGGGAGCTTGCAAAAGGGTCTAGTGAGTGCGCTCGAGCATAGTGTAGCATTGATTTAGTTCAATATTTTCTGCTTCCAAAGTTGCAAGCCTCTTCTATAGTTGCTCATGATCCATAGTTATTCGGCGATGTCGATCTTTCAAGGTTTGGTATTCTGTCTGCAACTGATGTACACACTCATGTAATGTAGAAAACATGTTATTTACATTTATGAATGCAGGGAAGGTGGATAATGTAGGGGGAATGGGGAGGGAAAAAGGGATAGTGAATGAAGTGGACACGAGAGGTGATGTGGGTGGAGGGGGTATGGGAGATGGTGGTAGAGAGGGGGGAAGGAGTGGTGATGTGGCTGGTGATGTTTCCATGGTGTGAAAAGTGTGTGTAAATGTGTAGATGGGGACTGTGGGTTGGGTGGATCTGATGTTCGTGAAGATTGTGGTAAATGTGGGCATTGTGATCCCTCCAAATTGGGTGCCTGGCGAGATAGGAATCCCCATGACATATGTGATGAGTGTTGAAATTGGGGTGGTAATGTCATGTGGTAAAGTGATGTGTGTAGTGTGAGGTGGTGAGAGTGGTGATGGTGGTGCCTCGTGGTGTTCCTCTATTTGTTTAGTGTCTCCTAGGGCCGATACATCCATGTGAATTTGCTTGCCGGAGCGCATGGGACGGGTAGGCACCCATTTTTCAAGGCGATGAATATAAGCCATAGCTGAATGAATGGCTTCATCCAAGCCCACTGCATCCGCGTGCAAGTTCATGGATTCAGTAAACATTTCATCCACGCCTTCCTCTCCTAGCATTTGGCTCATTAGCAACTTCCCTGTTTCAAGCTAGAGCTTATGATGTTCCTAGACCTGCTTCATGGTTTCATACAATCTTTTTATTTGTGCCAAATAGGCTGGGGCACTCGCCAGTTCTAAAGTTTCTTTGTATTCTTGATCATGTTCCTCGTCTGCTTCCTCTTCAGTCTCTTCTTCATCTTCCTCTACTTCTACTACTTCCGGTTGGGTCGGGGTTGAAGTCGTTGTAGTGATTTGTTGTCCTTGGGTCTGCTCTGCTTCTCTCTCGAGGTTAGATTCATTGATCATTCTAGCGATTTCTTCATCAGTGAGATCATCCACGGTGTAGCCCTATGGAAACTCCAGGTCAGAAGGGATTGGAGAGAAAACTAAATTTGGTCCTTCTACACTCTGTCTGGGTAAGCGAATTGTAAACGGACGGATACGTCGCGTTTGTGGAGGGGTCACCTTTGGTGTGGTGGTGGCTCCCCTTGCTTGGGCACACGGTAATGGGACTGTACCTCTCATTTTCTTAGATGGAGGACCCATTGTTGATAGCCGTCTCTGGAATTCCTGAGCTCTATACCACACTTGTGCTCTTTGAATAGGCACGTCATAAGCTAAGCACCTGTAAATTATTTTCGTCAACGCACAACACCCATGAAGCACATTCTTCTATTTCTTATTCCATCGTTGATGGGCTAGGTGGATTTGATCTATGATCCAGTGTGGTGAAGTGATTGTAAGATCCTCTATTTCTGCCAAGTACAAGCTGAACCAGCTCTTTTTGGTGGCATGGTGAAGCGTTCTTGGGCAGGGAAGGCGAAGTGTCGCATGACCATTTGTAGGTGGAGGGCAATGGTTGGTGTCATTGCTACCATGTCCTTCAATTTGTTGAGATCCTTGTGCTTCATCCTTCCGGGAATCATTGTTTCTTTCTCAGTGGGGATATGCATACCTTGCATGTTCAATGCTTCCCTTACTAGGTTAAGGGTCAGTTTGAATCTTTTTAGATCATGGCCTAGTGTTAGTGAGGGTAGCACGAAAGTACTATCACCTCCTTTAGCTCTACTAGGGGTGATGGTATTGATAAGGTAGGAGCAACGCAAGAAATCTGGCTTAGGTAGATGTGCCCAAAAATAGCTATCCAATCCTGCTTTGGTCCGTACAGATTGCATTACTTCCACGTTCTGGTACTTCTCGAATTCACGGGTGAAGAAATGGTATCTTCCCCATTTGCCATTAAATTCAATTTCTGTCTCCCAAAAGTAGGTGCCTTCTCCCAATGGTCCTGCGACATCACTTAACCAATGTGCGTGTTTCCCCACTTGAGAAGTGTGTCCATGAGGAGGGTCCTGAATGGGAAGTACATGCACAGCTCTAAGTTCTTGATGCCTCTCGGTGAGTTGTGGTTCGAGGAGGAGGTTTTCAATATTCACTATCTAGGCGCTAGACCCGGCCTGGGAACTGGTACCTCTTGCTTCTGCCATGTTACTCCTTGTTTGCTGGTTCTGTGAGAATATAGATGCATGTGTTAACATTGTAATGGACAAGATAGAACAATTTTTGTCCCCGTTACAACATTAACGTGAGGTTAATGGGTCAGTGAGTGCTCGGTGATCGTGTGTGTAGTTACTGAATGAATAATCGTATGAGCTCAATGGACAAATGTAGTGTGAAAAGGATATAGTTAGTAAGTGGAGATGAATTTACACATGGGGTCGAGGGGTTTATTACAAGTTTTATGATGCCAAACATAGTGGATGGCTTTTGGTCTTGATTTTGTGGAGACTTTGGAGGGCTTTATAAGAGTGTCTGCTTGGAAATGAGGCTTTCGAGGGACCCATTTACAAGTGATTCTGCTCGTGCTCATGGGCCAATGTGTGTTTGTGCGTGTTGAATACAAGTGGGTATCAGCTGTTCAAGTGAGTGAACCATGTTGTGCATAGTGTGATCTGTGTATAGCTATTTGAGCCCGCAAGCAAGCCTTAGGCACCCAAATTTGTCTTGATTGTGGGTCAGCCTTCATCGACTTCTTGGGTACCCGGATAGACTTCACTTTCGTAGAAGAATTGCTTAAGGACTTCTTATTAGTGTAGTGTCGTTGATCACTAATAGAAAGTTGAGCCAGTTGTTGTGGCTTGACCGCAATAGGATGCTCGCCTTTTCGCACCCACACTTGTTTTGATGGTTGAGACACCGCGCTTCGTATTTTCTTTTGGCTTCGAGCATAAGTTGTCAACTTCTTCTGCGTTTGATCCGCCTTTGGTTGCTGCCTCCATGTGGCTTTTGGAATAGAAGGGAGTTCCATCGTATCCTTGACTTCTTGGTTGAGACAATCATCCCTCTGCATCACATAGTTTTGGACAAGAATAGCATCGTCATCTTCATGTGTACCCCTAGAAGGACTAGGGGTTGGTGCCTTTCCTAGTTCCTTGCGTGCTTCATTCTCTAATTCAAGTGTAATGCGGTTCTGATTTACCCAGACCTGAAGAAGTTCACTTCTTAGGTTTAGGTTGACTGCATGATCATAGATCGAGTCTTGACCCAAGACAAGAGGTCCAGTGAGATCCTCATCCTGACACACTCGTACCTTAACTGTCCACAAAACATTTTGAATATAGAGGGGAAGTTCCACCTCACCCATGCAAGGGGTTGCACACCTCCCAACCCTATGAGACATGCTTCTCTAGGATTGACACTTAATTTCAACTTTTGGCAGTAAGAAAGTTTAACAGCACTAGTGGCTGCACCTTAGTCAATCAAGGCCCTTACAATCCTTGCACTCATCCTTGTCCTATCTCTAAGGTTACAAAAGGACGTCGATCCATTATTCTATGAGAGCTAATACCTAAAACTTCACACATAGCCATATGATATCCACGAGCTGCATAGGCATCTGTCCTACGCTGATCTCTACCCTGTCTTCTCAACTTCATCCTTCGGATGCGTTCCAGTGCCTCTGCCTCTGCTTCTTCTTGAATTCGCTTTTCCTCTTCTTTGCGTTTCTTGGCAGTGTTGAGTCGGTTGAGCATTTCCTCAGTGAGGGGTTCTTGATAAAGTTTGACTCGGCATCCGCTAATGTAACTTGGTAGAATGTCCCCTTCTAGAGTGGCTAATTGAACTGCTCCACTTGTGGAGATCCTATTGATAATCATGGGTCCATAGCCTCTCTTCTCTAATTTCCGTGCATGTTGCTTCAATGTGTAGACTAGTACTAGGTCTCCTCCCTTCAAGCCCTTATCTTTCACATGTGCATCAGAATATGCTTTTGTCTTTTCTTGGCTGCATAAATTCCTACTGCCACTCTTAATCTTGTTTCACCTAACTGTTCCAAGTCAAAGATTTTAGATGAAAGCTCATGGCCTGTCCATTTGTGCTCTTGTGCTACTCTCAATGTAGGTATCAAGAAGTCCAATGGTAGCACTGCATTTTTGCCAAACACCATTTGAAAGGGGATGGATTGGAGTACCATTTAATAAGCAACTCGGTATGCCCAAACAGCATGGTAAAGCTGTTTGTCCCAATCAGAGCGTTTATTGTTCACTAATTTGGTGAGCACATTGCAGAGAATCTTATTGGTGCTTTCAGCTTGCCCATTAGCTTGTGGATGATAGGGGGCAGACTTCTTGTGTACTACCAAGAGTCCTTGGAGAAGATATTCAATGACTTCATTCAAGAAGTGAGTGCCTCTATGACTTACTAGCTTTATAGGTAGCCCGTATCTTGTGAACACATTCTCAAATAAGAACTTAGCAGTTGTCTGAGCATCATTCTTTGTCGTAGCTTTTACCTCTACCCACTTGGTCAGATAATCCGTGGCAACAATGATATATTCAGCATGTGAACCCTTGGCTGGGGGATTAATAGGGCCTACAAAGTCTATTCCCCACTTAGAGAATGCACGTCCACCCATCATAGGTTTCAATGGCATCTCATCTTTGCATATAGGATACTAAGTTCGCTGACAAACATCAAAGCTCTTCACATAGGTATGCGCATCCATATGAAGAGTTGGCCACCAGAAGCCCGCAAATAGTATTGTCTTGATCACGCGATCTGGTCCAAAGTGTCCTCCTGCTACACCTTGGTGAGCAGTTTCTAGCATCTTAAGGTATTCACTCTCATGGACACACAATCTTAGGTAACCATCCTTACCACGCTTGTATAAGTTATCTCCAATGAGCGAGTAGTCTAGGGCTTCTTGTTCCAAACTTCTTCTCCTAACTAGGGTCATATCTTGAGGGAATGTTTTCGTCCTCAGGAAGGCTACTAGTGGTTCACTCCAATCTGGCACTATGGACACTTGATAAAGAGTGGCATGCTCCACAGGTGGTTTAGTGCAACAGATCGGGCATTCCTTGCACAACTTATGGACATCAGCCTCCATAGTCGGCCAATGCACTTCAAGTCTCCTTAGAGTTTGTAAGGTTTGTTGCCTTGAGTAATGTTGCTCTAATGCACCTACATGTGCTAATTGCAACCATTTTGCATACTCATCCTCTTCCACACAACAAGCTAATGTCCCTTGATCTGTATGCTTGTACATACTTCCTGCCATGCTATGGTACTTTTGGGCTTTTACTACCTCCCTATCTTGTGTGTTTATTACTGGGTGGTTATGCCCGTATGTCAATACTGGCACTAATGGCTTAGCCCTCTGAGGTACAACTTCCAAATTAAACAAGTAAGCATCAAGAAGGTCATCTGATACTCCTTGTGGGGCCTCTCCAGATGTGAGCCGAGAGAGATGGTCTGCTCTCAAGTGAGTTTCGCCTTTCCTCACCACAACCTCAAAATCATATTCCATAAGTAGGAGGAACCATCTTACTAATCTGCCTGTATTGCATGGTTTGTTTACCAAGTACAACAATGTCTGATGATTAGTAAAAAATTTAAAATTATTTGCAAGAAAATAGTGTCAAAACCTTTTAACTGCATATACCAGGCCTAATCCTTCTCGTTCAGTGGTGGTATAGTTTCGTTCAGCTTCATTCAACTGTCTACTAGCATAGGCAATTGGAAGATCGATATTACCTCCACCCGTAGGTTGTGCAAGCACACATCCAATAGCATAATTGGATGCATCCACATGCACATGGAATGCTTATTCCAACCTAATCCTTCTCGTTCAGTGGTGGTATAGTTTCGTTAGCTGCAATCAACTGTCTACTAGCATAGGCAATTGGAAGATCGATATTACCTTCACCCGTAGGTTGTGTAAGCACACATCCAATAGCATAATTGGATGCATCCACATGCACATGGAATGGCTTATTCCAATCTCGTGTAGTCAAGATTGGTGCTGAACATAATCGTCGTTTAAGCTCAATGAAATAGTTCTCACATTCATCTGTCCACTCAAAATTGGTCAAAAGGCCGTACGGAGGCTTTGCAATGATGGCATACATATGTATGAAACGTCGATAATAGCCACAATGCCCCATGAAAGCTTGTACTTCCTTGACGTTCTTGGGTCTAGGTAGCTCTGCGATGGCCCTCACTTTCTCCTCATCCGTGGATATGCCATTCTTTGACACTATGTGCCGTAGAATCTTGCCTTGCTTGACCATGAAAACACACTTTCTAGGTTCAGGCAGACTTGATATTCTCTACATTTGTCAAAGATTTGCCTGAGTTCAGGTATATGAGTCTGTCTAATGTTGGAATGGGCACAGAGATCATCAATGTAGACTTCCAAATTCTTCCTCAAGAAGTCTTTAAACACATGACACATCACCCTTTGGAAAGTAGCTGGTGCATTGGTAAGACCAAATGGCATTACCCTAAAAGCAAATATGCCCCACTCTGTGGCAAAAGCTCTTTTATGTTGATCCTCTGGAGCAATGGCTACCTGATTGTAACTAGAAAATCCATCAAGGAAGCTGTACACTTCCTTGCCTGCTACCCTTTCCAAGAGATGCTCAGTGATAGGAAGAGGATAATTATCTCGAATAGTGGCTGCATTAACCTTCTTCAAGTTAATGCACACACGTAGCTTTCCATTGTTCTTGGGCACCACTACGATGGAGGATACCCACTCAATGTGCTCAATTTCATAGATAAATCCAGCTTCCACCAGTCTATCTATCTCATCCTTGATCTTAGCAGCGTAGTTATCGTTATAGGTGTATGGCTTCTGCTTGGATGGTTTGGCATCTGAGGTCATGGGAATTTTGTGTGAGCATATGTCAGGGTCCACACCTTTCAAGTCCTTGTAACTCCAAGCGAATACATCTCTGTATTCTCTTAGCAAGGCTATCAACTCTTGCTCTTCCTCTTCCATCGTCATGTCCTATGTAAGTGCATCTCTCTTCTCCTTCTTCTATGGCTACCACTATTATCTTGGTGGTTTCTTTGTTATCATAGGCCTCCCCTCATTGTGCCTCTCATTTAGAAATTCTTATCATGACTCTCCTATCGTCTGTCTCATATTTTTGGAAGTTTTCAGGGACCTCAAACAAAGATTCTTCCTCTTCTGGTGTGATTGCTCTCTTCTTCCTCTTCTTACCTTCGTTCTCGGTAGACACTTGGGTGGTTAACCTCACATAATTTGTTAGCTCTCCATGTCTCTGAGGGTGAGCTTCTACTTCATAGAAGTATTCTTCATCGGATGCAAATGGTGGGTCCATAATGGTTGACTCTAGATCAGACTCACTTGCATCCTCAAATGCATCCGTGCTAGGCTCGCATTCTTTAAGAACTGAATCACCCATGATTGGCTCTATGGAGAAGACTGAAATGTCATAGCCATCCTCGTCACAGTGGGGTATCCATTGTTCTTCATTCATGGCTACATCCATTGTTGCTAAAATTCCTGCCCAGCCATGAGGTTTGAATTCTTCATCAGGAAATACTATACGTGTATAGGCTGGGTCTTGAATTAATCTATGAGTATCCTTAGCACCTATCTCTCTGGCTTTTTCTCTCTTCTCTTCTTCTACTACTACTTTGCACATCCATAAGTGGGTGTCTTCATGCATCCATGAGGATCCTGATCCTATGGAATGCACCGACTCAGTATCATCTTTGGCTCTATGGATAGGATTCATTGGATGGGGGGTACATCCCTATGAGAGTAATCCTTGAGATTAACTTTGTTCATGACACCTAAGTGTTGCAAGTACAAGGAGTTGGTTCCCGAATCATGTACCACTTGCAACTATCGCATAAATGGTCTTCCCAAAATCATCTCATAGGAATGATTTTTGCTAAAGTCACATATAGCAAACATATGCTTGAACTCCACAACACATGTGGTGAGAGTCATTCCTTCTAGTATCCCTAAGGGTCTTTCAATGTGACCATCGGCCATCTGCAATTTCATTCTTGTTGGCCTGAGTGCTGGCTTGCCCCAACGCTTCCATAGGGAAGTGGTAGCAATGGAAACTCCTGCACCTGAGTCCAAAATTGCCTTGATTGTGTATCCTTGATGTGTGATGGGAAGATAGGTGTTTCCTTCTTCTCCTTCGCTCATGTCTCCTATCTTGTCCAAGGGTATTTCTGGCACCGTTCTATGAGATCCTACCTGGGAACGAGGTTTTGCTACTTCATTAGCTACATGTTTCCATAGCTCTGGCCTAACCTTGAGTAGCTCTTCTAAAGTGAGATTGCAATGCACTTTAGTATTCTTTACCACCTCCGTGTTCCTAGGTATGAATGAGTCTTTGTTTCTTACCATGATCGTGGGCGTTCTCATGCAAATAGACTTTGCTTCCCATGGGCCCGTGAAATGGGGTAGTTCGTGTAAGGAATTAGACTCAAAGTCTAATCTCTCCTAAGACTGGGTACTCTCCTTCTCCTCATAAATGGAAGGAATGTCTTGTGGGAATTGATCACGCGCGTCATCCACAAGTTCAATGGGAGGAGGGACTTCACTTTCTTTAGCCCATTTCTCTTCTTGAATCTCCCGTAGGAATTTTGGTGTGTACCGATTCATAGAAGAAGATGTGTCTGTTTCTATGGAGTTAGGCACATAGGCTTCCTAGGCAGGAAGGCTCACTCTTTCACTTGCCTTGCCCTTATTTGGAGGGGTGGGTTCCTTTTCGGATTGTGCAATTAGCCTCTCGAATCTTTCTAGCAGTCCATCAAAGTGCAACTGCATCTTAGCTGAACTAGAGATGTTAAAGAGGCGACTGCCTTCAAACATGGTTTGAGCCAATTCCACCATTTTAGCACAAAGCTTGGTTCTTTCTATCTCTAGGTCAGCTCTAGCGTAGCACTTGTCATGATCTCTCACATTTGGCCCTTCTTGGATTCTGGCTTGATATGCCTTAAGCATCATGTCTACATCTTCAGGAGTGGGGTCATCTAGAACTGATCCTACTCTGGGGGGTGCTGGAATGGTATGCTGAGGTGGGAGGGAGGGTGATGGAGAGGGTGATAGGGATGGAGGTGGTGGTGGCATGTGAGAGTATGGCTGAGAGGTGAGTTCAACAATTTTGGCTTTGGTTTCTCGTATGCTTTCCTCTAATTTCTCTCATCTTCTTAGACCATTGCCTTTTCATCCTTTCTCGGCTATCTTTCCAGGCTCTCGTTCGTTTCTTGACTACGCTCTCAGTTTCACTAACCTCCGCACTCTTTTCTTGGCTTACACCTTGGTTCAATAGCAAAGCCTGAGCTTTGGTGACCACTTGCACTGGTGCAGTGGAAGTTACACTTCCTGTTGAGTCTATGACTAACCCAATAACATTAATAGGAGTGATTTTTGGCATATTATTGGGATTCTTTGGGCGATCTCGTAAGAGATGCTCCTTTCTGCAATCTTGACAAAAGCCCTGGATTGTTACTGAATGGGGTTGTGTGGGTGCAGGCATGGGGCAATCATGAATGAGGTGATCTCCCTGACATCTATAGCATGGTCCTCTAGGGAATGGGGGTCTTACTTGCCTAGGTTGAGGTCTAGGGTTGGGATTTGTGTACATGATATTTGCATATTCCGGTTCCCAACTAGGTTTGCTTGGATCTTCATAGTAATATGACTCATTATGCTCAAGTGATTGCATGTAGTAAGCCTGGGGGCTATCAATATGTGTAGAGTCAAAGCTATGGTCACTACGGTCACTTTCCGAAAGTAATGGAGTTACTCGGACTATAGCTCTATTCAAATTTTCTTCTGCAGCTACATACTTTACAGGAATCACATTGGCTGGAGCAGGAGGTTGTTGTGCTAGCACTGGTTGAGGTCTCTGCTGGGCCTAATATTGTGGTCGGTAGGTTGGTTGAGACCTAGCATACTGTTGTGGTGGGTACTGGTTCTGATATCTTCCCTGTTGTGGATAGGGCTGAGGGTAGGTTTGCCTAACCGCTTGCTTATTGTATGGGCAATCTTGTGTTGTGTGATTAGTGTATCTCCGTTCTATGGTGCAGTATTGGCTACTGGGATTCACTTGGAGTTGAGCCATGATGGGGCATACGTTCGACATATGGTCATCTCCACAAGTGTAGCACCACTTAACAAGGGCAAATCTTGGGATTTGTTTGCTATAGACACTTAGTTTTTGAGCTACTTTCTCAGCGAGTTCCTCAATGGATGTGGACTATGTGGATGTGAGGCTACTAGAACTATCTGAATCTTTGTAGATTTTTGAAAGTTCTAATTCCTCCCCTAGGTTATCCTCGATGTCGATGCACATGCGTACACACTCTTCTATGGTCCTAGGATCTTTCAAGTACACATGTGATCTTAATTTGGTACTCAGCAATCCATCTAAGAATAATGCCACTTGTTTGGCTGGTGTGGGTAACTCAGGAACATGACATCTCTCTAGATATTGCCTAAACCTTCTTCTTGCAAGTCTAACCGTCTCTTGCGGGTTCTGCTTGAAGCTATGAATCAGTAAGGAAGTATTATGCCTCATGCCACTCTTAGAGAATTCAATAATGAATGCCTCTAGAAGTTGATCTATGTTCGTGAACTGCCTCTCATTTAGTGGTTGAAACCATGTAAGGGTGGTGTTCCTAAGGGTTAGACCAAAATCATTGTACTGCGTGAATAGGTCCTCAACTTGTTCAACTCTCAAGACTTGTCTAAACTCGGCCACATGATCATATGGATCTCCTATGCCATCGAAGTAGTTCTTCACTGATTTAACTAGTTGTGTAGGTCTCAAAGTCCTCGTGTGCTCTCTAGGTCTTGGTAGAGGGAATTCATCCGCATTTCTTTGGTTTCTTGGGGATCTAGGTCTCTCTGTTTCCACTCTATCCATCTCTGTTCTCATCCTTTCTCTACCCAAGGGGTTGGCAAAGCTTACCTCTGGCTTGTCTCTATTCCTGTCCCTTTGTGCTCCATGAGCTTGGGATGTTCCAGCTCTTTGGTGGCCATAAGAGACATTAGATCTTGGTTGGGGAAAAATAAATTCACCCTTCCAAGTGTAGGCATGTCTACCATGTTCTGAGATTATAAAGATCCTCTTCGAAGTATTTTCTAGATAGGTCACTTTGCCTGGGCTATTAGGATCTTTGAACTCAAAGATTGTGATTGTTCCTAACTCATTTGGTTGATCAGGCTTATACCTCCAAAAGGCTTCATCGGTCTCTCTGTTTAAGAGCAGATCTATGCTCTTATTGTCCTGGGGAATTCACTCTGGCGTGATAATTCTAGTAAGAACTGATTTGCCTTGAGGAGTTTTAGGCTCTCCACCTATGTTCCCTTGCTCTAGGTCACTTATGTCCGTTTCTGGGATCACATTCCCAAATTCATCTGTCCTATCTAGGTGATTGGTGACTACGTATATGGTTCCTTCTTTGTCCAGGTATGCTCCATTTTCAAACTTGACAGCTGGATGTTCAATTCCGAAGGGTTGTTCGGGGTTTTTAATCTGGACCACAGGTCTTCCTAGGCCGTCCTCATAGATGCTAGCACCTAATCGGTTGGTCTTAAGGTATTCGAGTTGTGTCTTGTAAGGGCCTTCTACCCATTGTAAGTATGGCACACCAGAACTCCTTCTGGGTCTCTACATACCATGAGACATCTTAGACTCACTAGTTTCAGAGCTAGGGTAGTGCGAATGATGGCTCAACTGCTGGGCCCAAGACCTAGCAGTATGATTGACACTAGCCTCTGAAGACCTAAGACTCTGTCTATCTCTCCCTAGGTGTCGTCCTGATCTAAGGTTCATATGCCCAATTGAATAATCCCAAATTTCCCAAGTACAATTTTGTTGCTAAGTTCTTTTGCATTAGTAACTTGTTCTTTTTAATTTTGCTTAGGATGTTACTTCTTGTCCAATCAATCTATGTCGCAAAGAACACTTGGGTTTTATCGTACTTGATTTTGGTCGCTTGATTTAAATTCTTTTCCCTTAGGTTGTTTCGCAAATGGAGTTTCTTTGTACTTGCACTTGAGTGATTAGAGTTCTTCGACTTGATCATGCTTAACGTATCCCTAATTGATCAAAACCTCTAGCCTAAGCTAGGGATTGACAGAGGGTGTTGAGAATTTCCAACCTTAGTTTCTCTCCTTGGTTGCCCTTATGTGCCCAGGAAGCGTATTCCCAAGCTTGCACTTACTCTTGCTTGAACGCCCTTCGATGCTCTCAATGAACCTGTAACAGTCCCAAAGTTAGATCAAGATTTAAATTCAATTTACACAACAAACCATGTTCCTTCATTCAATTCAGAGATCAAACTATTCTTTTGGCTTTATGGAAAACAATCCTAAAGATCCCTTAGTTTTTCTCCCCCTAGATATGACCAACTTAAAAATACTATATCTAATAATCCTGGCATTAATTTTACCGTAACAAGCCTTAGATTACCCCGAACGGATTTTGTATGAGGAAGCTATGACAGTTCAGGGTTTTCAGGCTAAAACAGGTTTCAAAGAGGCTAACAGGCAAACAAGACTTCTCGAAATACTTTGTGTCGCGGCCTCACCATGCTCTAACAAAATTCTAATGTTTCCCAAATAGTACCCAAAATAGACCAACTGTCTTTGCCCTAAAAAATGGCCGAAATTGTATGTCAATCGCGATCGAGTGTTCTGTCAATTGCGATTGATGTGTTGATCGCGATTGACAGGTCCATTGTGGCTGTCAGTCGCGATTGACACATGGCCCAAAAATTCAGTCTGTCATGGTCAAAGGATCGTTGACTCTGTCGATCGCGATTGATGGGTCGATCGCGATTGATAGGTCCGCCGCAAGGGTTCTATTGGTCATGGTCAAACAGTGGTTGACTGGGTCAATCGCCATTGACAGGTCCGTCGGGGCTGTCAGTCGCGATTGACAGGGCTGTTGGGGCTGTCAGTCGCGATTGACGGGTCGATCGCGATTGATGGCTCGATAGCGATTGACATGTGGCACACGTAAATTCAGTCGGTCATGCTCAGTCGATGGCTGACTCTATCGGCCGCAATCGAGGTATCGGTCGTGATTGATAAGTAAGTCGGCAGGCGTCCGTCATCGTTTGTCGATCGCCATTGATAGGTCAATCACGATTGACAGAAAACTGAGGCATATTAAAATTTTAAGCACATATTTAGGAAGCTCTAGGCATGCACATCATGATTGTGTACTTAGTTTGGCAAAATGTTCACTTTTTTTGTCGGTCGCGATTGACAGAGGTCAACGCCTCGGGACTTGCACAGTAGAAAATTTTACCTGCTGGAGCTGGTGCAGCTGCTGGGGATGCTGATTCCTGTAGAAAATCTCAAAAAACATAAAAAAGCACAAGCACACAAATGCTCTATCGCTCTTTCTCACAAGTGAAATGAGGGGAAATGGTGTGGGTGTGGTGATATGACCAAAAAAACTGAAATTTTTTGCGATGATGGAGATGGAGGTGGGGGATGGTGATGATGATGATGGTGATGAAGAAGACTAAAGAAAATAGATAAAAGTGAAGAAAGTACCTATGACTCCAATGCTTCAACTCTACATCTTACCATCACACGCTCGTCCTCAAAGCTCGATCCTCAGCAACGGTGCCAAAATTTGGTGTAGCTCAGTGATGAGTAGCACATCCTTTAATGTCAATCCGAGAAGAAGTGAGGATGGTATGAAGACCTCGAACAAGTGATGGCACAAATGTGTGAGTGAGAAGCACACTGACATGCACACACATACACACACACGTGCACACAAGGCAAGAACAAAGAGAGAGAGAATGGAATTCTTTTAGATTACTCAAACGAGCTCTTACAAGTTCAATTCTTCATCAAGCTAACCTCAAAAATGAGCTCTCTAGCTCTATTTATAGTTTTTGACTAGTTTCTGGCCCTGTCCAAACTAGTGTCCGGCCTAGTTAAAAATTAGGTTCTCGGGCCTATTTGAGGGCTCAAACGAAGTCTAGAAATCATGAAAACTGGTATGATGATACTTCTAATACTCCTCAAGCTCGAGGACTCCTCGGCTTGCATAAAATGGAGTTACAAAAAGGTGAAATGGTATTTCCAATGATTTTTCTAGTGATGAGAATGACTCTTATGAGGGTGTTGATTTGGAAAAATTTGAAAACCTGAAACCACCCATAAATGGTGTCTTTGAAGGATCCGAAACATCTATATTTCTAACACATTCTCACTAACATGCTTGCCATGCGAAAATGATGCTTATGACTATTTGCCAAATTGATACGTTGCACATACCTTTTGCATCTTTGCAACCTTGAAATTTGGTAGTCCATTGACAATCTCCTTTGATTGCATCAATTTCAGCCTCTATAGATTTGCATATCATATTCATTTTGCTAGATATCTATGTCAGCAATAACTCCAACACCTTTTGCAAACATCACTGCATTCATTTCAAGAATTTTCACGTTTAAGATGAACATCCTAACCACGTTGATTCCTTTGGAAATCAATTTTCAATCTTGTTTATACTCTTCAACATATAATCCATCAAGATTGAGCTTGAGTTGTATTCCTTGCTTAATCATTTGTCCAACAGAAACTAGATTCTTTGTTATATTTGCATCATGGAGCACATAAATAAGATGCTTTACCTTTCTATCCTCCATAGACAATGTATGTTCAATCATTTGTCCAACAGAAACCGGATTCTTTGTTATATTTGGAACATGCAGCACATCAACAAGATGTTTTACCTTTCTATCATGTATGTTCAATAGGTGTGATGTGTCATCACATGTTTGAACATATGGAGGAAATCAAAATTTCTATAAAGTGCTAAACCATTTTGAAAGATTGGTCATGTGATTTGAAGCACTTGAATCAACATACTAGACATTGCCATTCAATTTTGAAACATAAGTAGACATATTATTGATCATGTGATGTTGGACCATGAGCAAATTCTCAAAGTCTTTTCCACTTGTGGATGCATAGTTGATTTTCTACCTTTTGTTATTTTGATTCTTCAACTTGCAATCACATTCAAAGTGTCCAGGTTTACCACAATTCCAATATCCTTTATTGTCATTACCTAAATCATTTGTTTGGAAATTTCTATAGCCTATTTGGCTTCCCCTACCTTGAAAGTGTTCTCTACCTCCTGCATGATTTTGTTGTTGACCTTAGTCTTGGTTATTGTTCCCTCTTCCACTTCCAAATCCTCTACCTCTATCTTTGCCTCTTCCTCTCCTAAAGAGAATACCTTCTTAGAAGTAGGTTTTCCATGGGAGATTGAATCCTCACAAAAATTCTTTTCTTCAATAATCAACATGGATACTAGATCACCAATATTCAAAATATTATCCCTCGTTTGTATAAAAGCTATGAATTGCTTATATGTAGCCCCTAAACCATGAAGGCGCACTTCCACCTTATCATTATCATCTACATTCACCCTAATAGATGCAAGTGATTCACATATGCTTTCAATTTTTAGGGTGTATTCACTTACCAACATGCCCTTTTTCCCTAGTGTATGCGGCTCATTCTTGAGTTGCAATTTTTGGCCTTTGTATTGGTCTCATACAATGTGGCCAAAGAGTTCCAAGCCTCTTTTAGAGTCTTGGCATCATGTATGTGCTCAATCATGCTATCCTATATGTTAACATATAGCTAATACATTACCTTTTGTGCTCCTTAATTCGACTCTTCATGTGCTCTTAACTAGTCTAGAGTCCAATTCCCCTTGGTAATTGTGGAGCATTTTCATTCTCTCCTTTGATGTACTTCCAATAAACATTTCCCATTACAAAATTCTTCATTTTGAATCTCCAAGCATGGAAATTCTTCTTGTCTAGCTTATTGCTCATAAGCTCACTCATTCCATACACATTGGCCATTTTTGGAAGAATTCACAATGCCACAAAAACACTACAAGAAATACTTCTACTTGAACACTATCACACTTTGAGATGATAGTTAGATCTCAAATAAACACATTATTTGTGTATCAATAGTACACAAAATCACTTGAAAATCAGGATCTCGAATATTTGAGTTCTTCATCAAACAAGATGCAGGTTATAGTTTTGAAAAATGACTTGATTTTTTTGTGGGCCCCACGTTGCAGGCTTGAAATAGAGGTCGATATGGCTCCAAAATAGAAATTTGAAACGAACAAGCGACCTTGAAGGGATAACACTCGAAAATATTTTGACACCTTCTACCTTCATCCCAATTTTTGTAGCAATCTAAGGTTGTTTGTGAATCATGCTTTCTCCTTGCCTTCTTGCATACTCTCTTCACCGTCAGCCTTCTCCACCAGCTTTCTATAGCCAGATTGGCTCTAATACCATGTCACGAGGAAGGAGATAAGGAAGATATCTCACACATACACACAATCAAAGAGGAGCACACACATAGATTGAGGCAAGGAAGAATGATCTTCTTCTTCTTCCTCCTCTTCTTCTATTACATAAAAGGAATGTACAAAGGAAAATCCTAGTGTGTACGAAGGAGTGAGCTGGCAAGAAAGAAATCTTCCCTCACGTTTTGTAGATAAATCTAGTAAAGCTCAATGAAGTATCCTTGACATATACTGGCATGACCACTATACATGTAAGAGAAATGTAAATAGTGATACATGTAATCTTGGATCATCACATGTTGAGCTTGATATCATAACAGTAGTGCTACTCTAGTAAAACTAATTTTATGAAGAATATAAGGTCCATGTCCTTTTTTTTCAAGTTTCTTGCTATGTTCCTTAGGAGCACATGCTAAAACTAAATCCGCTTCTTAAAGATCCTTGTTCTTGATATGCAATTTATAGTATGCTTTTTGTATCTTCTTTCTTGCATAGATACTCATGAATACTTGTAATCTAGATGCTCCCAATTTCTCCATTTTTCCAAACTCATGTCCTTTCCAAGTTCATTTGTTTCCTATTTTAAGAGCAGGTTTTAGAAATTCCATTGGTAAGACAACATTCATTCCATACAAGAGATTGAATGGATTAGGCCTGATAGAATTTATTTATGCTACTCTATATGCCAGCAAAACATGATAAATATATATATTCGAGTCTATTCTTTTGGTTTTTACTATTTTTGACAGAATAGTGCACACGAATCTATTTGGACTCTCCACTAGTCAATTTCCATGAGGATGATAGGGTGCTTACTTGCCATGAGTTATCATTAAATGATCAATCAAAAACTCTATTCATTGATTTAGGAAGTGAGTTCACCTATCACTTACCAATTTATTTCCTAGTCCTAATCTTGTTATAATACTTTCATAAAAGAAACTTAGCACATGTTTGAGCATCATTCTTTGAAGTAGCTATAGCTTTAGCCAAACTAGTCTATTGCCACTATTATGTATTCTACATAGAATCTTTAGCTAGTGGATGTATTGGTCCAAGGAAGTCCAACCCCCTTTTTTAAATGCTCTTGCATACGTATTTTATTCTCTAGACGTTCTCACGTCTATCCATGTAGGTTTTCCAAAGAGGTGGCTACACACATTCAAGAGGAAGGTTCAACCATCATCAAGGTTACAACAACAACTACAACAGCAGTTACAATAACAACCACCAAGGGCGCTATAAATCGAGGAAAGACTACATCAACTACACAGAGGATCAAGAGGATTCCCTTGTGAATATGAACATGACTTCAAAGAAAGGTATGAATGATGACCATCTCTTCTACATTGACTCAGGATGTTCAAACCATGTGGTAGGCAATGTAGCTCTTCTCTCTAATCAAGAGGAACCCAAGGGAAAGCACCAAGTGCAACTAGGTGATGACACCAAGCATTCAATGTTCAAGGTAGGAAACGTCAAGAACTTTGATGGGAATAGAAATATGTTGAGCAGAGTTCTATATGTACCTACAATTACCAAGAACTTAATGAGTGTTGGACAGATTGTGGAAAAGCATTTGCAGGTTAGGTTCAACAAATATGGAGCATTTTGGAGGACCCCCAACATGGATTCAAAAGATTTTCCAAAGGAGAAAAGACAAGTAGATTATTTACATTTGAGCTTGAAGATACAAGGAGTATTGCACTTTATAATTACAAAGATCAAACACTATCAGATCTTGAGATTTGGCATAAAAGATTAGGGCATATTGGTGAGAGAACCTTAAAGAAAATATGTAGAGATCAATGTGTGCTTGGGATACCTAATGTATGCAAGCCACACATGATCTATAAATGTGGTGCATGTGAGTTTGGAAAATCTCACAAGTTACACTTCTCAAAAAAAGGCTACATGCATCAGGATTACTTGGAGCTTGTCCACACAGATATGTAGGGACCAAGTAAGGACCCTTCAATTTCTAGATCAAGGTATTATGTATCTTTCATTGATGATTTCAGTAGGTGGACTATCTTATATTTTATGAAGTACAGAGATGAAGTGTTCAGTTGCTTTAAGAAGTATCTTGCACTTGTGGAAAACCAAACAGGGAGAAGCCTGAAAAGACTAAGGTCAGATGGAGGAGGTGAGTACTTCTCAAATGAATTTGATGCATTCTTGCAAGATAGAGGAATCAAAAGGGAAATGACAACAAGATATACCACTGAGAAGAATGGGATGGCAGAGAGAAGAAATAGGTTGATTGCTGAAACAACTAGGGCAATGCTTAATGAGAAAAAGTTACCAAATCATTTGTGGATAGAGAGTGTGTCTACTGCCACTTATCTTGTTAACAGGTTGCCATCCAAATCACTTGATGGGATGACCCCATATGAATCATGGCATGGTAGAAGGCCATCACTTGATGATTGTAGGATCTTTGGATGTGTTGCATATGTGCATATCCCATCTCAAATCAAAGGTAAGCTAGACCCTAAGGTAGAGAAGTGCATCTTCATGGGGTATGGTTTAAACTAGAAAGGATATAGGTTCTATAATCCATCCAACAAAGGTTTGATGGTCAGTAGAGATGTTGTGTTTGATGAGAATGATTCTTGGTTTGAAAGTGAATGTAGGAAAGTAAGGTTGCCTTATGACTTGGTTCCAAGTATCACCAAGGATGATCCAAATCAAATTGAAGACATCAAATCAAAGGATGAAGACATCATCAATCTAGAAGAATTCAAATCATAGAAATCAAAAGGCAAGGTCAAGATGAAGAAGTTGGAGGACATACCTGAATCATCCAACCAAGCAATTAGAAGATCACAGAGGGAGAGCAAGAAGCCAATCAGATATGGGTATGACACTTCTTTAGTTACCAAGCATTCCATTTATCTTGCTAGAGATTTACCACTTGAAGAGCCTTCATCATATGAAGAGGCAAAGACCAAGGCAGAATGGAAGGAAGCTATGGATGAAGAAATTGAAGCACTCAAAGAGAATGATACTTGGGAACTAGTGCCAAAGAATGAGTCTATGAAGGTAATTGGTTCTAAATGGATTTATAAAATCAAGAGAAATTCAGATGGATCAATAAATAAGTATAAAGCTAGACTTGTGGATAAGAGTTTTGCACAAACCCAAGGAGTTGATTATGAAGAGACATTCTCACCCATGGCCAAAATGGCAACCATCAAGGTATTGGTAAGTGTGGCTGCATCAAGGAATTGGAATATGTACCATATGGATGTGATAAATGCTTTTGTTAATGGCTGGATTTAAGAGGAGGTCTAGACTGATCAACCTCCTGGTTATGAAGACTCAAGCAAGGTAAATTATTTGCCCAAACTAAAGAAAGGTCTTTATGGATTGAAGCAGGCACCTAGGGCATGGAATCATAGGTTGACTACCTATCTCCAAGATGAAGGATTCAACATGAGCAAATCAAATACTTCTCTGTTTTTCAAGAGAAGCAATTCAGAGGTGATATACCTATGTGTGTATATTGATGATATCATGCTTACAAGTAGTAATGCCGATGGCATCAAGCAGATTAAGAATCAAACGATACAAGTGTTTAAAATCAGTGATCTACGATCACTAAAGTATTTTCTTGGACTTGAGTTAGTCTATACCAATTTTGGAATCTATATTACTCAAAGAAAGTACGTACAAGACATGTTGAAGAAGTTTCACTTGGAAGATGCCAAGATAGCTAGCACTCCCATGGAGGTAAACCAGAAATTAAGTGCTCATGAAGGTGATGTGCTTGAAAATATTGCAGGATACCAAAGCATAGTTGGAAGCCTAAACTATGCTATATTGACAAGGATTGATATTGCTTACAGAGTAAGTCTCTTAAGTCAATTTATGCATAAACGTAGAGAATCTCACTTGGAAGATACCAAAAAGATCTTGAAGTATCTCAAGGGGACTCAAAATCAAGGTTTATACTTTCCATATACTTCAAATTCGAACATCAAGATATATTGTGATGCAGATTGGGCCGGTTGTAAGGATGACAGGAGAAGTACCTCACGTTATCTATCATTTGCAAGTGATAAGCCTATTTCATGTTCTTCCAAGAAGCAACCTACTATTGCGTTATCTTCAACGGAGGCTGAATACAGAGGATTAGCCAATGCTACTCAAGAAGCCATATGGATCAGATTGCTATATGTAGATTTGGGATTACATTCTAACTCACCAAGGATTTTTGGTGACAATACTAGTTCTTTACATCTTGTAGGAAATCCTATCTATCATGCTAGGATGAAGCATATAGAGGTTCACTATCATTATGTGAGAGAGAAGCTATTGAGCAAGGAAATTCAATTGCCATATGTATCCACTAAGATGCAATGTGCATATTTATTGACAAAGGCACTTGATGGTACTAAACTTTGCAGGTTTAAAGCTATGATTGGATTGCACGACATTCAAGATGTTTGATGAAGGAGATCAAGCCAAGATGTGTGGCTTGAGGGGGATCTATTGGTGCAAATGCCAAGCGTTCACACTTGGTTAGGCATTGCAAGCATTATATGCATTTGCTTGAAGGTCCATAAGAACCATTAATGGTTTTCACCATTAACCCTTGTAAAAGTCACTTGACTTAGAAGAATCTTGTAAAGGACACTAAACTCGTGGAGTAAAGCGACCTTAATGGTACAAGTTTGCTTGAGGGAATATCCCCTTGTTTAGAGGATGAACTTTTAGGTGGAAGTGCATTTGAATTTCAAAATTCAAATTTGAAGGGAGTCACTATAAAAGTCACTTGAAATTTTGTGGCCATGTGTGTCCCCATTACTGAGCTTAGTGTTGATCATTTGATGTAATTCCCAGGCTCACACTATGGCCTACTCATATCACCATCATTGGGCATCATATTCATGCCAATGATCATGTACAACTTTGTTACATAATACATTACATTGATGATTACATCTACATTCATCTCTGTCATTGTCACTCAAAACAGTGAACTTTCCTTGCTCATATCACATCCATCCCTCCACCATTTTCAATGTTCTATAGCTCATTGGAACAAGCACAAAGTTTATTACAAGCTATCAAAGTCTGAAGAAGTTGCATTCAGCCAATTGGGAGAAAAATATCTCGAAGTGATTACTGGTGATTCTTTGTAGAGTTCCTAAAAAGTCAGGGGTAAGCTTCTACTTGATAAAGTGATTGCTCCGAGTATAGTTTATCATTTTAAGTGATTCCACTTGGAATCATTAGCTTTCTAAGATAATTAGATACCCTCAGACGGAATGTTTCTAATTGGTACTATACTGTGAGTACTGAGCAAAAGTTCTAGTAGGTATAAAGACCAAAATAGCAACTTTTGTGTCATAAGCTAGTTGCAAACTTATCTTTTTTGACCAAATTGTTTGAAGCATTATCTCCAAAGTACATAGGTACTTATTTAGTGTCATTAGAAATCTAAAAGGGCCTACAACTCAACTCTGAAGTAAAATAGGGCTGGTACAAAGCAGGGATTAGTCGTACCAACTCATTTCTTGAGGTGTCCATCCATCACTTCCAACAAAGATGGAGTGAGAGAGAAAAGAGAAGAGACACGCACACATGTGTGGGAGCCTCGAAACCTACATAATGATCTCTCTTGAGGCAATGCACTATATATGAGATACATATATGAATATAGGGGTAAGGTCACATGATCCTTTGCCTTCTAGGGATTTGTGCCTAGAGACATGAATCATAAAATTTTTTAAGGTCCCTCGGGATCCTTATGGAAAAAATCGTAAATGATGTAGCATTATACAACTCTAAAATGCGAGAGACAAGTAGAGATAAGTTTTTTTTACCTAAAATGAAATCGATCTTTTATCAAACCATGAAATGAATTCTCCAATATATATATATATATATATATATATATATATATATATATATATATATATATATATATATATATATATATATATATATATATATATATATATATATATATATAGAGAGAGAGAGAGAGAGAGAGAGAGAGAGAGAGAGAAATGATACGTACGACCATACCCAATAGTAAAAGGCATAATACATGACATGGAAGAGAGACCATCATGAGGATATCGAAATTATTATTTCAATAATAATGGAGGCCAATATAAAAGAAGCCAAGAGAACATTTATGGATGTCTACTCCGAGTTCCCAATGTAGAGAGACATGAACATACATGGAAATAGGGATTAAATGTAAGTACACATTTATAGTGAGAGGAAAATGATAGTGATTAGAAGTCTAAGAACTTCACAAGAAACAAAATGTATGAAGATTATTTATGAAGACATATGTGATCCATATGGTTATAGTGTTGAGTCTACTCAAGTAATAAGAGGAGAACAAGTTTATTACTTCTTCACACAGTTCAAAGCTTTTTGGATTAACCTTGATGGGAGAAAACCTACCTTGGTTTCAATCCTTGAGGTGGAATGATTTCTACAAAGAATATGAAATCTGTCTAAAAGTTATTAGGTCCATTCTCTAAAGCAAAGGCATCGGAATTGAGAATTCTTTCTTAGTGGATAGACTCAAAAAGGAGTCCCATCTATGAAAATAGTTACCAGAAGATACAAGAAGTATGTAAATCATTGTCTCATAAAAGACATACAAATAAAAGATAAATTGATCTCTTTATTTCTATATGGATTGATTAGTGGGAAATTAAGATGATTCATCTACATTGAATGTTCATATAGACTTAATGAGCTAGAAGAAGATTTCATGGACTTAGAGGATAAATTTGCATAATATTTAGGACTAATGATAAAAACCAAAAAATTATAGCAAAAATTAGACATAGCTAATACAAGACAATGTGGAATAGGTAGCTAAGAGATTGCGCCTATAACAATCCATAAAGAGTCAAGTTCCACCCACTATACCTAAATATGTGCTTACCTAATGCTTATGTTCAATATATTTCATGCACCACAATAGTACAATCAAGGAACCATGTACTTATGTGTTATAGGAAAACATGGTCAAATTGCTCTCCTCCAGAATGTCATTCCAAAACGAAAGGATATACATCACAACCATCCCAAAATATAGGTCCATACATGCTTTAGGATAATGATTATGCACAATATCAACGACAAGGACTAGAACTCCCCATATAATATTAGCGAAAGGAAGAGAAATCCTAGAATAATATTCAAATTTGATCTTTTTACAATGTTGCTCCATTGAAATATGAAAAAGAAAATTCTCTAAATAAACGTTCAATTCATCCCCACAACAACAGAAGCTAATGTAAGTTATAAGGAGCATTACCATAGGAAAATATGGAATATATTTAGGATAGTTATAGTGAAGGAAGGGTGCCATCAAGATGCATACTATCCAGGAGATGGTAGTGGAATAAACATTTGTATGAATATGATGAATGAAAGAGTTTATCACATTGAAAAAGGTTCCATCTCATAATGAAAATACACTATAACTATCTCAGATCCGTGAGGTCCTTGTGATAGTTGCACATGTGATCACTTCTTGAAAGATTTTCAAAAACCATCCAAAACTTTCACAAAAAAGTCGAGGTTCCTTGTGAAGAAAACATAAAAGAAAATTTGATGAAATATTATCCTTATAACCCTTGAAAATCCATAGAAGTTACATAAAAAAGATTTTATTTTTAGGAAGTACTATTGGTTATGAGGGGAAAGCCCCTCTCCAAGTGGTTAGAAGAGCTCAAAATATAAATCTTAGGCCATATAAGATGAAGAAGTTTCAAATTTCCCACCAAGTCTTATATATACTTAGCCAAATAATATCAAGAAGAAGAAATCATCCATTGTTGCATTGGCTAAACGATAAAACTAATGAGAAATGGAAGACGAAGATGGATACCCTAGAGAATGAAATACAAGAGGCCAAGATGGTAGAATTGATAAATATTTCTTTACCTATAAAATATTTTACATATGTCAGATGTGTCTAGTGCCAAGGATTCTCAGTTGTGTTTATGCACGACCGTGTAATGTGGCCCTATATTAATGCACACTTTGGAAATGCATGACCTGAATGGTTCAAAAGACAAGGTTATGCCAAAGGCACATGGTTGTTGCTCGTCGAGGCTTTCAATGTTGTTGGTGGACATTGATGCAGTCTTTGTTGGAGGTAGCTAGTGGATCTTGAAATGATGTGATCAGTCGATGGTGAAATGACAATTGACCATTCCTCCCTTTAGGGATCCATTTGAGAATAGTAGTTGGCCTTATAGAGATCACCTAAGGCCTCTTCCTCTTTGGATGGTTGCTGAAACTTGGTATCCAACGTGGTTGGATCTTCGGTTCTATGGAGCTTACTGGTACTTTTGTCTTCCAAACCCATATCCTTGATGATTGTCTTCTTAGTTTTGCCGAAAGGTCGAGTTTATCTTCTTTTTTCCTTTGTGTTCGATTCTTACCCTTTCTTCTCCTTGACTTCTTTTTTGAGACCTTTTGCATGGTGAAGAGCATAGGCCTTCGTCCATGTAAGAGTGCTTTAGGAACCCACATATGTAAGCGCCCTTGTTCAGCAAATTTGTCGAAGATCTTTTGGTTGTCGCCCTTGTTGAGCAAATTTGTCGAAGATCTTTTGGCTGTGTTGGTCCTCGTTGCTTGGTTCTTGTCTTCCCATGGTTGGCTTGCCTGGGTGGGAATTGTGTTGGCACGGCTAGTGGTTGCTCTCCTTTTCGTACCAAGATCTGCTTTATGTTTGGAACTACTTTACTCTTGAAGGCTCTTTCCCTATTTGATATACCGGTAGTCTTGTACTGTTTCACTTGCTTCTCAGGTTGAACTACTCCGGATGCTTTACCCTTCCGAAAAGAAAGAGGTTTTGCTTGGCTTTGTGCCTGTATTGAGTCCTTCTAGATCATAGATCTTTTGACACACACCACATCTTGTTCGTGAAGATTAGTCTAAGAGGGTGTGGTGCCATGATACGTGAGCATGTAGTTCTCTAATTCTAATGTAATGCATTGTTCATGTACCCAAACTTGAAGAAGTTGACTTCTGAGGTTCAAGTTGACTGCATGGTCATAAATCCAATCTTGACCCAAGACAAGTGGCTCAATAAGGTCCTCATCATGACAAACTATCATTTTGACTTTCATTGGAACATCTTGGAGGTAAATGGGAAGTTCCACCTTGCCCAAACAAGGGGTTTCCACACCTCCCAAACCTATGAGATAGGATTCTATGGGCTTGATGTTCAATTGTAGGTCTTGGTAGTATGACAGTCTAATTGCACTAGTTGTTGCACCTGAGTCAACCAAGGCTCTCACAGTTCTTACACTCTTTCCTCGTCCTACTTGCACGGTCACAAAGGGGCATCGATCGATTATTCGAGAAGTCATTAGGCCCGATTTTTGGCACATCTCAATGTGATATTTTGGGGCTTTCGGGTTGACATCTAGGCCTAGTCGCCTCAACTTATGTCATGCAATATGCCCTCTAGCCTCTTCCTGTGCTTCTTCTCTTACCCTCAACTCTTCTTCTTTTCGCTTCTCAACAGTGGTGAGTCTCATTAACATATCCTCTGTAAGAGGTTCTCGCTATAGGCGAATCTAAATTTCCTTCACCTGTGGGTTTTGCTAGCACATCCTATTGCATAATTGGATGCATCCACATGGACATGAAATGGCTTATTCCAATCAGGAGTGGTCAGTATTGGTGGCATGCACAAACACCTTTTTAGCTCATTGAAGGATTTTCTCACATTCATCGTTCTTTTCAGAATTTGTCAGCAAGGCATAAAGAGGTTTAGCTATGATCGCATACATGTGGATGAACCTATGGTAATATCCACAATGGCCCATAAAGGCTTGTACCTCTTTAATGTTCCTTGGCCTCGACAACTCAACAATGGCTCTAACTTTGTCCTCCTATGTTGATATTCCGTTCTTAGAAACAATGTGACCTAATATTTTACCTTGTCCTACCATGAACACACACTTTTCTAGGTTCAGACACACACGATATTCTTTGCACTTGTTCAAGATCTATCTCAGCTTAGGGATGTGGTATCTTCTTTTTTGGGAGGAGCGCATAAATCATCCACATATACTTCTAAGTTCTTTTGCAAACTCTTTGAAGACATGACACATGAGCCTTTGGAATGTTGTAGGTGCATTGGTGAGCCCAAATGGCATCACACAAAATGCAAAGACTCCCCACTTTATGGAAAAAGCTGCTTTGTGTTGATCTTATCGGGCAATGGCTACATGGTTGTAGCCTAAAAATTCATCAAGGAAGCTATAAACTTCCTTGCGTGCAACACGCTCCAATAAATGTTCAGTGATTGGAAGGGGATAACTATCTATGATCGCAACGGCATTAACTTTTTTAAAGTTAATACACACTCGCAACTTTTCGTTCTTTTTGGGCACCACTACAATTGGGGACACCAATTCAGTATGCTCAATCTCATAGATAAACCCAGCTTAAATCAATCTGTCAATTGCTTCTTTGATTTTAGCTGCATAAGTCTCATTATATGTGTAGGGCTTTTGTTTGGTGGGCTTGGCATCGGCAGTCATGGGGATCGTATGAGAGCAAATTTTTGGATCTACTCCCTTCAAATCTCTATAGTTCCATGCAAACACGTCCCTATATTCCCTTAATAAAGCTACAAGCTCTACTTCTTCTTTTGCACTTAGGTCATCTCCTATGTATGTACATCTCTCTTTGTTCCCTTCAATGGTCACAACAATCTTTTTGGTCTTTTCTTTATTATCATACACTTCTCCTATGGTGGCCTCTCTTTTAGGCATTCGTACCAAAATTTTATGATCTTCAACTTCATATTTCTAGAAATTTTCTAGTACCTCAAACAATGATTCCTCCTCTTCTTGTTTCACGGCTTCTTTTTTTTTTTTCTTTTGACCTCCTTCACTTCCTTCCTTCGAAGTTACAGTTTTAATGCTTGTAAGAGGTTCTTCTTCTTTTTGGTTAAATACTCCTACACCTTCTAGGTAGTGCTTCTCTAAATTAAAGCAACTATCCATCACAATGGACTCTAGATCATCATCATTCTCTTCTTCTTCTATGAAGTCACTAGGCTCACATTCTTCCAGCAAGGGCTGACACATGTCAATTGCTTCTTTGATTTTAGCTGCATAAGTCTCATTATATGTGTAGCGCTTTTGTTTGGTGGGCTTGGCATCGGCAGTCATGGGGATCGTATGAGAGCAAATTTTTGGATCTACTCCCTTCAAATCTCTATAGTTCCATGCAAACACGTCCCTATATTCCCTTAATAAAGCTACAAGCTCTACTTCTTCTTTTGCACTTAGGTCATCTCCTATGTATGTACATCTCTCTTTGTTCCCTTCAATGGTCACAACAATCTTTTTGGTCTTCTCTTTATTATCATACACTTCTCCTATGGTGGCCTCTCTTTTAGGCATTCGTACCAAAATTTTATGATCTTCAACTTCATATTTCTATAAATTTTCTAGTACCTCAAACAATGATTCCTCCTCTTCTTGTTTCACGGCTTCTTTTTTTTTTCTTTTGACCTCCTTCACTTCCTTCCTTCGAAGTTACAGTTTTAATGCTTGTAAGAGGTTCTTCTTCTTTTTGGTTAAATACTGCTACATCTTCTAGATAGTGCTTCTCTAAATTAAAGCAACTATCCATCACAATGGACTCTAGATCATCATCATTCTCTTCTTCTTCTATGAAGTCACTAGGCTCACATTCTTCCAGCAAGGGCTGACACATGTCAATTGCTTCTTTGGTTTTAGCTGCATAAGTCTCATTATATGTGTAGGGCTTTTGTTTGGTGGGCTTGGCATCGGCAGTCATGGGGATCGTATGAGAGCAAATTTTTGGATCTACTCCCTTCAAATCTCTATAGTTCCATGCAAACACGTCCCTATATTCCCTTAATAAAGCTACAAGCTCTACTTCTTCTTTTGCACTTAGGTCATCTCCTATGTATGTACATCTCTCTTTGTTCCCTTCAATGGTCACAACAATCTTTTTGGTCTTTTCTTTATTATCATACACTTCTCCTATGGTGGCCTCTCTTTTAGGCATTCGTACCAAAATTTTATGATCTTCAACTTCATATTTCTAGAAATTTTCTAGTACCTCAAACAATGATTCCTCCTCTTCTTGTTTCACGGCTTCTTTTTTTTTTTCTTTTGACCTCCTTCACTTCCTTCCTTCGAAGTTACAGTTTTAATGCTTGTAAGAGGTTCTTCTTCTTTTTGGTTAAATACTCCTACACCTTCTAGATAGTGCTTCTCTAAATTAAAGCAACTATCCATCACAATGGACTCTAGATCATCATCATTCTCTTCTTCTTCTATGAAGTCACTAGGCTCACATTCTTCCAGCAAGGGCTGACACATGAACACTGAAATATCATAACCCTCCTCATCACAATGAGGTGTCCACTGTTCCTCATTGATGGAAATGTCCATGGTGGCCAAGATTTCTGCCCAGCCATGAGGCTCAAATTCCTCATCTGGAAAGATCATCGATGTATAGGCAAGGTATTTAACTAGTCTATCTTCTTGAGAAGTTCCTTCTTCTGGTGCCTCTTCCTCTGTGACCTTGCACATCCACAAATGAGTATTTTCATGCATCGAGGATGGGTCAAGGGAACTTCCAAAATGCACAGAGATTGAATCTTCTTTCACTTTGTGGATAGGATTCCACTATAGGGGTGGTACATCTCTGAAGGTGTAATCCTTCAAGTTGACCTTGGTGGTGACCCCTAAGTGCTATAAATACAAGGAGTTGGTTCCCCAATCTTGTACAGTTTGCAGTTGTCATAGGAAGGGCCTTCCCAAGATCATCTCATAGATGTTATTTTTCGCAAAGTCACATATAGCAAATGTATGTTCAAACTCTACACCACAAGTGGTTAGAGTTATCTCTTCTAGCAATCCTAGAGGTCTTTCAACATGGCCATCGGCCATTTGAAGCTTGATTCTACTTGGTCTTAATGTGGGTTTTCCCCATTGCTTCCACAAGGAAGTGGTTGCAATAGCAACACCAGCACCTGAATCTATGATCGCTTTGGTTATGTAACCTTGGTAGGTGATTGGAGATAGGTATTACCTTCCTCACCTTCAATCATGTCTCTTATTTTTTCTAGAGGTATCTCTGGGACTTTCTTCCTAGAGCCTTCTTTTGGCATATTGGAATCAAGTTCTAGAACCTGATCCTTCACATGATTCCATAGCTCAGGTTTTGCTTTGAGTAGCTCCTCTATAGTTAGATGAAATTGAACCTTCATGTTCTTCACGCCATCAATGTTCCTTGGAACCACTCAGTCTTCATTTCTTACCAATATTGTGAGAACTCTGATATGAAGAGATTCATATTCCCATGGTCTTGTGAATTGTGGAAACCCTTGTAAAGAATTAGATTCAAAATCCAATCTTTCATCTTCCTGTTGCTTTGTTTGATCTCCATAGATATACGGAATGTCTTTGGGAAACTCATCATGAAGGTCATCAATTTCAAGAATAGGAGGGGGATTACCCTTCTCCTTGGCCCATTTTTCCTCTTATATTTCCCACAAGAACTCTTGAGAGTATTGCTGAATTGAAAGAGGTGCTCCCTCTTCTATGGAATCAGGAACATAAGCTTTCATTGGTGGTGAGCTTTCTCTTTCAATAATTGGTTGAGCCTGTGGAGGCAAAGAAGCCTGGGGCTTTTTTACCAACTTCTCTTATCTTTCTAGTAAGCCCTGGAAATGCAAATCTGGTTTAATATAGTTTGTCTGATTGAACTCTTCACTGGTTTCAAGCATAGCCTGAGCTAGCTCTACCATTTTCATGCACATTTTTGTCCCTTCAACCTCTAAATCTACTCTAGGGTAACTCTTGTCTAGGTTTGCAGCTATTGGCCCTTCTTGAAGTCAAGCCTGGTATGCCTTGAACATCATGTCCAAGCCTTGTAGGGTGGATCTGCAAGAATAGACCTTGGTTGTGGTTTATTTACAAGGGGTGGTGGGGTGGGATGAGGTGGAGTGGATGGAGCTTCAACATGCGTGGGGCTTTGAGATGCAATATCTTCTATTTTTGTTTTTGCATTCTTCACGCTTTCTTCTAGTTCAGATAGCTTTTTATTCCACTTGCGATTAGCTTTCTCTGGGTATCCTTCCATGCTCTTGTTTTGCTCTTCCTAGGTCCTCTTGATTCACTTGACTCTGATTGCTCCATTAGTTTATCTTGTTTTAATGCTTGTGCCCTAATAACTGCCTGTACATGAGCCATATTACTACCACTTGCAGTTGAATCCCCCACTAAGCCTACCACATTAATGGGGGTAATCTTGGGTGCACTAGAGGGGTTCCTGGGGCATTCTCTCAGGAGATGTTCTTTGCTGCACTCAGGGCAAAAGCCTTGTATTGTGATGTTTTTTCCTTGTCTTAAAGTTGATGGGTGGGGACATTCATGAATGTAATGGTCACCCTGACATCTAAAGCATGGTCTTCTAGGGGCATGTGGTCTTATTTGTCTCACTTAGGACCTCGGGCTAGGATTCACGTACATGACATTGGAGTATTCTGATTCCCAATTTTGTTCCATAAGCGATGTCTTATACTGATAAGAATAAGCCTCACTATGCTTGGGTGACTCTATGTAATAAGCTTGTGGACTACCTTCATGGGAGTAGTTTGAACTTTCATCATGAGAGTCATTTTTTGAGATCAATGGGGTTAATGACACCAATGCTCTATTAGGATTCTCCTTGGCCATTGCATACTTAACTGGAATCACATTGGCAAGAGCTAGTAGTTGGTTTCCTAGGACTGCTTGTGGCCTATATGGTGGCTGATATTGCTGTTGTGGCCTATAATATGATTGTTGGTATTGATTCTGATACCTACCCTGGTAGTAAGGTTGTTGAAAATTTTGTCTCACAGCTTGCCTATTGTATGGACAATCTTGAGCCAGGTGGTTTGTTGAAGCTCAAAATCAAGGACAAAGCATGGAAGCACATCAAAAAGGTTGACACACAAGGAAAGGGAGCAAGTAGGGAGCTCCAGGAAGTGTATGTCAAATTTGCACAAGAATTCCCTACAAAAATAGTGATTTTCATCTCTAAAAACCATTGTAATACCATTTTCTATTTTTCGAACTCCATTTTGTTCAATCCGAGGAGTCCTTCAGCTTGATGAGTATTAGAACTATCATCCTACCAATTTTCATAATTTTTAGACTCCGTTTGAGCCCTCAAATAAGCCCTGGAACCTAATTTTTAACTAAGCCGGACAGTAGGTCTGGACAGGGCCAAAATTAGTCAAAAAACTATAAAACGAGCTAGAGAGCTCATTTTTGAGGTTAGCTATTTAGCAAATAGAGCTTTGTAAGAGAACTCTTTTGCAATCGAAGCTTTCCATTGTTCCTCTATTTGATCTTACCTTGTGTGTGTGTGTGTGTGTATGTGTGTGCATGTTTGTGTGCTTTCACTCACACACTTGTGCCTTCACTTGCTCGTGGTCTTCATACCGGTCCTCACGTCTCCACGGATTGACAAGTAAAGGAGGTGGTGCTTACACTTGAGCTACACCAAATTTTGGCGTCGTTGCTGAGGAGAGAGCTTCGAGGACGAGCGTTGTGATGGTAAGATCGTAGATTTGCGACGTTGGAAGGTAAAAAAACTATCATTTTTTTTCATTTTTTTATTTTTCTTCTTCATCTTCATCATCATCACCATCTCCATCTTCTTCCATCTTCTTCTTCATAGGAATTTCTTGTTTTTTAGTGCGTTTTCACCATTTTCATACCATCTTTCATGCATTATTGTGTGGGAAGGAGTTAGGAAGTGCAAAAGAGAGCAAGCGCCTATGTTTTTTCATGATTTTCTGCACATACGGAGCTCGCCATTGCTCGACGCTCAGAAATTTGAATTTCCTGCCAAAAAACACGATTCAGTGATGAAAATCGCGATTCTGTGAAAAAATCAAATTTTTTTGAAAATCGCGATTTTCTATTTCCGGCCTAAAAGCTTGCTGAAAGAAACACGATTCTGTGGTCATTCTCAGAATCACGATTCTCTCGTTGTGCTCAAAATCGCGATTCTCACAAATCACGATTTTCAGCCAAAAACATGATTCTCTGCTGACAATCGCGATTCTCAAAAACACGATTCTCTGATTTCAAAGGATCGCGATTCTCCGATTTCACAGCATCACAATTCTCTGATTTCATAGCATGATGATTCTCTTGGTTTCACAGGATTCTCTGTTTCCTGCCGAAAAGCCTTTTGAAAAGAACACGATTCTGGGGTCATTCGCAGAATCGCGATTCTGTGGTTGCGTTCAAAATCGTGATTCTCTAAATTTCTGAAAACCATGATTCTGAGACAAAATCATGATTTTCAAAACACGATTCTGTGAAAACACGATTCTGTGAAAACAGGATTCTGTGAAAACAGGATTTTGTGAAATCACGATTCTGTGAAAACACGATTCTGTGAAAACACGATTTTGTGAAAACACGATTCTGTGAAATCACGATTTTGTGAAAACACGATTCTGTTAAAACACGATTCTATGAAAACACGATTCTGTGAAAACACGATTCTGTGAAAGCACGATTCTGTGAAAACACGATTTTGTGAAAACACAATTTTGTGAAAACACGATTCTCTGTTGGCAATCGCGATATTCAAAAACACGATTCTCTGATTTCATAACATCGCGATTCTCTTGGTTTCACAGGATCGGGATTCTCTTGGTTTCACAGGATCACGATTCTCTTGGTTTCACAGGATCGCAATTCTCTTGAGATTCATAAAATCGCAATTCTCTTGAGATTCGTAGCATCGCGATTCTCTTGATCTCATCAAATCGCGATTCTCTTGAGATTCACAAAATCGTGATTCTCTTGAGATTCATAGCATCGCAATTCTCTTGATTTCATCAAATTGCGATTCTCTTGATTTCACAAAATCGCGATTTTTCCCAAAAGGTCCTGTTTCCCTGTTTTGACCCCCAAGAGCCTGATTTATAAGAATAATGCGTTGAGTTTTAGATAGGATATTTTGAAGTTGACCCTCAGGTGGGACCAAGAACCCAAGGGGACTCCAAAGGATTTTGCACCATACTAAGGGAAACTTTTTGAGTCTTAACCAAAGCTTATGAACCTGAGATCTGGTAGACACCTAGGCAAGGATAGATCTTCTGAGGCTAGTGTCAACCATACAGCTAGGTCTTGGGCACAACAACTAAGTGGTCATCCGTACGTACTAAGTTCAGATACAAGTGACTCAAAAATGTCTTTTAGCATGGGAAAACCTGCAGGTAATTCAAGAACAGCCTATTTACAAACACCAGAAGGTCCATATAAGACACAACTGGAATATATTGGGACCAACCGATTAGGTGCTCGCATCTATGAGGATGGCTTGAGGCAGTCAGTGGTCAAACTCAAAAATCCAGATCAAACCTTTGGACTTGAACACCCAATAGTTTAGTTTGAAGAGGGTTCATACATTGATAAGGAAGGAACCATGTATGTGGTCACCAACCAACCAGATAGGACCGATGAGTTTGGAAATATCATTTCTGAGAATGAGATAGGAGACCTCAAACAAGGAAATATAAGACAAGGACCCCAGACTCCTAGAGGCAAGTCAGTTTTGACCAGAGTGATCACTCCTGATTGGATTCCTCAAGATTAGAAAAGCATAGAACTATTCTTGAATAGAGAAACAGAGGAAGCCTTTTGGAGATTCAAGCAAGATCAACCTAGCCAATTGGGCATAGTTATCATCTACGAGTTCAAGGACCCAAAGATACCAGGAAAAGTTGTCTACTTGGATAACACATCAGAGAAAATATTCTTGGTAACAAAACATGATAGACATGCATATACGTGGAAGAGTGAATTGATTTTCCCTCCACCAAGATCCAATGTGTCCTATGGCCTCCAAGGAGTAGGATCATCCCAAGCTCATGAAGCCTAGAGAGAAAGAAATAGAGAGAGACCTGAGGTAAGTTTTGCACACACTGTGGGCAGAAATAGATCAGGATTTGAAAATGAAAGACTTGAAAGAGAGAGACATCAAGCACATAGGCAACAAAGAGATGAGCATGATTTTCCATTGCCTAGACCCCGAGAGCCCCCACAAACCCTTAGGCCCACTCAAGTGATCAAGGCAATGAAGAATTATTTTGATGGGGGAGATCCTTATGATCATGTGGCCAAGTTCAAACAAGTGTTAAGAGCTGAACAGGTTGAGGATTTGTTCACCCAGTACGAGGCATTTGGTTTGACTCGTACGGGCACTGCCTTAGCTTGGTTTCAACCACTGAGTCTCTATTTTGAAATTAAACTCTTGGAGAAGGAGGATCCATCTCCATATCTGCATGCCAATTTGAGGTTTGTTGAGTAGGTACTTCAAGGCTTGGTAATCAGTGATTATTGTAAATTTTACCTTAAGCAAGTAGTGCAAAAATTTCTGTGAGGCAAACACTATGGCTAGGGCCTCTCTTTCTATAGTACTGTGATTTTGTTTTGCCCTATACTGTAGTCAACTAGCATAGTATATGGGGTGATCTACCTTTTCCTCCCCATCTGGTTGTAGACATCTTAGCAACAGGACTAAAGGTTTCATCATAATCTACCCCATAAGTTTGGGCATAACCTTTAACCACAAGTCTAGCCTTATATCTAGACACCTTACCATCTGCAAACCTTTTTGTTTTATATACCCACTTGCATCCAATGACTTTCTGATTCTTTGGTCTTGGTACTAATTCCCAAGTTTCATTTTCAAGTAGAGCATCATACTCTTCTTGCATTGCCTTCTCCCAATTCTGTTTACCTTTGGCTTCTTCATAAGTGGTTGGATCTTCTTCTGTTTTCACAATGTAGGCATAATCTTTTGTTGTTAGGAAAGATGTATCATAACTATACCTTATAGGCTCTTTCCTTTCTCTTGTAGATCTCCTGATTTCTGCACTTCTTGAAGTTTCAACCTCATTTGATTCTGGATCAAATCTTGGCCCTTCTTCTACATGATCCTGCACTCTACATCTAGAATCAACTTCATCAACAATTTCTTCACATACTTTTACCTTTGCCTTTCCTTTCCTTTGAATTTCTTCAACACCTGTATACTCATTTGGTGATCCTGTATACCACATGTTTTGCTCATCAAATGTCACATCTTTAGTAACAAGAAATTGCTTTGTGGATGGACTCCACAACCTGTAACCCATTTGTCTATCATCATATCCAATAAACACATACTTCTCTGCTTTTGGTTCTAGCTTATGTCTTAATTGTGAAGGAACATAAGCATATGCAATACATCCAAATACTTTACAATGATCAAGACTAGGCTTCTTACCCCACCAAGCTTCATAAGGGGTTCCTCCATCCAAAGCTTTGCAAGGCAACCTATTCACAAGGTATGTTGCAGTGTTAATGGCCTCTGCCCATAAGTAATTTGGACAATTCTTTTCCTTCATCATGGCTCTTGCAAACTCTACAAGAGTCCTATTCCTCCTTTCTGCTACTCCATTCTGTTGAGGGGAGTACCTGCAAGTCACTTCTCTTTTGATACCTGCATTCCACAAATAATCATCAAACTCTTTTGAGAAATACTCTCCCCCTCCATCTGATCTTAACCTCTTGAGCTTTTGTCCTGTGATCCTTTCTGCATAAGCATGAAAGTGTTTGAATGTCTTGAAGACTTCTGATTTGTCCTTGATTACATACAAAGTAATCCACCTGGTTGCATCATCAACAAACAACACATAATATCTGGATCCATTTATGCTATAGTCCCTTGAGGGTCCCCATACATCTGTATGAACCAATTCAAGCATATTTGAATACTTGTACCCTGATTTGTTATAAGAACTCTTATGTGCTTTACCTAATTGACAAGCTTCACACTTGTACACCATATGTTGCCCTTCAATGTTTGACAATCCAAGCACTACCTGATTCTTTGACATCTCCTTTATAGCTCTCTCATTGAAATGACCTAGCCTTTTATGCCATAGGTCTAATTCAGACACCTTTTGACCTCCATAGGTAAACAATGCATGTCCCACATTACCTTGGACTTTGAGAGTGAACAATCTTCCTTCCTTTTTACCTGCAATTATGGTTCTATATCCCTGATTTGGATCTTGTACATAGACACCATCATTTGTGAATCATACCTCATATCCTTTCTCCACAATTTGCCCTACACTTATCAAATTTTTAGGAATAGTAGGAACATAAAGTACCTTGCTCAGAAGTGTACTTCCATTCTTTGTCTTCACTGATCCAATGCTCTCCACTTTATGTTTGGTATTGTCACCTGTCTGAACTGTATGTCCATTCACTCTTGCTTCCATATCAGTCATCAAGGATAGATTCCCACTCAGATGATTGCTACATCCTGAGTCAATATAGAACACTCTTTGATCTTCTCCCATTGATTCATGAGTTGCATTCAAGATAAGAGTCATGTCATCCTTCTGATCTGATGCATAATTGTAATAATTATTGTTGTAGGACTGAGATTGGAAGTTTCTTCCACCTCCTCTACCATATGATGTCCTACCACCTCTTCCTCTGAAATTGCCTCTTTGGTTTCTGCCTCCTCTACCTCTTTGATTATAATTCTGATTATTGTATCCTCCACTTTGATTGTTATACCAACAATCATTTGCCAAATGATTTGTTCTGCCACAAATCCAACAAGCTTTAGCATTATCTTTATTCTTACCTCCTCTTCCTTTACCTCTGAAATTTGTCTTCCCTTTTGTGAAGTTGGCTTGATTCGAATTCCCTTCATCATCATTTGATTGCTTTCCCTTGCCATTCTTTTTCTTATCCTTAGAGTACATAGCTTGACTTGTACTTCTATCATTGTCTCCTTTAAGATCCTGCTCAAAGGTTAGCATATGTCCTAGCAATTGATTAAGGTCAGGAGTAAAGTGATCAAGTGACAATTCTATGGACAATATGAAAGGCTTCCACTTCTCATCTCCTCTCAAACCTGTAAGTATTTGTCTTACCAACTTTTCTTCTTCAATATCTTCATCCACTGCTCCCAAGCTATCTGCAATATCTTTCATCCTTGCCACATAATCTGAAATTGATTGTGAGCTCTTCTTCTTGAAGGTTGTGAACTCAGCCCATAGTGAGGACTTTCTTGACTTAGTTGTATTTTGGAAATGCTCTTCCAAGGCATTCCAAACATCTGTAGCACTTTCCAAACATCTGATATGAGGTAGAAGGTAATCATTTACAGCCATGTAGATGATGCTCCTTGCTTGAGCATCCTTTCTCATCCAAGTCTTCAACATTGCAAGTTCTTCCCTTGTAGGAATACTTGGATCTGCAAACTCTGGTTTTTCTTCATCTCCTGTAATAAATGATATAAGATCTTTGCTCATGAGGTGTGCTCCATCCTCATGGACCATGCTGGATAGTTCTCCCTATCTAGCTTATCAATCTGCAAGCTTTCTCCCATCTTGTGTCCACCTGTGTATTGAAACTTCAAGCTTTACAAACAATGTATGTACCTTTACTTCGAATTAAGCTCCTTTTGCCTTTCTTGATGTCAAATAGTCTTCTCCTCGAGCTTTGACTCCAAGCTTTCACTTATTAGTCCTTCAAGTGTTGAATTCCTTGAATCTGCAGCAGTCGGGATCCTTCTTTCTTCAAATTTCTTCAAGTTGATGTCTCCTGCTCTGATACCACTGATGGAGAGTGTTAATCTCCAAAAGAACAACTTATTCTTGTGATTAGAGCACCTCTATACCAAGAATAAGTCAAAACCTTTCACACATTTAGAGGATCAATTACTAACTATCAAAAGATTAACAATTCTGTGAAGAGGATGAAACACAGAAAAGTCTGCTGCACTATTTCTTCACATTGACCTATCAAATCTGTAAAGTTTTTTATGAAACTTTGTACGAATCATCTCCTAAAGATTGCGCATCTACTCCAAGTTAAATCACTTCAAAAGATTAAGTATAACTTGAGAAATTGATTTCACAAGTTACCTATGTCAGAAACTGTTATCCAAAACAGTCGACTTTACACCTGTAACTTTTAAGACTTGGTTCTCCTTGAATAGAACCCGTTTTACAAAATGCTTCTAGCCATGAGTAGCTTATCTTCCAACTTAAAGATCAAGCTCTCACTCATGCAAAACTTTAAACTTTGCTAGGAGAAATGATCAAAACATTGACTTCGAAATCTGCGCCTGTTTTATGAACTAGTGAACATGCTTCACATATGAATGTTCCTACACTTAATTCACTCAGCCTGATTGCAATTGGAAGCTGAAACTTTGCACAGAGGTCAAGCAACTCTCAACTTAGACTTGTACAAAAGCATTTCACAATTGATCTACTGTAGAAGGAGAACACACAGAAACATCAGGCGCAAAAGTTTTCATTTACTCAGAAGAATTACAACTGAGTGATGAGAGCTAACAAAAATTCACTTTCCTCTATCTCATGACTTCTATCTCCCTCATTCTTGACATCTAACTATTGTCACATATGCTCTCATACATGCCCCGACTTTTCTCAAGGTATTTATAGATAATTTGTACATAATTCTTACTGAACAAAATGATCTAAGTCATCTATGACTATGCTAATGTACATATGTGTACACTTCTCTTGTCCTCTGAATGTAATCTTCTTCCACACTTCAGGAATTGATTCTTCCTTCATCATTTGGTCTTCCAAGCCTTCAATTGGTGATTGATCTGCACCAACAGTCTTCTTATAACAGAGTTGATCACTACCCAAAGACGTGCGCGATCTACCAAATTTAGAAAAATCCAATTCTCCACAATCACTTTCTCAAAAGCATGCATGTAGTAGTCAAGCACATTCTTTAGTGGTACCTATCCAAAAATAAAAGAAAATCATCTAAAAGACATAGCCAAATACTCTTGTAATTAGGCATGTCAACACGTAAGCATCAAAATCATGGATCCGAATAGAATTAGAGGAGCCCTATTTTTTTCAGGTATCTAAAAAAGCGGCACTTTCCTAAGCCTTATAACTCAAAAATAGTGAGGAGTTAGCTTATGCTTGTGAGAGAATCTTTTGTTCAATTTTTTGATCTACACAATAGTTTTAGAGATGACCTAGGTCCGAATTTGCCTCCAAATATCATTTTTGAGCCCTACAAGCTAGATTCCTAACCTCTTCTTTGTTGGTTCTAGCATCACATTGATTCCAAACCCACCATCTATGAAAACTCTTGTAATATCCTGACTAACTATGGTCATTCCTATGTGCAATGTCAAGATGAGATCCCTCAAGCATTGTGTGCCAAAATTTTTCAAAATTTTTCAAAATTTATTTCTTTATTCCTTTATTCTTCCAAGAAACGTTGCAAAGAAGCACATCATATTATAAGTGAAGATCATATTAGGAAGTTTGTTTGATCATGTGCAAAAGGTTGAAATTTTCATTTTTTGGTAATGGTTAATGTATTTGAATTAGCGAAAAACATTTGGCCAACAAAAATCTATAAGATTTCAACTTTCTTTAGTGGGAAGTAGAAATAGACCCTTTAGCCACACATATGAGCACTCATCAAGTAGTGAGGGTGAATTTAGTTGGGATCATATGGCGATTTTTCAAGACATGCATACTACCCACATAGATCCCAACAAGGGTGGACCATGTGGTAGAGACTATCTGACAGTTCTAGAATTCTAGAGCTTCAACATCCACCCAATAGACATCTATCTAGAAGGACGCAATGAGCAAGTGGTTAGGCTTAAACCCTAACAACATAACAATAAACCCACACCCGATAGTGAATTTTTTCACTCACCACTATGAGGATAAGGAAGGATCTATCTACTTTCTCCCTTCCAAGGTTTAGTATATAAACACAAAGAGCGAGATAGTAATTTATGTTACCATGGGTGAAAACTATAGAATTGAGATTATTCCCATGCCACCAAAAGGAATGACTATTGGAGGCATGCATATACTCTATTTCCTGAAATCAAACGTTTTTATAAGGGAATCTACTTGCGAACGAGTACTCAAAAGATAGGTACTAGACAAACAATGCAATTGCTCCTCCTACTAAGAGAATGGTATTGGATGTATACAAGGACAAGTATTTTCCTATTTCATTGCCTCCAATTAGGGAAAATCCAAGAATATATTATTAGAAAAGCATTGAACCTAAATAATCTTTTAATACACGTCAAACTTAGCCTTCTGGAGGAAATTTAGGACCTAAAGGATCCAAGAGGAAAACCACACAATTTAGTCCTAGAATTAGTATGATTCTTTGGATGTTTCATTAGAAACTCTTAACAAGGAATTCAAATCTATATTTCCTAAGGCTCCTCTAGACAGATCTCAATCATGAGTGCCACCACAAGAGAAACATGCTCATGTAGCACCAGCTTATGGAGAACTGAAGGAAAAACTTAATCCTCAACTAGAAAAACCTACATTTAGAATGCAAGACCTAGGATGTCACCATTGACCCCATCCCAAAAGGTGCCTTTCATGAAAAAAAATGTTATGATGGGTCTATTAATCGTGATCATCATGTAGCCCAACTAAAAAAAAAAAGGTCATGAGAGCTAAACAATTCATTGGTGTTTTCATTGAATATGATTTATTCATATTAAATTTTATTGGAGCAACCTTTCCATGGACAATGGGGATGTTTGGAGACTTTGAAGCTCCAATCCAAGATTTCATAGATGATCTTTCAAAATGATGAGTTTAGCATGACTGGAGTTGTTTCATCTACATATTCAAACGATTCAATCACATATCGGTGTGAGTTGGGGCTAGATGCTTTAAACAATATGCAAATCAATGTCTACTTGGAAATAGATTAGCAATGAAGAAGTTACTATTTCTATTTCTAGAGGATCTAACTGACAAACATTACACTCATTAGTATACATTCATAGGCTCAGTACATTGAATGAATGTACCAGGGATAGTGTGGACTTAGATGAGAATCTAGTTGCCAAGCTAAGGATTTCAACTTGTCACACAAAGAGTGAATCATGTGCTTCCTCCAGTTCAACGGAATCTTCAATTGATGAAATTTATGACATGATAGTGAAGAACCTTCAGATGGAACAAGGAAAAGAGCAATAAAGCACACCTTATGGCCAAAGAACATAAGCTCTTAAAACATCTCAACATTGTTATGTGGATCATCCCACTTACATGTGCAATAGAGTAGCAATGTATCAACCAAAAGATTATAACAGATCACCTCAACAATAGTATTAGCAACAAAAATACCAAGAAGGGAAATATTATCAACCTAGTTCTATGTATCCTCCTAGAGATGCACATGAAAACCCTCGTAGAGACCAGCAACAATATTTTAGGGATCCATACTACATGAAACTTACTATAGTGAAGGCAACCAAGATCTAGTGCCTCTACCTCCAAAGGTTGTGCTAGTCAAGTATGTAGAGGAAAACATAGAGAGGGATATTTTCCTAATAAAACTAGCAATGGTAGAAATCAAGACTAGATGTATAGAGACATACTTGGAAGATAGAAGTGAATATCCCAAAGATAAACATTTATCAAGTATTGAAGTTTAGAATCTATAGAAATTTGAATTTCTTGATTTGGATATTCTATGAGGAAGTTATGACCAAATATAATGGAACTAGGTGGATGTGGAGCATCTTTCCTTGAAGAGATATATAGAGAATTAAATGCTCTTTATAGGTGGCTTATGATTATCCAATGATAGCTTGCATCCACTAACTAGAAGGGTCTTAGAGTATAATTTCTATAACAAGTGGAATCATCTAATTTGGGCAGCAAATGAGAGATTTATGTGAGTTTTAGTAAAGGTAGGTACACAAGACTTCCTCTTTCTCTCACTTCGTATCTTTTTTTTCTCTTTCTTTATTCTTCTCGCTCTTTCTAATCTTTTCCTTCTCTCTCTACTCTTTACTTTATCTCACTCAAGATCTCCTTCTTCTTCTCTTTTTCTATTCTTTCATCCTTTCTCTTTCTCTTTCACATGCTTTCATCTATTTCTCTCTACCTCTCTTTCCTAATTTATCATTTATCCTTTCTCTCTATCTCTTGCTCTTTCTCTTATCTCTCTTTCTACTTCCTCTATATTTCTTTCTCTCTTCTTATCTCTCTCTCTCAAACTCCCTCTATCTCTCTCTTTTTCCCCTTATCTTATTCTTCTATCTCCTTCTTTCCCTATATCTCTCTCTCTCTCTCTCAACTTCTCTTCTTGCTGAGAGGGGTGCAACCCAAACATGTGTTATAAATAAATTCATTAATTTCAGTGCATAAGCATCATGTAGCTCGACCTCCTACACCTTTCCTCTTGATTTCTCCATGGATGCTTATTTTGTCTCATGATCAATGAAGATGACCTATAATTAGTATGAAATCTTTCCATAAAATCGTTACAAGAAGATCACTTTTCCATTTCCATCAAGCTTTCCCCAAGGTGTCTTTTGCCTTCATGATCTGATACCAAATGTGAGAAGTGGAGAATGACATACCTAGGACTCACCTCCCATCCTATTTATAGCCCTTGCCTAATCACCATCTAGAGTTGTCTCGAAGGTCCCTCTACTCATCTGGCCATCACATTTGGTATCTCATATGAACTCTCTAGCTTTTTGCCTTGGCTATCCCCCGAGCAAGGAGCTTCTCATTCCTCTAGGCATGTACATCTCTTGAATATTACAACAACCAAAGATATGAGAATAGAATTGATTTGATTAGTGAATCAGATCCAAAGTATGCTCATGCCACACCTTGGTGTGAATTTCTAAGATCTTAAGATATTCACTTTCATGAACACAAAGCTTTGATATCCATCTCTTCAATGCTTATATAGATTATCTCCAATGATTTTGTAGGCTTGAGCATGTTGCTCTAGACTTCATCTAGCTAGAGTCATCTCTTGAGAGAATGTATGTTTCTTCATAAATTAAACTAATGGACTTCTCCAATCAAGTACTAAAGATATTTGATACAAAGTGGCATGCTCCAAAAGAGGACTACTAATATACATTAGACAATCCTTATCTAAGTTTAAGATCTAAGGGCATAATCAGTTCAGACGGATCTCAAAATGGACATTGTTTGGTCAGAGACCTCGACTTTAGACTTACTATGAGGTCTTGTCTTCTTGTGAACAAGTGATTCACTTAGCTTAGTGGTTAAGACTCAAGTATCTGAAGGAGGAGGTCTTGGGTTCAAACCCAATGGGGGGCATGGATAGAGTATTTTGCCCAATAAGATCTAGAGCCTTCTAGAAGCATCCACTTGAGTTAACTCAAGTTAAATCAGACACTTGGTGCACATCGAGTTACATGGCTGACAAATGGATGGTAAGTATCCACTTGCCCAAGAAGGCAGTCCCCTAGGAAGAGCTATATATAGAGGCATTTGGTTAGAGGAGAGTGATCTGTCTAGCATGTGGTGGTTGTAATCTTGCATTGGTATCACAACTCTAGGCAAGCTTCCATGGTGACCTTGGTGGTTCATCATCATCTTCCCTAATGTAGAGATTTCCCTCACCTTCTTCATTGCAAATTTCCATGAGTGGTGGTACCTGTTGCTCATGTGTGTGCTAAAGAACCATTTCAAATTCTTCTTGGCAATCATACCTTAAAGAGGATTAGAAAAGGCATGGCTTGCCTACAAAGTGGCAACATTATGACCACCACATGCTAGAGAGATGACTCTCCTCCCAACCAAATGCCTCTATATATAACTCTTCCAGGGGACTGCCTTCTTGGGTAGGTGGATACTAACCATCCATTTCTTAGCCATGTAACTAAATGTGCACCAAGTGTCCTAGTTAATTCGACTTAACTCAAGTTGATGCTTCTAGAAGGCTCGAGATCTCTTTGGGCAAAATACTCTCTCCATGTCCCGCTTGAGGATTGAACCGAAGACCTCTTCGTTCACATCCTTGAGTCTTTACCACTAAGCTAAGTGGATCACTTGTTCACAAGAGCACAAGACCTCATAGAGAGCCGCATGCTTTTGATTATTTCTAATGAGCATGCTTTCCATTGTTTTGAATGATGAGTGTAAATAGTAGATGATGCAACAAGATGTAGGTATTTATAGGTATTGATATGGAAATCTTAGCCTGAGAATTATTCATTTATCAAATATTATGGAAGTTGACGGATTAAGATCATGCATTCGATTTGCATTTCTTTTCGATCAACAAAAGAAAGGTCTCTTCAAGTTTTTGTGGAGTGTGAGCATGGGTATGAAGAGTGGCTCTTCTTCGCATGGAAAGATTTGCTTGAGGACCTAAGGATGGCAAATGGCTCTTCGTGAGGATCAATGGAAGGAGGTATCTTAATTAGGAGATAAATACTTTACAAGTTGATGTTTTCATTTCAATATTTGCTCTGCTCTATGCTTTCATATAGAATGCATATTTATTATCATTGAAGTAGGAAATAAATCTATAATTTTGAAAGCCTTGTATATAATCTAATGAAAAAAAAACAGGAGAGCATCAAAGTATGGAAACACTTTTCAAGCATAAGCATGCATTTATGAAAGAATGCTGGTGCATTTCTCCTTTTCAAAGATCAACTGCTCAATTTTCTTGCTCATGGGAATGGCAAGAAAATAGAACTGCTTGAAAATTTCCATGAGGACTCTATGTTTAGGAGAAAACTTAGAGAATCCTAACGAGAAGCCTAAATGTAGTCGTTAGCTTGGATTTTGGAAATCATGCATCCTAGTAGGTTGATAAAGTTTCCTTTGAAAGTTTTATCTGATTCTATCCCAAGACGTAATAAGAATCAGATAAAATCAAATGGAACTTAAATCAATTGAACTTTTATGTTCAAAGGATAGTTGATATGTTCTGAATTTGAAAAAATCATGGAACTTTTGAAGTTTCTTCTTTGATTCCATCTTGACGAGTGATGCACCTCAAAGAGTTGAATAAACTTTAGCATCACTTGAACTTTAGTGTTCAATAGTTGGATGCTAGGTTCTGGATGCTAGGTTCCATGACTACATCTCTAATCAAGATGCAAAGTTTTCAAAAAGCATGGAAACTTTATTAAGTACTTTTCTGAGGATATGAAAAAGTATGCTTGGTTTTGATTAAGATAATTAGAGATTAAAGAAGAAACCCAATTCAAAGTAATCTTTAAGAATTAAGCTACTTCCTAAAGATAAGCCAATAAAGCAAATAGTCTGGTTAACTATTTTATTGGTTAAAAAAAGAATATCTTTTGGACAAGACCAAGATTTAAAGCTTTATTGTATGTCCAAAAGTCAAGTTCTCTTTAAAAAGATTATTTATGTAAAGCAAAAGATTCCAAGATGAATCATTGGATTAGTATTACTTGATTCCTTGGCAAGAATCTAAAGTTCTTGAAAGAAAAAAAATATTCCTAGATGTGAGACTAGAATCTTTCAAGTAAGTTTAATAGCAAGTAGTTCCTAACAATTCCCAAACCACTTGTATGGGTACTTAAGTCGAAATAGTGATATAACCTAAAGGTATATCAAAGATTCATAGCTTTGGAATCTGAGAGGCATTAGTGTATGCTTGAACTAAAGTTCGGGGAGAGATCTCTATAAATCTTGCATGTAAGCAAAGAAACTTTACATACTTTAGGAGATCTTAAAGATAAAGACTAAGTCCTTATTTTAGTCCCAAGGTCAACCATACTTGATCAAGCTTGTTCATGATTGTCCAAGAACATGCAATTGGAACTACTCTATAGATTGCACAAGTAATGGCAATAGAATCACTTTTGGGAATTATTCACTCAGGTTCCATTTATCCAATCAGAAAATGTGAAAAGAGTAAGTCGTTCCAAGTCGGAATAGAGTGAAGAAATTCCAAGAATGTAGTCGACAACCGTGAAGATGGTACTTAAGTTTTTAAAGGTAAAACGTAATGTTTGCTTATCCTTAAAGGAATTTTGGTACAAATCTATAAAGCATGAGTGGATGCTTAGAATTACACAGTAGAGAGATTCGTGTAAAGTCCTCGCCAGGATAGATACCTAAGGCATCAGAAAGAAAGGAATCTAAAGACAAGAAGTCAAAAGCTCTTGTCACTACAAATTGGCTAAAAATACACCAATTGAACTTAAATCTGTGAAAATTCAAGTACTTGGAATTCTAACTGGTTTTCATTTAAAAACCTTAGCAAAGAAGGTTGGATGTTCCATCAAAACGTTTTCAAGTTCCCAAAGGAAAGCACAAGATCATGAAACAATCATGTGAAGGGATCAAAACCCAAAAAATATAGTTAGAGGTAATGATTGAAGCTTCAAAATTCTCATAAAGAATTGAAGCAAGAAGGTACTCTATCAAGATATGTTTAGACTTTAGGATAAGTATCATCTATGCATTAATGTGAATATAAAATAGGGTGGTATGGGACACCAGATTTTATACTCAGATTGATGTAGGAAAGATGGTATGAGACATCGGACCATGGGATGATAATTATCTTTTAGTCCTCGATTGGATCTTCAAGGTAAGTTTGATCCTCAAGGGAATTTAAACTTCAAAGAAGGATTTTAAATTTAAGGAGGGTAAAAATAGCATCTTAAGGGATTTCTAAGATATTTTTAAGATCAAGGAAATAGAAGATATCAAGTAAGTAACTTCCAAGAACTTCTCGGAACACTTCAAGATAAAGTGTTGTTAATTCAAAAATATTTGATAAATTTCTTATCAAGTAGGACTTTAACATTCAAATGATCCTATGAAGTAAGAAAAAGACTGACTACGTCAAGCACTAGTTCCTAGTGTAACTTGGTAAATTCACTCTATATTCTCTATATACTCTATATTCTCTTTCAAGAGAAAAGGAAAGATAAGAAAAAGATGAACTTAGACTATATCATTAGTGCAAGTAAGTGTAGCCTACTCATAGAGATACATCATAGTATGTATCTTTCTCTTTACGAAGTAACTTTAGCTTGTTACTAAAGGAATCATCAAGGTTGAGATTTTATACTCTATATTGAAAGCTTATCTTTAAGATAGGACAAGCAATATCATACTCTAGGGAATAATAAGATCAATAAGTCATTGAGGTGGGATTGAGTCTAACTTGAAAGCTTTGAGATGAGGCATTATTATATCTATCTCTAGTAATGGTGTTTATCTACATGAGGAAGATCTAGTTGATTAGCACCTAATAAATTTGGGATTCAAGTGACGATTTTTAATCCTAGAGTTGGAAGAGATGTGGAGAATGTTGGCATAATTTAGCAAGCCTAAGTGTGTCGCTAAAGCCTTAGCACTACACGTAGATTTAGCTCTTCACATGAGAGAACCACATATGAACACTTGCCTGTCAATTTCGTTAAATTCACCTTGGATAAATGTAAAAGCAAAGGAAAGAAGGAATCTTGTGATGATGATGAGATGAACCCATGACTCATGTGGTAGGAAGAATCTATTCAAATTATCCCTAAAGTGTAGGACCACGTTTAGGTGAGGGAAAATTCAAATTTAAAATGAGAGCATGTGTATAAATACACATACTTTTCAGTAAGGGACAAGTGTGAGCCATTTTGAGAGGCATTGAGCTACTTCATGAGCATAAATTGATCTCACTCTAGCTATGTCTAGTACACTAAACCTCCCTTGTATCATATGTTCATGATTATATACATTTTGATACATTTTCTTCAAGTACATCTTTGTCTACTATTCTCTACTACATCTTCATCATTAGAGTGATTTTCATGTAGTCGATCATTTGATATAATTTAACATGGATTAGTTAGATTAAGTAGATACATCCATATAAGTTTTCATTGAGTTTGAATCAAAGGATTTCTAGATATGAAACATCCAAGGTGACTATGTTTGCACACCTTCTAGATCTGAAAAAGTCAGGATGACCCCCTAACTTGTTAAATTCATTTCTGAATGTATTGAACATATTAATTAATGAAATAATTGGATTTAGTTAGCTATGCACTCGAATTAGATACGTGCAAAAGCACAGTGGTGAATTCATACCAGGGTGTGAGCTTTGAGCAAAATAATGAGCACTTCCATTCCCAAAATAGAAGGTTTTTCACATTTCTAGTATATGCAAATTATCTATTTTGATGTAAACTTTTGGGTAATGATGCTCCAAAGCACTTAGTGGTTCCAAATACATTACTGTGAAGCAAATGGATTCTATTATGCATCCCTATAGGTGACTTGGTAAGTGTAGAGCAAGTTTTGAGCAATAGGAGCTCATCCCTAAAGCCCATCTATCCATCTCCTCATAGTGGGATTAGAGCAAGCAATCCACATGGGAGATGGATTTCCTTCATCCATTGACAATTAGTTGGATCGAGGTAATAACTCAGCTTGATCACTTAGAATGGAAGCTAATCTTCAAGGAAGAAACCTCTATGGTTACATATTTGGAGATGAGATGCGAATCCTTAGAAGCAAAGGATAACCAACTGAAGATGAACAAGAGAGAAGTTGCAAGATTTAACAAGAGACTTGGAATGTTCTTGAAGCATTTTCTCTTAGCTTAGCAAGGACATTCAATTGTCCTATGTATCAACTCATTTACAATGTGTAGAGATACTCACAATGTCTTTGGATGGAACCAAGATAAATAGGTTCAAATTGATGCTTGCTTTGCACGAAATCAAGGAGGAATGAGGTCCAACCATGTTATACTTGAGGGCGAGATGTTGGTGCAAGGGAACCCAAGCCCACATACTTGGATGGTTAGCATATTCCTCATGGGGTCTTATATGATCAATCCCTTATAAAATCAATTACATTTACCTTTGTAAAACAACCCTACTCCCATGAGGAAGTTAGAAAGCATCAAATCTCATAGTTGATTGATGAGAGAATAAATCCTATAGTTTAGGATTCACTTTTAGGTGGACTTTTGAATTTTGAATTCAAAAGATCGGCTCCAAACTCTACTATAAAAGTAGTTCAAATGGACATGCATGGATATCCCTCGATTAGGAGATTAATTGGAGGAAGACATTGTGATTTGAGAGCTCACTCTATAATTGTGCAATATATTATTACAAATGATGTTGTAATTCTATGTTACCTAATCCATACATTTTCATTACATCTTTACTCCACTTCTATGTTACCTAATCCATACATTTTCATTACATCTTTACTTCACTTCTCTGCCATGACTACATGAGTACACTGATCTTCTCTGAGCTTGTTCTCAGTGTATCATTGATAATTTGTCACGATTTAAAGCATCATTTCATATCAATTTTCATCGAGTTTGGTTTAGAGAATCTCAAGATATAAAACACAGAAGGTGACTTTGTTTGCACACCTTCTAGATCCTAAAATGTTGGGATGATTCCCTGATTTGTTATATTCATTTCTCAATCTATGGTATAACTAAATTAGTGAATTAAATTGATTTACTTAGCTATACACTTGAATTAGATGTGTAAAAAATCTATGTGGTGAATTCATACCGATTTGTGAGCTTTGAGCAAAATACAGAGCACTTTTATTCCCAAAATAGAAGGTTTGTTTACATTTCTAGTGTATGCAAGTTATCTATATTGATGCAAACTTTTGGGAGTCATGGTTCAAATTATTTGGTTGTTCCAAATGCATTATTGTGAAGAAAAATGAGTCTTCAACGCATCCTTGGAGTTAACCAGGCAGGTGTTGAGCAAGTTTTGTGCAACACCGGCGCATCTCGCGAGCCCATCTATCCATCTCTTCACAGCTAAATCTACCATGTAAAAGAAGAAATCTCTTATTTGTTGTAAGTTATGAGGATGATAAATTAGAATCATTTCTGAAGATTGGTACTTATGGATTAGCTCGATCTCAAATTCGAATGTTTTTGCAATAGTATGGAAAACTAAGGGGCAAATAAAGAATAAAATTTGCATTAGAATGCTAATTAAGAATCTTCCAATAGAGATTCTAATTCATGGATGAAGAACCAAGGATATGGGAAGTAGGTTGATGAATGTTTATACAAAAAATGGATATTTTAGGAAAAACTATTACTCATGAGTATAATCAAGGTGGTGACAACTCCTCGAGTGGAATAAAGTCAAGTTTATCATCTTGATTTGAGATGGGTCTGAATTCATTTTACCATACAAATTTGTTTAATTTCATATGGTTTATTATCTCCAGAATATAATGGTCAAGCTTCATTGGCTTGACATTCCATAGTTGTCTTTCATATTATTGCTCCATGATAGATACATCACATTGTGAATTCGGGTCACTAAGAGAATGTTAATTTTATGGGAGTAGTAGTTTTGAGGTAGGTGTATAGGATGGGACATAGTAGAAAATAATTAGATGGTTTACCAATTTTGTGTTTCGTTTCCAAGTTTCTGCTTAAGGGGAGGAGTACTAGAAGAAAACACGTATAGATGACTATATGAATTTCATTGTACATAGGGGCTAGCACAAGGGACTATTGAAGGTTCTTTCTAGATGTGTTTAGTGCCATTTTGACAAAACAAATGGAATGATGGGGAATAAAATGTTATAAAGTAAGATCCTAGACCATAGGGTCGGAAAGAGAGACCATGAGTTCCTAATTTATGAGCCACACCTTAAGTATATGTAATGGATGGATATGGCATAGGAAGTTCTTTACCAAGAACTCATGCCTTTTTAAGATATTTGCTATGGTCGGGTGGAGGCTCATGCATCTATAATGTGTGTCTCAAATCTTCTCTCAGGTCTCTCTTCCATGTGTAGATTGTGAGGACATCCTCATGTTCTAAAATGAAAGTTCATACATCTTGAAATCTATTTTGCATTTTCTCTTACCACATGTTAGAGGTTCCAAAAATTCATACAAAATGTTCATTGTGTTGTAGTAGTTATTCTCTCCAAGTTCAAGACATAGGAAGCACCAATTATGATCAGGTTTTTCAAATATTAAGAAGCATTCAAAGAAAACCATTGTAAATTTTATGACCAAAGTGAAGGATACAACATAAGCATTATCTAGCATTGGAGGGATCATAAGCAAAAATTTAAATATTAAGGAAAGCTAAGAATAGATTCCAAGAACATACCAAGTGGAATTCACTTGCAATAGTCTTAAGGATCTATTTTGATATACAAGATCCTGATTTCAACACATTCATTACTCAAATCATAGTCCATGAAGAAAACTTCAACCAAAGTGGATATGCTGACAAAGTTAATAAAACATCTACCTTCTACATTGCGAGAAATAAAATTAAGAATATTAAAGATTAAGGTAAGAAGAATGAGAAGGAGCAAGGTACCTCTTGTCAAGTCCACTTTATAGGAAGAGGAAAATATGGAAGAGGTACAGACAGAAGTGATAAGCACTATTTTATGAAGTTGAAGTAGATTTGCAAGTTCATGAATACATCGATGCAGATCAGGCTAGTAGTATTCTAGATAGAAGATGTAATATTGGCTTTCTATTCTCACTTGAAAGTGCAACTATTACATGGAGTAGCAAGAAGCAACCCATTATTGCTTTTTCAAGTACAAAGGCTGAGTATAGAGGTGTTGCAATGATAGCATGCGAAGCATCTTGGTTGGAGATGCTACTTGCAGATTTAGGTGTGGAAGTGCAAAAGCCTATCACCATCTATTTGGATAATCTTAGCAACATATAGCTAGCACCGAATCCTATCTTTCATGCTAGAACAAAGCATATAAATGTGCATTATCACTTCATTAGAGAGAGAGTACTAGCAGGTGATATTGATCTTCTTTATGTGAGGACCGACGAGCAGGTTGCTGATATATTTACTAAAGCACTTGGAGCAGAGAAGCTGAAGAAGGTTTGGAAGATGCTTGGATTAGAGGACATGACATTGAATTTGAGGAGGAGTGTTGAGATATCAAGCTCAACATGTGATGATACAAGATTACACGTATCACGTTTTCATTTCATTAACATGTATAGTGGTCCCATCAATACATGTCAGGGATACTTCATTCAGCTTTACTAAATTTACCTATCAAGAGTGATGGTACACTTGTTTCTTGCCAAGTCACTCTTTCATGGATATTAGGATTGTCCTTATGTCTTGTTCTTTATATATTGAACTTTTTGTATTCGTGTTTTAGGTTATTCTTCTATATTTCTTTTATGTAATAGAAGAAGAAGAAGATCATTCTTCATTTCCTCAACTAGTGTGTGTGTGTGTGCTCCTCTTTGATTGTGAGAGTGGTTGTGTGTGATGATGGGGGATGATTCTAACACCCCAATGCAAAAAAGGAAGATGGTTGCCCTCCACTAGGTCCACAAGCAGTGATATATGCTCCCTGCTCTGAAAGTTTCTCTATACTAGTAAAGAGAATTAAAATAAAAGTTTAGGGACTTGTAGTAGACTATAAGAGATAAACAACAAGCTTTAAATCATCCCAAATAGATATTCCAGCTGGGAGAACCACCCTCTACAAAACAGGCTACTCTCTGCGTATGTGCAGAGATATACCTTCACAAAGTTGGCAATTTCTCACAACTCACTCAGCCAAATAACCTGCAACTTTGGAAAAGTTGAGGAAACAATATGAGAGACCAAATGAAGCTTGAAGTCAATGAAAATGATTAGAATGAGAGAGCAAAAATTTCTCTGCAATCTGGTACAATCAGATTTGGAAAAGCCTAACTACACCTCTACATAGAGCGGAGCAAAATCATTTGAAAATGAGGTAAGAAAGTAAGGGGGATGCTTGCTGGAGTTTATGACTTCACTAAACTAAGTGGGAAACTTATGTAATGCATAGAACTCAAGAAACAAAGGCGGGATGATGCTTATATAGACTTTTACTTTTCCTACAATCTAGCTAACCACCCACCAATCAATTTAGGTGCACTTTTTGGTGGCTGATTTAATGAGATTTGAATTTGATTGAGTTTGGTGGAGCTTCTAGCTTTATTCCATGACTTTGGGTCCTCGTTTTGGATTGTTCCACTTTCAAAACTCGTGGTTGAGCCTTTTTGCATGATTGAGACTTGATTTTCAACACTCCCCCTCAAGTCTCAATGCCTAGGTCCTTCATTCTACTGCATGCCTTGAAGTGTTGTAGCTTTAATCCATCCAATGCTTCGGTAAACATATCTGCATATTGGTCCTTTGTATTGACATACTCCACCTTGACATCCTTTGACATGATCTTCTTGAATAAAGTGGTAATGCACTTCTATATGCTTCGACCTTGCATGGAACACCAGATTTTGAGCCAAGCATATGCTACTTATGTTGTCACAAAAAATAGGTACTTGCTTAACCTGCAAATCAAGATAAACAAACCACTTCTTGACCCACATAAGCTCACATGAGACTTCTGCTAAGCCTCTATACTAAGCTTTGATCGATGAAAGAGCCACGTTTGGTTTTCTCTTTGACATCCATGAGATAGTCTTCTTCCCTAGCATGATAACATATCCACTAGTGCTCCTCGTGTCATCTTTGGAACCTGCCCAATCAGCATCACAATAAGCTTGTACATTTAATGCATCATCAAATGGATAATATAGACCTTCATTCACTAATCCTTTGAAGTACCTAAGTACCCTTTTGGCTGCAACAAGATGAGGTACTCTTGGTGCTTCCAAAAATTGAGATAACACTCCAACTACATGTGCAATATCAGGTCTTGTCATAGTAGCATACAAGAGAGAACCAATTATTGACCTATACATGGTCACATCCTTCACTTCTTCACCTTCATGAGCACTTAGTTTAACATTCACTTCTAATGGATTTGACATGGGCTTGCAATCACAATAGCCAAACTTTTTCAAAAGATCAAGAATGTATTTCCTTTGCATCAAGTATATACCTTCCTCTTTATATAGTACTTCAATCCCAAGGAAGTACCTTCAAATCCCTAAATCTGAGATTTTAAATTCACATCCAAGATTCCTCTTTATGTCTTTGATGTTGGCTTCATCATCCCCTATACTGATCAAAACATCAACTTATATACAAATGAAAACAATTTTGCTACCTTCCTTCTTCACAAAGAGTGATGGGCTTGCATGACTCTGATTGTATCCACATTTTACTAAGTAGTCCACAAGTCTTTGGTTCCAAGCTATTGGGGCTTGCTTGAGTCCATAAAGAGCCTTCTTTAGCCTGCATACATGATGTGGAAAGCTCTCATCTTCAAAGCCCTGGGGTTGGTCCATGAAGACTACCTCTTCAAGCTCCATTTAGGAAAGCATTCTTCATATCCAACTGGTACATCTTCCAACCTTTTTGAGGCTGAAATTGCAATCAACTTTTCATGGTGGACATCTTAGCTATTGGGCTGAATGTTTCTCAAAGTCTATGCGATAGGTTTGAGCAAAACCTTTGGCAACCAGCCTTTCTTTATACCAAGAGATGCTCCCATTTGCATGCCTCTTTACCTTGTTTACCCATTTGTTGCCAATGACTTTCATGTCCTTTGTTCTTGGAACCAATGAACAAGTATCATTTTCTTCAAGTGCACTTCATCCTCCATGGTTTCAATCCGTTCCCTATGCTTATTTGCTTCTTCAAAAAAGCTAGGTTCTTCACAAGCTATAACTTGACTCATTTAGGCGTAGTGTCTTGCAATGAATGAATCATAAGTTAACCTTTGAACAGGGTATTTAACCTTATTGGATGACCTTACCTCACCATTAGGTGGTAGTAATCTCCCCCTCCTTGGTTTAGATGATTTAATTTTGGAGTTTCTAATTTTTCCATATCTTCATCACTTGTAAATTCCATATCTACCCATTGATGGTCTTTGTCATTTGCCTTCACTTGAATGAGCTTCATTCCTTATCCTTCCATGCCAAGATAATGTAGTACTCTCCTCTGATGGTGTGCTTGAAGTGGTTGGACCACTTATCTCCATGTTTTGTTGTTGCTCTTTGAAGTTCTTCTTGACTTCATATGCATCTTCAACATGTAACACATCTTTGCTATCATATCAAGGCAGCAACGCATCAAATATTACATCCCTAGATACCTTAAGATCATTTTTGCAAGGGTTATAGCATCTAAAAGCCTTTTTCTCTGAAGAGTATCCAAGAGATATACACCTATCCACCTTCGGGTCCAACTTGTGTCTCAATTCGTGAGGTATGTGAACATAACACACACAACCAAATACTTTGAGATGTGAAAGATTGGGTTTCTTACCACACCAAGCTTCAAGTAACTCCATATAGTCATGAGTTTGTACACCTATTCATAATGTATATGGCCGTATTTGTTGCATCAGCCCAATAAGAGTTAGGAACATTCATTTCATTTAACAAAGATCTAGCCACATTTTAACAAAGATCTAGCCACTTCTGCTATGTATCTATACTTCCTTTCTACCACTCCATTTTGTTGAGGTGTAAAACTGCAAGTGGATTGCCTTTTGATGCCATGGTCATGTAGAAAATCGGAAAATTAATTTGAAAAATACTCTCCTCCTCCATCCGATGTGAGAGTCTTTATATACTTCCCTGTTTCCTTCTCCACTAGGTTTTTGAACCTCTTGAAGTGGTAAAACACCTTTGAATTTGACTTGATGCAATACATCCAAAAAAACCTTGATGATCATCTATAAATGTGAAAAAATATATATTACCTCCAATGGATGGCTCCCTTGTAGGTCCCCATACATCTGTGTGTATGAGATTCAACACTTCATTGCTCACATGTGCTCCCTTCTTGAATGGCAATCTGCTTTGTTTTTCTAATTGACAAGCATGGCACAAATATTGCATATTTTGAGATGTAAGATTAGGTAGAACACTCACGAAGCCCTTCCTTTGCATGTCCCTCATCCTTTGTAAGTTTATGTGCCCAATTCTTTTATGCCATAAGTCGATTTCTGCAATCTATTTGTTTTGAATTCACAAGTAGACAGTGTGAGGGGTTGATGGCTTTACCTCCATGGTGAAGAGTCTTCCTTGCTTCTTTCCTTTTGCTATGCACTTGTAGTCTTGCATGGGGTCTTCAAAAAAACATCCTTGCTCATTGAGCCTCACCTCATAACCTCTTTCAACCATTTGACCTACCGAAAGCAAGTTCTTTGTGATGGTTGGCACATGCAACACATCCTTCAACACCTTGGAGCTTTGAGGTCCATTCAACATAACATTTCCCACAATTGTAATCTTGTGCTCAGTGTCATCCCTTGTCTCTACATGTCCTTGAGTGATGGGTGAATATAAATTAAAGAAAACATCTTTATTGCAACTTATATGGTTGCTATACAGCCACTATCAATGTACCATGTAAAATCTGAATTGACTCTTTCACTTGAACCATACATCATAAGCAAGTTATCATTTTCTGAATTTGTTGAAGTACTAGCATAATTACCTTGGTTCCATTTGTATCCTTGATTGACTCCTCCTTTGGACCAACAATCTCTTGCATAATGGCCCGGCTTTCCACAATTGTAGCATTCTCCAACTGATGCTTCTGTTCCATGTGATCTTCCTCCTCTTCCTCTACTCCTTCCTCTTCCTCTTGATCCATAGCTTTGGTTGGAGCCTTCTAGGTTGCTTTAGCTTGAGCTTGACCTTCCTCTCCCTCTGCCTTGGGAGTTTTGTCCACCTCTTTTGCCTTTACCTCTACCTGCATAGAAAACTTGGGCTTGGCTGCCCATTGATTGTGAACCTCCTTGGTTCATCTCCTTGATCACCATCAATGTGACTAATTGATCAAATTCTCGTAGGGAATCCCTCACATAAACTCATGTGGTGAATGCTTTCTAGCTTTCATCCTCTCTCAAGCCATTGAGAGTGTGTGCAACAAGATCATCATCTTCGATTGGGCTCCCAATTGAGCCTAAAGCATCTGCAAGTTCCTTAACCTTCAAAATGTACTCATTTATGTTAGTACTTGGTGATTTCCTATGATTATTCAGCTGATTCTTGAGCTGAATCCTCCTTGCCTTGGTTGATGAAGAAATCTCTTCAAGGTCTCCCAAACCTTCTTGGATGTGTCCAAGTCTTGTATATGCACTATCATGCTATTGCTTATGTGTTGAGATAGAATGAATATGACTCTCCTATCCCTTTCTATCCATTCACTAAGTGTCTTGACTTGACCTTTAAGTGGTGGATTGGGTACATCAGGCATTGGCTTCGTGCCGCTCACTAATCCCCACAATCCTTTGCCCATAAGGTAGTTTCTAACTCTAAATTTCCATGGTTGATAATTGCCTTTCTCTAACTTCTATATTTGTGCATTATAGTCAGCCATACTGAGCTCTAAGATGCTCCTCTAGCTTCTCCTCAAGTGTTTTTATGCTTTAGAAGGTGTGGATATTACCTTTTGATAGCTTCCCCCTTGCTAACCTTCGACTGGTTGAGATCTCGATCGACATAGCCCCCTTTTGATGTCTTCTTGCTTTGATGAGTTCTCCTTGTGCTTCCACGAGTTGTCTTAATCCCTTCAAGTCTTCAATATGATGCCACTGATGTCTCCGAGCCTCCAAAATGGATCTGATACCAGTGATGGGGGATGATTCTAACACCCCAATGCAAAAATGGAAGATGGATGCCCTCCACGAGGTCCACAAGTAGTGATATATGCTCACTATTCTGAATTTTTCTCTGCACTAGTACAGAGAATTAAAATGCAATTTTGCAAACTTGTAGTAGACTGTAGGAGCTACGCAACAAGCTTTAAATGATCCAAAATGGATATTCGATATGGGAGAACCACCCTCTGCAAAACATGGTACCTACTTTCAACACTCTCTGCCTATGTGTAGAGATATACCTTCACAAAGTTGGCAACTTCTCACAACTCACTCAGCCAAATAACTTGCAACTTTGGCAAAGTTCATGGCACAATATGAGAGACCAAATGAATCTTTAAATCAATGAGAATGAGTACAATCAGAGAGAAAATAATGCTCTGCAATCTAGTACAATTAGATTTGGAAAAGCCTAACTACAACTCTAGATAGAGCGGAGCAAAATCATGAGAAAATGAGGTAAGCAAGCAAGGGGGCTGCTTGCTGGAGTTTATGACTTCACTAAACTAAGCGGGAAACTCCTCCAATGCATACAACTCAAGAAAAAAAGGTAGGATGATGCTTATATAGACTTTTACTTTTCCTACAATCTAGCTAACCACCCACCAATCAGTTTAAGTGCACTTTTTGGTGGCTGATTTGATGAGATTTGAATTTGATTGAGTTTGGTGGGGCTTATAAATTTATTCCACAACTTTGGATCCTCATTTTTTATTGGTCCACTTGCAAAACTCATGGTTGAGCCTTTTTGCATGATTAAGACTTGATTTTCAACATGTGATAGATCTCTTCCTTACCTCCTTCCTCATGACATTACTCAAAGAAAGCATATCAAAGACATGCTTTTCAAATTCAAAATGGAAAATTCAAAGGTTTTAGGTAGTTCTATGGAGATGAACTTGAAATTAAGTTCTCATGAAGGTGAGAAAATTTAGGATTTAACTCCCTATCAGATTCTACTTGGTAGTTTGATTTATGCTCTATTAACTAAGGAAGACTAGATAGACTTCCTTACTCAAAGGAAGTATATCAAAAACATGCTTGTCAAAATCAAAATGGAGAATTTAAAGGTTGCAAGTACTCCTATGGAGATTAACTATAAACGAAGTGCTCATGAAGGTGAGAAAAATTTAGGATGTAACTAGCTGCTAGAGTCTAGTTGGTAGTTTGATTTATGCTATGGAGTAAGTGTCTTGAGTCAATTCATGCATACTCCAAGGAAAAGTGACATAGAAGCAGGCAAGAGAATCCTCAAATACCTAAAGGGAACCATCAATAGAAGTTGGTATTATCCTTATATCTCTAATTTTGACATCAAGATATCTTTTGATGCATATTGGGCATGCTCTAAAGATGCACACATTTGGATACCTCACCTTTGTAGGTACAAAGTTGAGTACATGTTGTTGAAAAATGAAAACCACGGTTGCACTCTCAACAATTGAGGTTGAATAGAGAGGACTTGCAAATGGAACTCAAGAAGCAATGTGCATTAAGACCTTATACTATACTTTAGGTCTTAAGTCATCTACTCTTCATATATATGGGGATAGCATTAGCTCATTGCATCTTCTTGTTAAGCCAATCCATGATGTCAAGACTAAACAGAAAGAAGGTCATTATCATTATGTCAAATAAAAGATTACAAGGCATCAACAATGCTCCATGCTTGGTGAAATCTAACCTAAAAATCCTTCTCAACAATTCGACATACACTAGTAAGGATTCTGGAAATAGTAGGCACATAAAGTACTCAACTTATTATCATATGTGTCAACCCATCAACATTGCTCCATGCTTGGTGAAATCTAACCTAAAAATCCTTCTCAACAATTCGACATACACTAGTGAGGATTCTGGAAATAGTAGGCACATAAAGTACTCAACTTAGTAAGTTCATATTACCATATGAAGTCTTCACATTACCTATCTTCTCAAATTGATGCCTTGTGTCATCTCTAGTTTGGACTTCATGCCTATGCCTTGGGCCCTCCAAATCTAGGACTAGAGCTCTCTTGCCGTCCACATGATTTGAGCATCATGAGGCTATATAAAACACATGTTTGTCTACTTTACCTTCCCTCATAGTTATGTTCATGAAAAGAAGTGAGTCTTCGTGATCTTGATCCTCTCTATAGTTGTTGTGGTCTCTCCTTCCTTTGCGCCTTGTCAATTGTTGTTGTATGAGTTATTCTTGCATCCATAAGGATTCTTGAATCTTCCTCTTGGGTTTCCATAGCCTCCTCTATGTTTCCTCTTCCTCTTTTGTTCCTTGGGTTCCTGAAACAATTATGTATAATATGATTGATTAGACTATGTTGGTGTAAATCACAAGCCTACACATTTGGCTTGAAAGATATCATAAAGACTCTACATACATGAAGAACCATAGGAACATATGCTAGTGGTTAATTACCACTTTATCTCATTGTAAAAGTCAAATTGACTTAGAATCTTTTGTAATCACCTACCAAAGTGAGTCGTAGAAAAAGTAGCTCATTTGATTGAGAAAATATCTCCAAGCATTTAGGAGCTTGATCATAGGGAGCCAAAATTTGAATTTGAATTCAAATTTTTACACATATCCTATAAAAATGTACTTGGAAAAGTCGCGGGTAGATCTCTTCATTCCTGAGGCTCATTCTACTGATTTTGAGTGTGTGTAAGGACTATACCATAGCCTATACCTCTCTGTAACATTAGGCAATGCTATTCATGCCAATGGGATTGTACACAAGTGTTAATTAGTAGATACATTTACATCATTCATCTCTGTGTTCTCTGCTAGTCCACTCAAAAGTCTGTCAACTTGTCAAGGGCATATCTCGGTCAATACTCCACCAAATTCAGTGATTCAAAGCTTGTTGGATTCAGCTTGAAATCTACTACATGCTATAAAAATTTGAAGACATTCTATTCAGTAAATGCAGAGAAATCGTCGTCGAGGTGCTCAGTGGTCTATTTCTGCTGCAGTCCTAAAAAAGTCGGGGGTATAGCTAATCTTGCTAAATTGATTTCTCTTAGAATACTTTATCTTTTTACATGATTCCACTTGCAAATGGTAGCTTACTAAGCTAATTGAATACCCCTAGAAGGAATTTTATCAATTGCTACTGTGCTGGTCACACTGAGCAAAACGTCCAGCAGGTGTCAAGACATAAATAGAAGGTTTTCTTGAGTTTGTGACTTCCAAAGTTATCTGTTTTGATTCAATCATTGCACACATCATTTCCAAAGGACATAGGCCATTTCTTGGTGTCATTAGAAATCTAAGGAGGTCTACTAATCAAATCGGAAGCAAAAGAGGGCTGGTACAAAGCAGGTTTAGCAGTACCTACTCAGTCTCTTGGATCATCCATCCATCTTTCCCAACAGTGGTATCATAGCAAATAAGGTAAAATGGGAGATGGTTTTCCTTCATTTATTGATAAATTGGACAGGAACAACTATCAAGCTTGGTCTCTAAGGAGGAAGACCTACCTACAAGGAAGGAGTCTCTTTGGATACATCTCAGGAAATGAGGAATTGTCGTCATTCAAAGCAAGGGGATTGCCAACCAAGGAAGAACAAGAAAAGCTCAACACATGGTGTGCTAAGGATGCATTGGCAAGGTCTTACTTACTCAACTCTATCTCTGACTTTCTTTTGCCACATATCAAAAATTGTAAGACATCCCAAGAGATTTGGGAAACCTTGTCATCATATTTTTCCTCCAATACAAGGGCTAGGAAAAATCAGTTGTGGATTGAATTTACAACACTAAGGAAGCAACCTAAGCAAGCTGTTTCAGAATTTGTGACCAAGATCAAAGATGCTGCAGATCAGTTAGCAAGCATAGGAGAAGAGATTGAAGAAGAACAGATTGTGAGGCAGGTAATCAATGGGATCAAGGCTGATGACAAGTGGGAAAGCTTCACCACTGCAATGGATCTCTACATGGACATGCACACTCCAGATCTTACAACTCTCATGGGTCAACTATTTACACATGAAGCAAAGCTCACCAAGGGTGGAGACACATCCAAAGGTAACAACTCTTCTGCTCTATACACTGATAAGAAATCGAAGGATAAAGGCAAGAGTAAGAAGGTGGAAGATGAAGGCTCTACCTCCCAAGCTAACGATGCAGGGAGAGGTAGATCTTCAAGAGGTAGGGGCAGAGGAGGTAAGAAAGGTAGGGGGAGACCCTATAATTCATCACCATGTAACATTTGTGGTTTATCAAATCATACCACAGATGAGTGTTTCAGGAATTATAAAAATTAGAGAGGAAGAGGCTACCAAAGGGGTGGTTACTCACAGTCAAAGGTTCAATCAACATCAAGGTCACAACAACAATTACAACAACAATTACAATGGCAACTACCAAGGAGGATATAAATCCAGAAAAGATTACAACAACTACACAGAGGAGCAGGATGATTCCCTTTTGATCATGAACATGACTTCAAAATCAGGTACAAATGATGATCACTTATTTTACATTGACTCAGGGTGTTCAAATCATGTGGCTGGTAATGTGGCACTACTCTCTAATCTTGAGGAACCAAAATGTAAGCATCAAGTCCAAATAGGTGATGATACAAAGCATTCAGTAGTTAAAGTTGGAAATGTTAAGACTTGTGATGGAAATCAGAATTTGTTGAGCAGGGTACTTTATGTACCAACCATTACCAAAAACTTAATGAGTGTTGGTCAGATTGTGGGGGAAGGTTTGCAGGTCAGATTCAATCAATATGGAGCATTTGTGGAGGACTCAAGAAATGGATTCAAAAGGATAGCTAAAGGAGAAAAATCAGGTAGACTTTTCACTTTTGAGTTAGAAGACACAAAGAATATTGCACTATATAGTTATAAGGATCAAACACTTTCAGAGCTTGAGATTTGGCACAAGAGATTAGGGCATATAGGAGAAAGAACCTTGAAGCAAATGTGCAGGGACCAATGTGTGCTTGGGATACCTAATGTATCCAAGCAACATATGATTTACAAGTGTGGTGCTTGTCAATTTGGAAAATCTCACAGGTTACCCTTCTCAAGGAAAGGATATATGCATGAAGACTATCTAGAACTTGTACACACAGATGTATGGGGACCTAGCAAAGACCCCTCAATCTCAAGTTCAAGGTACTATGTGTCTTTTATTGATGATTATAGCAGATGGACTGTATTGTACTTTATGAAGCACAAGGATGAGGTATTTAATTGCTTTAAAAAATATCTTGCACTAGTTGAAAATCAGACAGGAAGGAATTTGAAGAGGCTAAGGTCAGATGGAGGAGGTGAGTACTTCTCCAATGAATTTGAGGACTTCTTGCAGGACAGAGGCATCAAAAGGGAAATAACCACAAGGCATTCTCTTGAACAGAATGGGGTAGCAGAAAGAAGAAATAGGTTAGTTGTTGAGACAGCTAGATCTATGCTTAATGAGAAGAAATTACCTAACTATCTATGGGCAGAGAGTGTTTCTACTGCCACTTATCTCATAAACAGGTTACCATCTAAATCTCTTGATGGTATGACACCCTATGAAGCATGGCATGGTAAGAGACCATCATTAGACCATTGCAAAATATTTGGATGTGTTGCATATGTGCACATTCCTTCTCAGGTAAGAGGTAAGCTAGATCCAAAGGCTGAAAAATGCATTTTCATTGGATATGATTTAAATAAAAAAGGTTACGGGTTTTATAACCCTACCAATAAGGGATTTATGGTAAGCAGAGATGTGATCTTTGATGAGAATGATTCTTGGTATGAGAATCAATGCAGGAAAGTGAAACTACCCTATGATTTGGAAGAGGAATTTCCAAAACTTGCAAAGGAGGAACCTACTCAGAATGAAGGCTCAAGTTCAGATGATGAAGATACTATCAACCTTGAAGAGTTCAAGGCATGGAAGTCCAAAGCCAAAATGAAGATGAAGAAGCTTGAAGACATACTTGAATCTTCAACTCAATCAATAAGAAGATCTCAGAGAGAAAGCAAAAAACCTATCAGATATGGGTATGATACATCTCTTGTTACTAAACATTCAGTTTATCTTGCCAAGGATTTGTCAAATGAAGAACCAGGATCATATGAAGAAGCCGTAACCAAATCAGAATGGAAAAAAGCTATGGATGAGGAGATTGAAGCACTCAAGGACAGTGATACATGGGAGTTAGTACCCAAGAAAGACTCCATGAAGGTAATAGGATCGAGATGGATCTATAAATTGAAAAGAAATTATGATGGAAGAATTAATAGGTACAAAGCCAGATTGGTAGCCAAGGGTTTTGCACAAACCCAAGGCATTGACTATGAAGAGGCATTTTCTCCTATGGCCAAGATGCCAACAATCAGAGTGTTGGTGAGTGTGGCTGCATCAAAGAATTGGAATATGTACCAATTGGATGTCAAGAATGCTTTCTTGAATGGATGGATCTCAGAAGAGGTTTATATGTCACAACCTCCTCGCTATGAAGACCCTAAGAAGGTAACTTATGTTTGCAAATTAAAGAAGGATTTATATGGATTGAAGCAAGCACCTAGGGCATGGAATTACAAGTTAACCACATACCTCCAAGACCAAGGTTTTGTCATGAGCAACGCAGATTCTTCTCTGTTCATTAAGCGAAGTAATTCAGAGGTAATATATCTTTGTGTTTATGTTGATGAAATCATCATTACAGGTAATGATGTCAATGGAATCAGATATATCAAAAGCCAGATGATGAAGGAGTTCAAAATCAATGATCTTGGACTATTGAAGTATTTTTTGGGACTAGAATTAGTCTACACTAATTCAGGGATATACATTACACAGAAAAACTATGTACAGAATACGTTGAAGAAGTTTCAATTGCAGGATGCCAAAGTAGCAAGCACTCCAATGGAGGTAAACCTAAAATTAAGTGCTCATGAAGGTGATGAAGTCAAAGAGATTACAGGTTATCAAAGTATGGTGGGTAGCTTGAACTATGCTACCTTAACAAGGATAGATATTGCATATGGAGTTAGTGTGCTAAGCCAATTTATGCACAAGCCAAGGATACCTCACTTAGAGGCTGCCAAGAGAATCTTGAAGTATCTCAAGGGTACACAGAACCATGGTTTGTATTTTCCTTACACTTCAGATATTGATATAAAAGTCTATTCAGATGCAGATTGGGCAGGATGCAAGGATGATAGAAGAAGCACTTCTGGATACATTTCTTTTGCAGGTGACAAACCAATTTCATGGTCTGCAAAGAAGCAACCAACTGTTGCATTATCTTCTACAAAGGCGGAGTATAGAGGTCTAGCTAATGCCACTCAAGAAGCAATTTGGATTAGGCTTTTGTATACAGAATTGGGCTTATATACTAGGCCTCCAATTATCTTTGGAGATAATACAAGTTCTCTTCATCTTGCAGCTAATCCTATCTATCATGCCAAGACCAAACACATAGAAGTTCATTATCATTATGTGAGAGAGAAGTTTCTAGGCAAGGATATTCAACTGACTTATGCGTGAACCAACATGCAATGTGCAGATTTGTTGACTAAAGCTTTGGATGGAACCCAAACTTTGCAGGTTCAAATCAATGATTGGATTGCAGGATATAATTGAAGATTGAAGATGAAGACTTAAGCCAAAATGTTTGGCTTGAGGGGGAGCTGTTGGTGTAAATCACAAGCCTACACATTTGGCTTGAAAGATATCATGAAGACTCTACATACATGAAGAACCATAAGAACATATGCTAGTGGTTAATTACCACTTTATCTCATTGTAAAAGTCAAATTGACTTAGAATCTTTTGTAATCACCTACCAAAGTGAGTCGTAGAAAAAGTAGCTCATTTGATTGAGAGAATATCTCCAAGCATTTAGGAGCTTGATCATAGGGAGCCAAAATTTGAATTTGAGTTCAAGTTTTTACACATATCCTATAAGAATGTACTTGGAAAAGTCGCGGGTAGATCTCTTCATTCCCGAGGCTCATTCTACTCAGTTTGAGTGTGTGTAAGGACTATACCATAGCCTACACCTCTCTGTACCATTAGGCAATGTTATTCATGCCAATGGGATTGTACAGAAGTGTTAATTAGTAGATACATTTACATCATTCATCTCTGTGTTCTCTGCTAGTCTACTCAAAAGTCTGTCAACTTGTCAAGGGCATATCTCGGTCAATACTCCACCAAATTCAGTGCTTCAAAGCTTGTTGGATTCAGCTTGAAGTCTACTACATGCTGTCAAAAGTTGAAGACATTCTATTCAGTCAATTCAGAGAAATCTGCGTCGAGGTGCTCACTAGTCTATTTCTGCTACAGTCCTAAAAAGTCGGGTGTATAACTAATCTTGCTAAATTGATTTCTCTTAGCATAGTTTATCGTTTTACATCATTCCACTTGAAAATGGTAGCTTACTAAGTTAATTGAATACCCCTAGAAGGAATTTTATCAATTGCTACTGTGCTGGTCACACTAAGCAAAACTTCTAGCAGGTGTCAAGACATAAATAGAAGGTTTTCTTGAGTTTGTGACTTCCAAAGTTATCTGTTTTGATTCAATCATTGCACACATCATTTCCAAAGGACATAGGCCATTTCTTGGTGTCATTAGAAAGCTCAGGAGGTCTACTAAACAAATCAGAAGCAAAAGAGGGCTGGTACAAAGCAGGTTTAGCAGTACCTACTCAGTCTCTTGGATCATCCATCCATCTTTCCCAACATACTATATATAGCATAGGGTGATGAGTCTAGGGCTCTCCCCTTGCCTTTTCTACCCCCTCTGCCTCTTGCTCTTGAGAATCTACCTCTACCTACAAAGTTGGATTGAGAGGTACTACCTTCACCACTAGACTTTGTGCCTTTGCCTTCATTATCCTTGATTTGATTTTAATCTATATAGAGAGTAGGTTATTGATTCCCTTTTTAGTTTTCTCCATTGTTCATAAGCTTTTTTTCATGTGCGAACAATTGTGAGATGAGTGTTTTGAAGTTAGGAACTTGCATTTCCACATAAAGGTCCATGATTATGGTAAAGTCTTCCCATTTGTCATGAGCCTCAATGCCATTGATGACTTGCCTTAATTTTTGTTCCTCATAAATGACTTCTCTGATGCTAGTAACTAGTGTGCAATGTCCTTCATCTTAGTGACATGGTTAGTCAAAATTTGCTTGGGCATGTTCATGAGTGTCGTAATCTCCATCCATAACAAATTCTTCCATGCCTTGGTGCTCGATGAGAAGAATGCTTCAAGATCATTCCATTATTCTCGTGATGACTTGCAATTCCTAATGTGTGGAAGTAGAAGATAACAAATAGAGTTCAGAATGTACGACCTTGCCAAAGAATCGTTTGAGCACCATGCATGTAACCTTTCCCTACTCTTCTTGTGTTGGTTGACCCTTGCTTCTAACTATTGGAAGCATCTCATCAACATGCTATGGTAGTGAACAGGATGAAAATTCCTAATCAAATGTATTTTTATCAAAAGAAAAAAAATTCATCATATGAAAGAAAAAATTATACACATTGCTTGAAACATAGAAGACATGGTATGAGCCTGAAAATCACTTAGAAAAATCATTTCAATTCAAATAAAATCAATTATTTTGACTCTGTACACCAAAAGCAACAACTAGTTCTAATTATGGTTCAAACAAACTTATGGGAATCCATAGAAGTGTACAAATGTGCCAACAATCAAACACGTTATGAAGACAACAACTAAGGTATCCACATATAAAATCAACTCATATGAGTCTAGTCACCAAAAATAGAAAATTAAAGCCAATATATGACTCAAAAGAATTTATGGACATCATTCAAGGTGTACACATTCAAGTTACGAAGTAAAAAATATGTGACATAAAAAACCAAAGCTTACATATACGAGGCTAAATAATTTATTGAAATCCACCAAAATTTTCATGTCTTTGGAGAGAACCAAGAATCTTTTATTGTGTGGGCATCAACCAAATTCTATACATACAATCATGAATAGTTTGTGGACACATACTCAAAAGCCTTTGATATAATCTTTGATATCATAAAACGATAAGGATTATTTCAAAACATTTCATCATTTCCATCATGGATGCCATCTTCTTTTTGTCAAGTGAAATATGTATGCCAATTATTTTCATTCTTATCACAATCACCATTGGGGATCACATATTATTTGACGAGATTAAGAATGAAACATGGCATGAAAGCATATTTTGGAAGGTTTAATACTTAGAATATCATTTAAATAATTATTATTTTTCATCATAATTTTTTATTCCACCTTTGGAGCTATGTTCTTTTTGTGAACATAGAAATATATGCTTTGCCAATTCAGCATGAAAGTTAGCACCAAATGGAATGGATACTAGTTCAAAGTAGAAGCCTTCTAACTTTGAATAAAAATATGCATTCAATTAGTATGAAGATTATCCATTGATAACTTGCCAATTCTCAACAATCTCACTTACACACAAGTTATAGTGAGCCATTCTTTAAAAGGTGCGATAAATGGCAGTGCTCTAGAGAAGACAAGGTTTGAGTCCATGTTTATCACTTATGTAAGTGTTCAACCTTCTCCAAAGATCCCTAAACACTTGCTTTACACTACCAAAGTCCATGAATAACTTTCCATTTCCTAAAACATATCCAATTTGTCAAAATGTTTTCATTGTGTTATTTTTTCAGTTATGCAAAAAGTTGAGTTTTCAAAAATCCCCATTTTCTTCTTCATTTAATAACACATGTGAAGTTGTAAAATGTCAAAGATTATATTTTTCTCTAAAATTACATGATGTGGGCTATCAAATTCAAGTGAGTATGCCACCAAAGCCTCAAGGGTGTCATCAAGAAAAATCAATCAATTTGGTGTAAAAGCAGGACACTTAAGTGTCCCAAGACACTCAAGTGTCCTAGTATAGAACTAGTGTTAACCGCATTCATAAATCCCGGTTCTTGTACCTTATCTTTGAAATTGGTGCTATTTTATTACATTGGCGTCTTGCATTCCAAGACCCATGGCAATACCTGTTTGTCCTAGTACCTTTCCTGTAAACTTAACTCCTAGAGTAGTTACAACTAAATATTTTCTAACCAAAATGACACAATTAGTGCCTTGAGTAATTGTACTCAAACAAAAAACTTTGCGTAGGGCCTTCAAACACCATGTCATGAAGTGCCCATTAAGACTATAATATTTATGACTAATTACAAAATCATCCTTTGACAACTTTCTAATGTAGTTTGCCAAGGATGAGCTAGTTCTACGAGAAGATGGAATCCTATTGGACATTGCCACAAACTTGTCCACTTCAATGGCTTCTTGTTAAGAGAGAAAATGATAATTCAAGCTCCAATCTTATTAAATTAAATTATTCAATTCTTTAATAAGCACTTACATGATGAAGCTTTTCTTCTTTGTCCCCTCTTCTAGGGGCATCAAGATCTCTGCTAGAATGGTCCATCCCACTCTACTCTGCTATTGGGGATGTAGATACTTTGTTCTTCATAATTCTCTCTCATGCTGCACTGAACTCTTCTTCTGTTGTATAATTATTATCATTTCTCAAAATATCTTCACACACCATCGTTATGGTGTCTGCCACAGAATCACCAAGTGGGATAGCTTTCTTTTCAAGTATATCAGATGTATTATCAAGTGGAACATTTGACATAGTGGAGAAAAGACTTAGACACTCATCCAGACAGAGTCCAAATGCCTTCTGAATGTCGTGAAGGAAAATAAACTCCTCTCCATCGAGAATGATGATGGAGAGATATTCAATTTCCACCTCTAGTAATGTGGGCTTAGAGAGGTTGAGATTTGATGGTGCAGGACCTTCCATGGTTGTATCATAGAGTTTTTCGTCCAAACCACCAAGGAACTCTCTATGGATTATGCCACTCTCTTTGGTTAAGTCTATGAACTCTGGTTCGGGCTCAATTTTTTCATGAACAAATCCCCCCTGACAAGGTTGTGGAGATCCATGGGTGCAGGCTTTGGTTCCTCATTGATGATAAATATTGTTGTGGAGATGTAAGAAAGGTACCTAGTACCCATCCTCTTCTTTTTGTTCCGTTTTTCTATCAAAGGCATTGTTTCATCCAACAAATGCCTTCCATGGTCATCGATTGCCATTAAGTGCTTAAGGTGCTTCATGAAAGCTTCATCAGCTTTATGAGTGTAGAGCAAAAGGTCACATGGGACCCACATTACCCTCATAAGGTGGGATATCTATAGAAAAGTGCAAGATGAAGTCCTCAAGGAACTAATGAGCTCAACAAGTTTCTAAAAAGTCATGGAATTGGAAGTTCATTTTCATGCGGGTACACACCACAACAGAATGGCATTGCTGAATGAGAAAATAGACATATTTTAGAAATAGCAAGAGCTTTGATGGCTGAGAAAAATATGCCTCATTGTTATTGGGCAAAAACTATGCATACTACTATATACATCATGAATAGAACTCAAACTACTATTGTACATCAAGTTACACTAGGTAAAAATCCAAACTCATCACATATGAAAGTTTTTGGTTGTATTGCATATGTACATGTTCTAGATAAGCTAAGGATAAAGCTTGATCCAAAAGCAAAAAAAATGTATCCTCATTGGATACTCCCTTGAACAAAAGGGATATAAATGTAATAACCCACTCACACGACATGTGAAGGTAAGCAGAGATGTGGTGTTTGATAAAATGTCAAGCTTCTATGCAAATGCCAAAGATGGACTTAATCTTGAATCAAATGACAAAGAAAATACTGAAAATTCAAGTGTAGAATCTCAAGTTTTGAGTGGACCAGATGCATCATCAAGCAATAGTTCCAATTCAAATCCATGGAGTGGAAGATTGCGGGGAAATTTTAATCTAGCAAGTTCATCAAATACATCCAAGAAAGGTAAAGAAAAGCTCTTACTAGTAGTAAAACATCTATAAGTTTTGAATACATCGATGGAGATTCAAGCGGTTCAGAAAAGATTCTTGATGAGAAAATTGGATTTCCCTCTGTGAAGACTCTAAGAGTAAGAAATTGATAAATAAATTCATCAATCGAGTCCCACAACCACTAATTTGGAGGCCACATATTAACACTAGTGTTGTACTTGGACACTTTAGTGTCCTGAAAAAGAGTCAATGTTTGATGAATTTTTTAGAGTACTAGAAGAAACAATTTATAAATGTAAATATGCAACATGCTGGCATAAGGGTTCAATATTTTTAGAAAAATATATTTTTTATTAAAGGATATAAAAATTAATATTTATTCACTAATTTTATGATTCTAATTTCAATACTGGCGCAGAAATTACAGTGTTGTAAGTTAGAGGTTTTTTATTAAAATCATGATCTTCTTATTTTCATTGGTCTAAATGCAATAAAATCTTTTATTTTAAATATGCCAACATGTTTCTATCAATAATTAGAGATTTGTAATGAATTTTAATAGGTTTATGGCATAAAATGAAGCTCATTTGTGATATGATAGTCTTATCATCTATGAATTATTTTGCAAAGTGATGGTATGATCATGCATAATTTTTTGTTATCAAAATACTATTTGATATTATTACAACTTGAAATATTTTTTTGACAACCTTAGGAGTCGAGTTTCTATGTTGTTTCTTCAAGTTAAACAATACCACTATTTTTCTATGCTAAGAAAAGGTCATTTTATGAGGAAATATTGCATATGCTACATGATTAAAGTTAACATGTTAGTTTTTTCTATATAAAATAGTTTATAATGCTTATAGAATTATTTTAATTCATAATATATACCTTATATCATTTAGAAAACCTAATTTTTTAGGATGAGTTTTTGTTCTCGGTAGAGAGGATTATGGCCATTCAATGAAATATTGAGATTTTTAGTGGTATGTGAGATACATACAAAATTATTGGTTCAAAGACATGTAGCATATCTTTATTCTACTATATGATGGTTTTTGAGATAAAACACAAACCATTTTAGTGTTTTTATGAGTCAATATCATATAGAAGGCTGCTAAAGTGTATAACTATATAATGAGCACCCTATATTGTACTAATTTTTTTATTATAAAAATGATTTTTCTAGTTCCCAAGACTTTTCGTAAATGATTATATGACAATAAATTAACATTAGAAAAATGATTCCAATAGGAGGAAAATTCTTTTTATGGAGATATTTCTTGCTTCTCATATATAAGCTTACAGAAAAACAGTTTTTCTCAACCATATTCAATCATTTGTATATTTTGAGTTATCAAAAAAGGTTATTTTTTAAAATATATATTTTTTATAGAGCATATAGGTATAGATCTTTATGGGGCTTTAAGGTTTTTTCAAAATTTTATTTGATTAGTATGTGTGATTTTTTTTATTTATTAGAAAAAAGGACACTATAGTGTCCTGTTTTGATACAACACTAGTGTTAACATTCCCATGAAAGGTAATCTGAAAAATTCTACAATAATTGTCCCAAGCCATATGTTGAGTGATCGTAGGTAAGATGTTTATTCAATCTTTCTACCCTTGCAGATCTTACTTCTATATCCACTTTCTCTATTTGTGATTACTACTGCCAAAGTCTATCCTCAACCATAAATATTATAGGATAATCAAAGTTTCCTCCTCTGCATGCACTTATCTTCATCTACCTATAATCTGTCGAGTCTAAAAAAAAAATCTCCGCTCTAAGACATGCATCTAATAAATTGGGCTTGCACGCTCTTTCAATGGGATGGAATTATAACATCAGTGAAGTTCTGTCATCCAACCCAATTCAGTTTTTGTCAATAAAACTTGATCTTTCTCCATCATAAAACCCTCTCTAATATGCACAAATCCCTCAACTCATTAACTCCATCAACCCCAACTAAATCTTCATGCATTAGTTTCCACATTGCAAACTCCAAAGTGGCCCCAAGAAATCACTTCAACCAAGAATATTCCCTTGACGGATAGTACCAAAAGGAGCTGAAGTTTCTATTGATCGCATTTTCCATTACATGCTCATTTTCTAAATGTCTCCAGCACTCTATACAGCTTGTGCTTCGTCTAGTAAAGAGGAATGGTGTTGAAACCCAAATGCGAAGAAGGTTTCGCTAGAGATGCAATCGGTAGGTCTTCATCAAACGATTCCCGAAATCTTTCCTTCATTGGTGCAACACCCGATGTACTGTAGAGAATGATGAAAGAGAATACTCGTTGCCTCTTCTCTTTGTTATGTTGACTTCCATTTAGAGGGAATTCCTCTTCCCTGCGCTTGTTGCTCATGCTATTTACATCTTGTATCAACGTCCCTTTGTTCCCTCCTTTTCACATCCAAAAGAAAAACACATAAAAACAAACACATTCACATGCGCATGCATATTTTCATTTTAACGCACAAACATATACATTCTATGTACTCATATTCCAAAAGAAAAATGCACACATTGTTCATCGAATCTTATGAAACTATACATGAAAGTGACATGAGCAAGTATGAAATGACTTTCACCATCGATGATATGTAAATTCAGTCAGACCATGATTAGAACATGATAAAGATTAATGAAGGATAGGAATCACTAGTCTTCGTTTATACTAGCAAATTTTGGATTTGAATGTTGTTCTTCAAATATTCAAGCTTGGCTTTAGATGGCAACCACAACATTCAGACCTATAGCTAAAATGTCTACTATCATAACACTTGTTGCATTAGCTATAGCAAAAGGATGGACTTTGCATCAGATAGATGTGAAGAATGCTTTCCTACATGATAAGTTTCAGGAAGATTTAAAGTACCCAGAATATGTTTGCAGGTTGAAAAACGCTTTGTATGGGCTTACGCAGGCTTCTCGTGCATGGCATGCAAGGATTTCTAATTACTTAACCACCATTGGGTTTTCTATGTGTGATGTAGATCATTCAACATATGCAAGGAAGGGTGATGATGGCATCATGATTGTGGCTATTTATGTTGATGAATTGATTCTAGGTGGTAATACTGAAGGAACCATTAAAGAGGGAAAGAAACTTCTTATGCAACAATTTGACATGAAAGATCTTGGTGTGCTACACTATTTCTTGGGGGATTGATTTTATACATACAGAAATAGGTAAATGGATATCACAAAGGCAATAGGCCTTGAGTATGTTGCAAAATTATGGTATGGCTGATTGTAAGCCAATTTCTATGCCACTAGATCAGAATTTGAAGTTGGATACTACATTAGATGAAGCATTGGAAAACGCTACTATGTACATGAAAATTAAGGGATGCTTGATATACTTCAAGATTACAAGGTCTAATCTAAGCTAAACTGTTGGACTTGAAAGTCAATATATGCAAGTTCGCAAGAAGTCGCATCTAGATGCTCTAGGGTGCACTCTACTTTATGTGAGTGCTACTTTGGATTATGCATTACTTTATGAAGTTGGTTTAGATTTGAAGGTTCATGGATTCACGGATGTAGATTGGGCTGGTAATGTTCCAGATAGAAGATGCACTAGTGGTTTTCTATTGTCATTTGGAAGTAAAACTATTACATGGACCAACAAGAAGCAACCCACTATTGCTTTGTCAGTAGAGAGGCTGAGTATAGAGGTGCTCCAATGGCAACACGTGAAGCATTATGGTTGGATATGCTACTTGTAGATTTTGGTGTGGAAGTGTAAAAGCCTATCACCATCTATTGTGATAATCTTCGCAGCATACAATTAGCATTGAATCTTTTTTCTCATGCTAGAACAAAGAATATTGAGGTGCATTATCACTTCATCAGAGAGAAGGTACTAGCAAGTGATATTGATCTTCTTTATGTGAGGAGAGATGTTTTTACTAAAGCACTTGGAGCAGAGAATCTGAAGAAATTTTGGAAGATGCTTGGATTAGTGGACATGACGTTGAGCTTGAGGGGGAGTGTTGAGATATAAAGCTCCACAAGTGATGATCTGAGATGACATGTATCATTTTTTCATTTCTCTGACATGTATAATGGTTACGTCAGTATATGTTAGGGACACTTCATTAAGCTTTATTAGATTTATCTATGGAGAGTGATGGCACATTTATTTCTTGTGAGCTCACTTATCCATAGACATTAGGTTTTTCCTTATGTATTGTTCTTGATATATTGCACTTGTTGTATTTGTGTTTTAGGTCATTCTTGTACATTCCTTTTATGTAATAGAAGAAGAAGAACAACAAGAAGAAGAAGATCATTCTTCCTTGCCTCAATTTGAGTGTGTGCTCCTCTTTGATTGTGAGTGTGTGTGGTGTGTGAGATCTCTTCCTTATCTCCTTCCTCGTGACAGTTTATAGTATTGATACTCCCATGAAAAACAACCCAAAACACATATGATTGCCATGTTTTAAAAAATCACTATAAAGAAAATTCTTATCCCTTGAGATTGTGAAAAATTGGCACTATCTGTTAATTCAACAAGAGAAAAACTATGCATTTTTTTCATTCTCGCTAGTATACTGTGCATGCCAAAACAAATTTAGCTTTTATGAAATCTTTGATTGTTGTTGGTGTTGTAGATGAAGTTTGAACCCAAGTGGCAGATATGAGACCAAGTTGTTTTATCCATGCCAATTCTGATGGGTTCATGTAAATGATATCAAAAAATCACTTAACAAGGATATAGAATTGGATTTTTGAGACATATTTTCCAAGAATCCCCCCCTCCAATGTCACAATGGCACATGGCTCAATAACTTGCAAAACTTTTGATATCTGAAAATATCTCTTAACTGACTTCCAATGAATCTTACGCTGACTATGTATGAGCATGTATGCTTGAGAAACTACAAACTGAATGTCGAGATGTGAAATACATAGATATATCAAGCAAATAACCACTTGACTACATAATGTAGCATCAAATGGTTTTCAATCTGCTACTAACTGTAATAACACATTGACATCCATAGGTGTCTGCATAGGCTTAGAATCTGTCATCTCAAACCTTTCCAACAATTTCTCAATGTATTTTTGTAGTGTCATGAAGATACACTCATCTTTGTATATGAACTCAATCCTGGGACTTATGATAATCATATCACTCTGTAGTTCATCTTGAACATTAGCTAGCTCATCTTCACATCTCATCAGATCTAAAGCATTATGACTCTCAAATTTTTTACATAATTTACTTAGTCATCTTGTTGTATCCTAGTCTAACTTGTGGTTCTTCTAGTGTATTCTTGTATCACTGTCCTTCCAAGTTTGATATAACCACTTTGGTGTATCCCTAAACAGTGGTTGAATCCTTTGTCGTTCTTCAATATCTCTTTCTATTAGAATGCTTAAACCTTGTTCAATTTCTTAAGTTGGAACTTCAAGAGGTATAGATGATGGACTAGGTACTAGTCTAGGTTATGAAATTCTCTCGTGACATGTATCTCTTAAGATTTGGGAGGGTTCATCACCCACCCTTGTATGGCTGAATGTAAGCATTCAAATTCCTTCTAAAAAGTGCATAGTCATCAGCCTTTATGAAATTTGGAATCTCTTCCTTCTTATCATAAATCTAACTTTCTGCAATATATGTAGTGAGTGAGAGTAGGATATCACCTATATCTCGAACATATAATCCGTATACTTTGCTTTCAATTGCATAACCAATAAAGACTACTTTAATGGCTTTTACATGAAGCTTACCACGATCCTTCTTCTCAATGTGAACATAAACTAGGAAAACAAAAATGGGCTTCTTCCCATAATAAGCTTCATAAGTTGTAACGACCTTCAAATCTTTTGTGCAAGACCTATCTAGAATGTGATTAGTTGTATGTACTACATCAAACCAAAGCTTGGGAGAAAGTCTTTTGGATGACATCATACTATGCATCATCTCAACAACTATCCTATTCTTTCTCTCTACAACACCATTCTGTCCTGGAGTGTAGGCAATAGTGAGTTGATGCAAGATACCTTTGCCTTCAAGAAAATAATTAAAGTCTTTAAACATGTACTTTCCTCCTCTATCACTTCTCAAAATCTTGATCTTTGATTGACTTTTATTTTCAACCATACCTAATAACTTACTGAAAATAGGAAAAACATCTGACTTCACTTTAATACCACAAATCCATGACTATCTTCAAAAATCATCACTGATCATAACAAAGTACATATAACCTTGAATAGAATCTATTCTCATCGGACTATTCACATCTAAGTGTATGCTCTGTAACTTCCTTGTGGCCATGAGGTATCCATGCTTCTTAAAAGGAAGTTTATGAAGCTCTCCTTTAAGACATCCTTCAAATGAATCTACATCATGTGGTAATGCAAACGTAGGAAAACTCTCCACCATATCTTGATCTTTAATATACTTGAGAGCTATGTAACTAATATGACCAAATCTAGCATGCCATAACGTCATGTTCTCCTTATTTGTAGTACACCTACCAACATTAGCATGACTTACTTTGGACAATACAAACATGCCACTTGTGTTTTCACCTTGAAGTAGACAATGCTCCTCATCAAGTGAGAGGATCTGACATGAATCTTTCTTAAAAATAACTTAATAACCATATGGAAGGAGATTTAAGATAGAGGGAAAATTCTTCTTCATGTTCCGAACATAATAAACATTGGAAATCGTAAAATTTCCACTTGCTCTTGACTTTAGATGTACTTCTCCAACACCTAGAACATCCAAATCGACCATCTCTAATGGTCACTCTTCTCCCTGAAGAGTTAGAACGTGAGGAAAATACCTTTCTACAATCCATCATATGCTTAGTAGCTCTATAATAAAAAGTCCAAGGATTATCTGAGATTGCATTCAATGTTGCTTGATAAAAAGCTACTTCTTCAATAGTAACACAAGCATCTGAATCTAGCTTTGACGATTTAGGTTTTGGCATTAGGGGAAAAAAATGAACCCTGCATGGGCCTTTTAGATTAGAGAGTGATACCAATGAGAAGAGGGTGGTGGCCACAGTCTAGGCTCTTAATCAACTAGGCTAGGCATAGGCTTCCCTTGGTTTGGGCTAGTCAAAACCACATAAACAAGCTAAAATTCGTGGTTTCGTTCCTCAGGTCTTTTTTGAAAGACATGGGATTCAAACTAAACCCTTGGATGCCCTTCAAGATTGAATGGCTAAGATTAGCTCTTAAGAAATGGGCTACTTTAAATTATAGCCCTTAGATGTTGCTTAGATCTAATGGATGTGGTTTCTCCCAAAAGGAAAAAAGACACCTTGAATTTGGGCCATTGGATCTTGAGAAAAATGAATGGATGAGATTTGATCCTTACATAGATCACATCCTATTCAATCCACACCATCCATCCTCTCTCACATCCAATGATCAAAAAGCTATGCGAACCCCGAAGTTCTTTCTCTCTCTTCCCACAAATTTTCGTGGTTTTGTCTTTTAGTGACATTCTATGGAGCAATTTTGTCTTTTAGTGACAGTAGACTGGCTCTCAATCTCCACCATCAAAATCCAAGGCGATCGGACGGCTGCCAGTAGATGAAATCACGATATTATGTTCTCTCTCTTCACATGGGAGTTTGCTATTTTGTCCTTTTTTGACAAAGACTATGGTCTTATTTTGTCTTCTAGTGCCTTTTTTTCCCATTTGATCATGGCCATACAATAAACCAATCAAATGGCTTAAAATCCACACGAATTCTTTGTCTAAAGATTCTTCTTTTTTATTCTTTATTTTAACTGACAATACCACTAGTGGTATTTCCAAATCTCTTAATCACCATGATTAGCCATTTTAATTCCTTAAAATTAGGAATCCTTACAAGGCCCATGCAAGGCTCACTGTTTCCGCTAATGGATCATCTTCAACACTATTACCTGATGCTTTCTTCTTGTCATTAAAAATCCTTGCTTTGCATCCTACTATTTAATGACCTGGTTTCTTACAGTAATGGCATACTCCTTTCTTTGAATGAGATGTGATCAAAGATTTCTCTTTGCGTGTAGAGAAATCATCAGGGGTAGAACTGGAAGACTTCATATTAGAAGACTTACTTTCCTTCTTGGATTGCTGACTCTTTTGCTCCTTCTTTATCCCCTTTTTCTTCTTACCCTTTGACAATGATAACATTGCTTCATCAATCTCTTCCATACCCTTTTGTTGATCTTCATCTTGAAGTAACATGAATTGTAGCTCTTCAAATGAAATTTCTCTATCTCTTGAAGAGAGAGATAACAAATGCGCAATATGTAGATGGAAGTGAGTTTAGAAGTGTATTACCATCTCTTAATTTGAAATGGTGACTCCAACATTGAGTAATTCATCTTGTAAATATTTGAGCTTCAAAATATGTGTGTGACCAGATTCATCAATTTTCATCCTTGTATTGGCTAGTTGTCTCCTTAGATCAGCTTTCCTAGCAAATAATATGCCTCTTGACTCCCATAGAAATATATGAAAGTGCTAATGCATCCCTTGAATCCCATCTAGAGCAATCTTCTGTAGTAAGTAATCTAGGAGTAGTATGGACTCCTAATGATGAAAGAGTTTCTTCTTATTCACTAACCTCTGTTGAGAAAAAAAAAAGAATTGCACATCTTCTGGAAGATGAAGCAACATCTTCTCTAACTTGTCTTGGCCTTGGGTAACTGTCATTGACAATGTTCCATAAGTCTTATGATACTAATAGATTCATCATCATAAAACTCCACAATTGATAATTAGACATGATCTCAAGTTTGTCTTCATTCTCAAGTCTATAATCACTTATCTTGTTAAGGGTGTATGCCAACTATGCTCTAATACCAAATGTTGGTATTCTAAGGTTTGAATACCAAATATTCCAAGTGGTATTGTACCACAATAACAATAAAAATCATAGGTTTATAGGATCTTCCAATAAAAGAACCTTAGCATACACACCTTAAAACTAAAAAAGAAGATGAGTCAGAGATAGAGAGAGAATAGATAGGATTTCAAGTGTAAGTGTTAGTTATGATGCTCAGCTACACTAGCTTATATATGAATGTCAAATTACAATGTGTGTGTATGATACAAACTAACAATATCTATATCTAGATAGAAATAACAACTAGATACAAGAGATTTTGTGCCTAAGAGATATGAAGAGTGTGTGTGTGTATGAATATGGATAATAAGAATAGCTTAGAATTGTTGTACAGCAAACCCAAATTTTGATCAACCTTAATTACAAACGAGTAACCTAGCAAGTAAAAATGGAAATAGACTTGCTACTCAATATAGTAGATCATCAATGGATGTTGATGGTAAGCTGGTAAAAATCTTCTCCAGATAGTCATCAACATGTAGACCACAACTCCTCCAAGAGTGTGAGAACTCTTCCAAGATGGCCTGCAATATCTCCTCCTAGCTTGAGAAGATACTCCATGAGTGTTCACCTCCTCAAGAGTGTGTGACCACTCTCCCTCCGAGAAGACCTCCTCCTTGTGTTGAACACTTAAGCCCCTTTGAGACAATACTAAATAATGAGCCCATGGACTTCTATTATGGTATTGATACTCCCATGAAAAGCAACCCAAAACACATATGATCACCATGTTTTAAAATCACTATAAAAAAAACTTCCTATCACCTTAGATCACGAAGAATCCGCACTATCCGTTACTTCAACAAAACAAAAACAATAGGGTTCTCTTGTTGTTGCCCATGTACTGCGCTCGCCAAAATAAATTTAACTTTTATGAAATCTTCAATTACTGTTGGCATTGTAGATGGAGTTAAACCTAGGTTGCAGGTTTGAGCACAAGTTGTTTCATCCACACTGCATGTGATGGGTTCTTGTAATAGATATAGAAAATTCACTTAAAATGGCTACAGAACTAGAGTTTTGTTTCCAAAAAAACTACTGCTAGGTGAGAGATCTATTCCACTTAGAAATTGAGATTTTGCACTTTATTTATCAAATTTTATTTTGTCATTTGAGTCAACATTAAGTCCTTTTGCATCAGCATAAAAGCTTTTTATTTCATCTAACACATCTCTTCTTACCTTCACCTAGAATGCGATTGGGTTAGAGCATTTATATCTCTTTTGCTTAAGAAAGTACACAATGAAGCTACATGTTTATGATTTTTGATCAAGTTGCATCCTCAAATCATCTTGAACATGTATATACGTTGTACAATCAAATACTTTCATATGCAATACGTTTCCTTTGATGTACACCAACTGTTGGAGTTCTATTCATGATGTATAAAATAGTGAGTAGAGTTTTTGCCAATAACAATGAGGCATATTTTTGTCAACCATAAAGGCTCCTGCTATCTTTATAATCGGTCTATTTTTGCCTTCAAGAACACCACTGTATTGCGGTGTGTACGTACATGAAAATTGCCTTTCAATTCCATTATGTTTTAGAGAACTAGTGAATTCATTTGATATGCATTCATGTTCAACATCACATTTTAATATCTCAATATTCTTCGCCTTCATCAAGTGCACCCATACTTTTCATGTATGTTCATGAATGGAATTGACATAAACCTACAACCTCTCATAGATGTGGTCTTTGTAGGACCCCAAACATCTATATTCACTATCTCTAGAACATTCTCACTAACATGCTTGTCATGCAAGAATAATGCCCTTAAATGTTGACCAAATTTTCATGCTTCATATACATTCTACATCTATGAACCTTTTAAAGTTTTTAGTCTATGTGTCATTGTTCATTGGCTCTCACTGAAAGTTGTCCTCCAATCTAGGATATATTCCCTTAAATGAAGTCATGATGTTTTCAACCAACAATTCCACGACTTTGGTAGTAATTACAAATATTCTATAAAGTCAAAAAATGACTTTTACAAATGGTAAAGATAAAAGATCTTCCTAGCAATGGTTTCCATGGAGCTTCAATTGTTGATGAAATTCTATCCAAATGTGTAGGCTTGAACTTTGCACCAATAGCTCCCCTTGAAGCCAAATTTTTTGGCTTGGTCTTCTTCTTCAATCTTGTTGAATGTCCTGCAATCCAATCATAGACTTAAACCTGCAAAGTTTTGTACCATCTAATGCTTTAGTCAATAGATCTGCACACTACATAAGCCATCTGAATTTCCTTGCTCAATAGTTTCTCTCTCACATAATGATAGTGGACCTCTATATCATTGGACTTAGCATGATAAATAGGATTTGCTGCAAGATGTAGTGAGCTTGTATTATCTCAAAAAATCATTGGAGATGTGGTATGCAAACCCAAATCTGTATACAATAATCTGATCCATATGGCCTCTTGAGTAGCATTGGCCAATCCTCTATAGTCTGCCTCTGTAGAAGATAAATCAACAATAGGTTGCTTCTTTGAAGACCATGATATAGGTTTATCACCCGCAAAAAATAGGTAACCTGAGGTGCTCCTTCTCTCATCTTTGCAACCTACCCAATCTGCATCCGAATATATCTTGATGTTCAAGTCTGAGATATAAGCAAAATATAGCCCTTGATTTTGAATGCCCCTTAAGGTACTTTAAAATGCTTTTGGCAGCTTCCAAATGAGGTGTTGTAGGTTTGTGCATAAGCTGACTTAAAACACTTACTCCATAAGCAATATCAATCCTTGTCAATGTAGCATAGTTCAAGCTTCCCACTATGCTTTGGTAGTCTGCAATGTTCTCAAGCACATCACCTTCATGAGCACTTAACTTCCGATTAACCTCCATTGGAGTAGTTGCTACTTTGGCATCCTGCATATGAAACTTCTTTAACATATCTTGTATATACTTTCTCTGAGGAATATAAATTCCAGAGTTAGTATAGACTAACTCACATCCAAAAAAATATTTTAGTGATCCAAGGTCACTAATTTTGAATTTTTGCATCATCCGATTCTTGATCTACTTTATGCCATTGGCATCATTACCTGTGAGTATGATATCATCAACATATACACATAGGTATATTACCTCTGAATTTCTCCTATTAATAAATAGAGAAGTATCTGCTTTACTCATGATGAATCCTTGATCTTGAAGGTATGTAGTCAACCTATGGTTCCATGCCCTAGGTGCCTGCTTCAATCCATAAAGAGGTCTGTTCAATTTACACACATATGTTACCTCGCTTGGATCCTCATAGGTGGGAGGTTCAGAGATGTACACCTCCATTGAAATCCAGCCATTTAGAAATGCATTTTTTACATCCCATTGGTACATGTTCCAATCCTTTGATGCAGCCACACTTACCAATACCTTGATGGTTGGCATTTTGGCCACAGGTGAGAGGGTTTCATCATAATCAACCCTTTGGTTTGTGGGAAACCCCTAGCCACAAGTCTAGCTTTGTACCTACTTATTGATCCATCAAAATTCCTCTTAATCTTATAGATCCATCTAGAAACAAGTACCTTCATAGACTCCTTCTTTAGTACTAGCTCCCAAGTATCACTCTCCTTGAGTGCTTCAATTTCCTCATCCATAGCTTCCTTCCATTCTGCCTTGGTCTTTGCCTCTTCATATGATGATGGCTCTTCAAATGACAAGTTTTTTGCAAGATAAAAAGAGCGCTTAGTAACTAGGGAAGTGTCATACCCATATCTGATTGGCTTCTTGCTCTCCCTTTGTGATCTTCTGATTGCTTGGTTGGACGATTCAGGTACATCCTCCAACTTCTTCATCTTGAATTTGCCTTTGGACATCCATGCCTTGAACTCTTCTAGGTTGATTATGTCCTAATCCTCTGCGTTGATTAGTAGGCTCCTCCTTAGTGAGGCTTGGAAACTCCTCTTTCAAGTCATAAGGTAGCTTTACTTTCTTGCATTCACTATCAAACCTAGAGTCATTCTCATCAAAGAAAACATCTCTACTGACCATGCATCCTTTGTTTGAAGGATTGTAGAACCTGTATCCTTTCTGATTCAAGTCATACCCTATGAAGATGCACTTCTCTGCCTTAGGGTCTAGGTTACCTCTTATTTGAGAAGGGATAGGCACATAAGCTACATATCCAAAGATCCTGCAATGATCAACTCAAGGTATTCTACCATGCCATGCTTCATATGGGGTCATCCCATCAAGAGATTTGGATGACAGCCTGTTTACAAGATAAGTGGTAGTAAATACACTCTCTGCCCACAATTAATTAGGTAATTTTTTCTCATTTAACATTGACCTAGTTGTTTCAATAATTAATCTATTTCTCCTCTCTGCCACCCCATTTTGCTCAGGGGTATACCTTGTTGTAATTTCTCTCTTGATTCCTTTGTCCTGCAAGAATGCATCAAACTCATTTGAGAAGTACTCACCTCATCCATCTGACCTTAATCTCTTTAGGTTTCTCCCTATTTGGTTCTCAACAAGTGCAAGATACTTTTTAAAGCAACTGAATACTTCATCTTTGTGCTTCATAAAGTACAATACAGTCCACCTACTATAATCATCAATGAAGGATACATGATACCTTGATCCAGAGATTGAGAGATCCTTACTTGGTCCCCATACATCTGTATGGACAAGCTCTAGGTAGTCCTCATGCATATAGCCTTTCCTTGAGAAGGGTAACCTGTGAGATTTTCCAAACTGACAAGCACCACATTTATAAATCATGTGTTGCTTGGATACATTAGGTATCCCAAGGACACATTGATCCCTACATATTTGTTGTAAGGTTCTTTCACCAACATGCCCTAATCTCTTATGCCAAATTTCAAGCTCTGATAGTGTTTGATCTTTGTAGCTATAAAGTGCAATATTCCTTGTATCTTCAAGTTCAAAAGTAAATAATCTACCTGTCTTTTCTCCTTTGGCAATTCTCTTGAATCCATGTTTGGGATCTTCCACAAATGCTCCATATTGGTTGAACCTGACCTGCAAACCCTTTTCCACAATTTGTCCAACACTCATCAAATTCTTGGTAATTGTAGGCATATATAGAACCCTACTCAACAGATTCTTGTTTCCATCACTAGTCTTAACATTTCCTACTTTAATCACTAAGTGCTTGGTGTCATCACCTGTATGTCCCTGATGCTTACCCTTTGGTTCCTCAAGGTGAGAGAGAAGAGAAGAGAATCCTCTTGCGCCTCTGTGTAGTTGTTGTAGTCTTTCCTTGATTTGTAGCCTCCTTGGTAGTTGCTATTGTAGTTGTTGTTGTAGTTTTTATTGTATCCTTGATGATGATTGAATCTTCCTCTTGATTGTGTATATCCACCTCTTTGATAACCTCTACCTCTCTGATTCTTGAAGTTCCTGTAACACTCATTTGTAGTACGATTTGATAATCCACAAATATTACATGGTGAGGAGTTATAAGATCTCTGCCTACCTTGCTTACCTCCTCTGCCCCTTCCTCTTGAGGTTCTACCTCTCCCTGTATACTTGACTTGAGAGGCAGCTCCTTCATCCTCAACCTTCTTGTTCTTCCCTTTTTATTTGGACTTACTTTTATTAGTGTATAGGGTAGAAGAGCTATTAACTCTTGATGAATCTCCATTCTTTTTGAGCTTGGCTTCATGGGTAAATAGTTGCCCCATGAGAGTGGTAAGGTCTGAAATCTGCATGTCCATGTACAAGTCCATGGCAGTTGTGAAGCTCTCCCATTTTTCATCATCTTTAATACCATTGATTACTTGTCTTACAATCTGCTCCTCTTCAATTTCTTCTCCTATGCTTAAAAATTGATCTGCTACATCTTTAACTTTGGTCACATACTCTGAGATTCCTTGCTTAGGTTGCTTTCTTTGAGTGGTAAATTCAATCCAAAATTGGTTCTTCCTAGCCCTTGTGTTGGAAGAGAAATAGGAAGACAATGTTTCCCAAGCCTCTTGGGATGTCTTACAATTCCTAATATGTGGAAGAAGAAAATCAGAGATTGAGTTAAGTAAGTAAGACCTTGCTAATGCATCCTTGGCACACCATGTGTTGAGTCTTTCATGCTCCTCTCTTGTAGGTTGTCCTTTGCTTCTGAATATGGGAATCTCCTCATCTCCTGAGATGTATCCAAAGAGGCTCCTTCCTTGCAAGTATGTCTTTATCGTCAAGGACCATGCTTGATAGTTGTTCCTGTCCAATTTATCAATGAAAGAAGGAAAACCACCTCCCATTTTACCTTAGCTTTGCTCTAATACCACTATTGGGAAAGATGGATGGACACTCCAAGAAGTGAGTAGGTACTGCCAAATCTTGCTTTGTAGCAGGCCTTTTTAGCTTTATAGTTGAGTAGTAGGCCCTCTTAGCTTTCCAATGACACAAAATAAGTGCCTATGTACTTTGGAAATTATGTGAGAAAGGATTGAACCAAAATAGACTATTTCCAAGTTGAAGGATTAATGAAAACCTTCAATTTTTTGTTCACACACCTGCTGCTTGTTATGCTCAGTGCTTCCAGTACAGTAGGAATTACAAAAATACATCTTAGATTTATCAAATTAGCTTAATGAGCTAATGATTACAAGTGGAATCACTTAAAATGATGCACTACACATAGAGCAATCAATTTAGCAATTGAATCTCCCCCCCTGCTTTTTTAGGACCTTTGTAGAGTTTGACGAGTGAGTGTTTCGACGTGCTTTTCTACATATTGGCTGAATAGATTATTATCCAAATTTGTGAGCATGTCGAACTTTTGGAGCTAATTCCAACAAGCTATAGATCCTTGAAAATGCTAAAGGAATGACGAAGACATGAGTAGTACAAGTTGAATGTTATGAGTGAGTATGATAGAGAGACCATACATGAGTAATGTAGCTCTACTGTATTAAAGAACAATGTTGTACACGATCATAGGCTTGATAATCAATGCCTCATGAGGGTGAGTAGGGTAGGTTACAATGTGGACCTCACTCTCTTACAAAGTGGCAATGGAGAACTTGGGTATGAATTCACACACCCGCGAGTTTTTTTGACATCTTTTATAGTTGAGTGATTTCAAATTTGAATTTGAATTGTTCATTGGCTCTCACTAAAAGTAGTCCTCCAATCTAGGACATATTCCCTCAAATGAAATCGTGAATTTTTCAACTAACAAGTCCATAAATTTGGTAGTGATGACAAATATTCTCTCAAGTCAAAAAATGGCTTTTACAAATGGTAAAGATAAAAGATCTTCCTAGCAATGATTTCCATGGAGTTTCAATGGTCGATGAAATTTTAGCCAAATGTGTAAGGTTTAACTTTGCACCAACCTGGTTGTGTTTATGCCTTCCCAATCTGACATGCATCACATCTGTTGCTTATGTGTTGCTTTGATATGTTTGGCAACCCTAGAACACTTTGATACTTGCATACATCCATCAAGGTTTATCCATTCACATGAGCAAGTCCCTTATGGCATACTTCAATCTCACTTAGGGTTTGAGACCCAAATTTGAATAGAGCTATGTTTTTGGTTTCTTCTACTTCAAAGTAAACATCCGACCATGCTTCTCACCTCATGCTATCTTCTTGAAGCCTTCACATGGATCTTCCACAGAAGCTCTATGTTGGTTGAACCTACCTTGCAAGCCTTTTTCAATTATTTGACCTACACTTATTAGGTTTTTAGTGATAGTGGGTACATAAAGAGCCTTACTTAGAATGTTTGTTGTAGCATTGGAAGCTTTGACACTATCACTCCTCCACATTGTGCTTAGAATTATCCCCTATGTTTGCTTCATATCTATGCTTTGGACTTTCCAAGTCAAATAGAAGACTAATGTTTCATGTAACATGATTTGAACATCATGAATCTATGTAGACCAAGTGATCATCTTCTTTACATTGTTTGTGGATTAGATTCATCAGAAGCAAATATTCTTCATGTGTTTGATCTTTAGAATAATTGTTGTAGTCCGTTCTCTTATGGCCTCTAGTCTTACTGTTGAAGTTGTGTCCATCTCTACCTCTATTGCTTCCATATCCACCTCTTCCACTTCCTTTTTGGGCCTTCCCATTGAACAAGGAATTTTGAGTGTTGTGGTTGGTCTTATCATAGATGGCACAAGATTGAACATTCAGACCTTTGGTTTTTTCATGCTTTGGTCTTTTAATCTTCCCTTTCCACTTTCTCTTGCTTGCAAAGTTGGCTTGGGAAGTCTCCTCTTCATCTTCTTTCCTTTCAAACTTCTTGTCCTTCTTATCTGTGTATAGAGCACTAGTTGAATTACCATGATAGGAGTTAATTTCCTTTGTGTTATGGTTGGCCTTTTGATTGAAGAGTTGTACAAGTAAGACATTGAAGTCTAGAGTTTGCATATCCACAATGAGATCATAAGCCATGGTGAAAGACTACCATTTATTGTCACCTCTAATCTCATTGAGAATTTGCCTCATGATGACCTCTTCTCCAATCAGCTATGCAATGGATGGTAACTGATCTGCAACCTCCTTGACCTTGGTAACAAACTTTGTGATGGTTTTGTAGGTGTCGTTTGTTCGGATATCAAGCTCAACATGTGATGATATAGGATGACACACATCAGTTTTTTGTTTCTCTGACATGTATAGTGGTCACACCGATATTTATCCAGGATACTTCATTGAGTCGTACTAGATTTAACTATTGAGAGTGATGGCACATTTGTTTCTGGCCAGCTCACTCATTTGCGTACATTAGGTTTTTCCTTATGTACCGGTCTTTATATATGTGACTCGAAGTACATCGAAGGAAAGAACAAAAATGCTCCGTAGTTACGAGAGAGGAATGAGACTGCACAACAGTTAAGAGCATATGAGGAATGGATGCCAAGACTTTGAAAGAGGCTTGGGACAGGTTGGTCACATTATAGAAGACCAATACAAAGGCATGGAAATTGCAACTCAAGAGCGAGATGCATACATTGGAGAAAAAGAGCATGTCAGTAAGTGAGTACACTCTGAAAAGCAAAACCATATGTGAGTCACTTGCATCTATGGTGTGAATGTAGATGATGATGATAAGGTGGAAGTGTACCTTTGTGGTTTAGGAGCTGCATATAAGCAGTTCAGAACTTCTATACAGACTAGAGAAAATACTCTGAATTTTGGTGATTTGATATCTATGCTGATTATTGAATAAAGGATCTTGGTGAGGATTCAAAATCCCAAGGAAAATCTGATTCTGAGCAGGTACTCTACTCAGGCAGAGGAAGGGGCAGAGGTAGAGGTTTTGAAGTGGAAGAGGAAACAATAACCAAGACCAAAGTCAACAATAGAATCATGTAGGAGGAAGAGGACAATTTTGAGGCAGGGCGAGCCAAAGAGGAAACAAAAATTTTTAAAGAAATGATTCAGGTAATGGTACTAAAGGATGTTGGAATTGTGGAAACCGTGGAGACTTTAAACATAATTGTAGGTTGAAGAATCAAAATAACAAAAGGCAGCAAAACAACTATGCATCTATAAGTGTAGATGATTCTAAGAAGTTGTTCATGGTTCAACATCACATGATGAATACAATGTTTGCTGGTGTTTCAAATCAAATGATAATGCCTGGTATGTTGATTCATATGCTTCAAATCACATGACCAATCATGCGGAATGGTTTAGTATTTTGCAAAAATTGCCACTTTTTGAATATGTTGAAACAGGTGATGACACATCACACCCAATCGAGCATACATGAAATATAACATTGTCTATGGAGGATGGGAAGGCAAAACACCTTGCAGATGTGTTGCATGTTCTAAATATAACAAAGAATCTGGTTTTTGTTGGACAAATAATTGACCACGGATTACAAGTCAGGTTCAATGCTGATGGGTTATATGTAGAAGAATACAAACGGGATGGAAGATTGATTGCCAAAGGAAACAAAGTGACCAGGATGTTCACCTTAAATGTGAAAATTCTTGAAATGAATGCAACCATGTTTGCAAAACGTGCAGGAGTTATTGCGGATATAGAGATCTGACACAAACAGATTGGACATGCAAACTTGCAAAGGTTGAAATTGATGTAGTCAAAGGAGATTGTCCATGGACTACCAAATTTCAAGGTTGCAGAGATGCAAAACGTATGTGCAGCATGTAAGTTTGGTAAACAGTCAAGATCATCGTTTCTGCATGACAAGCATGTTAGTGAGAATGTGCTAGAAATAGTACATACAGATGTTTGGGGTCTTGCAAAGACCACATCTATGGGCGGTTGTAGGTTTTGTGTTACTTTCATTGATGACCATACATGGAAAGTGTGGGTCTATTTCATGAAAGAGAAGAGTGAGGTATTCACTCACTTTCAAAATTTTAAAGCTATGATGGAAAAGCACACTGGGAAGTATATTCAGACATTAAGATGTGATGGAGGAGGTGAATACATGTCAAATGGTTCAAAAATTTTCTAAAAAGTCATGGAATTCAATGTCAGTTTTCATGCAGGTACACACCACAACATAATGGTGTTGTTGAATGCAAAAATAGACATATTAAAGAAATAGCAAGAGCCTTGATGGTTGAGAAGAATATGCCTCATTGTTATTGGTTAGATGCTATGCATATGACTGTATACATCATGAACAGAACTCCAACTACTGTTGTATATCAAGTTAGAGCTAAAGAGAAGTTCAGAGGTAAAAAGCCAAATTTATCACATATGAAAGTTTTTGGCTATATTGCATATGTACATTTTCCAGATGAGTTGACAATGAAGCTTGATCCAAAAGCAGAAAAATGTTTCTTCATTGGATACTCCCTTGAGCAAAAGGGATATAAATGTTATAATCCACTCACATGATAGGTGAAGGTGAACAGAGATGTGGTATTTGATGAAATGTCAAGCTTCTATGCACATGCCAAAGAAGGACTAAATCTTGAACCAAATGACGGATACATGGAAGTTGGTTCCATTGCCACAAGGAAAGAAACCCATAGGTTGCAAGTGGGTTTACAAGGTAAAGCACAATGTTGATGGTAGCATAAGCAGGTATAAAGCACGTTTGGTAGCAAAAGGATATGCATGGAATTGATTATGAGGAAACATTCAGCCTTGTAAATAAAATGTCTACTGTTAGAACACTTGTTGCATTAGCTACAACAAAAGGATGGACTTTGCATCAGATGGATGTGAACAATGCTCTCCTACATGGTGAGTTACAAGAAGAAGTATACATGGACCAGCCACAAGGATATGAAGATTCAAAGAATCCAAAATATGTTTGCAAGTTGCAAAAGACTTTGTATGGGCTGAAGCAAGCTCCTCGTGCATGGCATGCAAGGATTGTTGATTACTTAACCACCATTGGGTTCTCTATGTGTAATGTAAATCATTCACTATATGCAAGGAAGAGTGATGATGGCATCACCATTGTGGCTATTTATGTTGATGACTTGATTGTAGGTGGTGATAATGAACAAAGCATCAAAGAGGTAAAGCAACTTCTCATGCGAGAATTTGACATGAAAGATCTTGATGTGCTATGCTATTTCTTGGGCATTGAGTTTATACATACAAAAGCAGGTATATGGATGTCACAAAGCAATATGCCTTGAATATGTTGCAAAATTATGGTATGGCTAATTGTAAGACAGTTTCTATGCCATTAGATCAGAATATGAAGTTAGATACTACATCAGGTGAAGCATTAAAAAATGCTACTATGTACAAGATAATTGTGGGAAGTTTGATATATCTCACAATTACGAGGCCTGATCTTAGCTACACTATTGGACTTGAAAGTCAATTTATGCAGGTTCCCATGAAGCCACATTTGGACGCTTTGAGGCGCACTCTACGTTATGAGAGTGCTAGTTTGGATTATGCATTGTTTTATGAAGTTGGTGTAGAATTGTAGGTTCATTGATACACTGATGCAGATTGGGTTGGTAGCCTTCCAAATGAGATCTTCTAGTGGCTTTCTATTCTCACTTGGGAGTGCAGCTATTACATGGAGCAACAAGAAGCAATCCACTGTTGCTTTGTCAAGTATACAGGCTGAGTATAGAGGTGCTACAATGGTAGCATGTGAGGCATCATGACTGGAGATGCTACTTGTAGGCTTAGGTGTGGAAGTGCAAAAGCCTATCACTATCTATTATGATAATCCTGGTAGTATACAGTTAGCATAGAACCCTGTTTTTCATGCTAGAACAAAGCATATTGAGGTACATTATCACTTCATCAAAGAGAAGGATTAGTTGGTGATATTGATCTTGTTTATGTGAGAAGAGATGAGGAGGTTGCTCATATTTTCACTAAAGCACTTAGAGTAGAGAAGCTAAAGAAGTTTTGAAAGATGCTTAGATTAGAAGACATTATGTTGAGCTTGAGGGGGAGTCTTGAGATATCAAGCTCAACATGCGATGATCGAGGATGAAACATATTAGTTTTTTGTTTCTCTAACATGTATAGTGGTCACACTGGTATATGCTAGGGATACTTCATTGAGCTGTACTAGATTTATCTTCTGAGAGTGATGACACATTTGTTTTTGGCTAGCTCACTCATTTGTGGGAATTAGGTTTTTCCTTATGTACAGGACTTTATATATTGCACTTGTTGTATTCTTGTTTTTAGGTCATTCTTGTACATTCCTTTTTATGTAATAGAAGAAGAAGAAGAAGATCATTCTTCCTTACCTCAATCTAACTGTGTGCTTCTCTTTGATAGTGCAAGTGCGTGTGTGACCTCTCTTCCTTATCTCCTTCCTTGTGACATCTTCTTCATTTGGCTGAACTCTTTCCAAAGATGGTTCTTCCTGACCTTTTCTGCTAGTAGAAAGGAAAGTCTCTAGGGCATCCCAAGTGTCCTAAGATGTCTTGCATCCTCTAATATGTGGAAATAGAAAATCAGAGATAGATTTTAGTATGTATGAACTTGCTTGAGCAGCACTTTCACACCAAAGTGTGAGCTTATCTGTATTCTCTTATGAAGGTCCTCCTTTGGATCTTGGAATAGGCATAGCTTCATCACCTACGACAATTCCATAAAGATTTCTACCTTGCAAATAGGCCTCGATTGTGATCTTCCAAGCCACATAATTGTATCGATCAACCTTCTGAAGCATTGAGGGAAAGTTTTCACCCATCTTGATCTAGCTCTCATACCACTGAAAAACTTGGAGAAACTTGTAGGAGATAGAAAAGTGAGTTGGGAAGTGACAAAGTTTGGTCCACTCAACTAGAACAAGACGAGTGCTTGATGTTATGGAGACTCAAATATACTTTAAAGGAATGTAATAAGTGCAATAAAATCCACTATGTACTTTGGGGCATCAAGCAGAAAGAGTTGATACAATACATATATGTTTGTGCATTGGCTAGCTCAAAAAACTTGCTATCTTTGGATGAAACAATGAACTTCAAATGCTCATAACAACTAACATGAATATAATAACAAAAAACTTCTTTTTGAGGAATGCTACAAATATGATCGAGCTTATAAAATGCACAAGATGACAAGAAATAAAAAAATATGCTTTTGGAATGAACTTCACACTTAACAATGGTACCTCCTAATTTTCGAGGCTATATAGAAATAGACTAAACACCTTTTCAAGGAATGCTCACTTATCAAATTTGGAGCTCTCTGGCAAGAGCAGCAGCCTCTACAAGTTTACTGTTATTGAAGAAGATGATGCACAAAAATGAAGGAGTAGTACAGTGATGGCCACAAGTGTATATATATTGCTTCCATGTAATTTACAACTGATATAAAGTCTTTTTATCAACTCTTGAAGTGCTCCACGACTTTTTCATGTAGATTTTTAAATTAAATGAACGTGGGATTAGTTGTTGAAGAGAATCAATTCACTTCCCTATAATCTAGGAAAAGCAAAGATCTGATTTGATCTAGATTTAGGTGATTGATTCATTGATTGTCAACTAGCTCAAATTCATGGAATTTGAGCTCTCGTTTCCTCCTTTTACATGTGTAAATCTCTAGGATTTTTGATTGGTAAATTATCCATTAAAAAAACGTTTTAAGAAAATACAACAAATCAGCATAAATAAAAGAACGTTTTAATGGATTTTTTGGCATAATCCAAGAAATAGGTTTTTAATGTAGATCAAATCCACCTCAAGCATACTGTAATCTTGATGTTGCAACAATTAGGATTGGGTACCTCATTTAAACTCTCTCGCTTTTGGCCTTGATTATGCCCCAAGCAAGGAAATGCTAGTTCCTCTAGGCATGTAAATCTTTGGAATATAACGCTCTCTCCCCTTCTAAATATCATCATCCTCAATGATATAGATCGAGTGACAAACCTAGGAATGATAATTGTTGATATATCTTGGTAGTGATGTGTGTGAACACACTAGGACCACAAGGGTACTTTGTTCCCACTTTAGGAGGTTTTTTCTCCCATCTTGTATATATGCGTGTAGCCATAATGGGTTACTTATCTTTGTACATTCTATTGGTAATACATTCGATTTGTGTGTTGCAATCCAAACTTCTTCTTCTTTCTTGTGGTGCTCACATGGTTCTGGAGACATCTAACTCCAACAATTGGTATTAGAGTAGGTCATCATTTCATCTAGGGCATCATCGACACTCCTCTAGTTGTAGTCTCAAAATCACATGAAATTTGGTGTGCATACTCAGGGTGATTAGGAGAGCTCGTTTGACCTCCAAACACACTATCATAGTGCTTGTGTAGGCTATCTTATCTTTGTGCCAAAGATATATATAGGTTTCAGTTCGCCAATACAAGCATCTTGGAGTCTACTATAGGTTTAGCACAACATATCAAGGTAAATCTGTTCAACATTTTCAAATCCAATCAGTTTTTTGCATCAGAGACCTTTAGTTAGAGGTCGTGGCTAAAAGTAGTGATGTATTACGTATGTTCACTATCGAGGATAAGTCGGACAATACGAATTACCCATTATGGGCTTATATGATGCAACATGTATTGGTTGCAAAGGGATTGTGGAACATTGTACAAGGTGTTGAAAAATGTCATATTACACCTACAAATACAGGTATTGAAGTTGATGCAGATGGTGTTGAAGATGTTGATGTTCTTCAAATTCGTATTCATGTTTCAGGTTCTGTTACACGTACTACAGAGAAAATTTGTTGGGATGGCTGATATGCTTAGGCACATGCATTGATAGCGTTCTTTTTCAAACATGCCATTAGTCCTCACATTCACTCTTGCATAATAGCTAAGGATGCTTGGGATGCACTTACCATATTGTACGATGCTAGGAATGAGGCTCGTGTTGCTTACCTCCGAAAACAGTTGGAGAGTGAGCATATGAATGGAGGTGATTTGATGGATAGGTTTTTAACAAAGATCAATGATTTGAAGGAATAATTAATTTCTGATGATGAAATTATACTAGATAGCTCACTTGTATGGACCATTTTGAATGATCTTCCTTATTCATATAAGAGTTTTGCTTCTACTCTTTGTTTGATGATGAAAGGCAATCCAAATGCCTTGTCATTTGAGGAGTTAGTCTCTATTCTATTGCAAGAAGATGATTCTAGGCAGATCAGGTCCATTATGTGTGTTGCAGATCAAGCTTTCCTGGCTAGTCAAAAGGGCAAAGGTAAATGGATCTCATCTACTAGTAAGGAGAAATCTATGAATGTTGCACATTCAAAGAAGGAAGAAAAAGATTAGAAGAAATCAAAAAATTAGAAATTCTTTTTGAAGTACTATAAAGGAAACGATCATGTCATAAAGAACTGTCCAAACTAGCTACAAAAGAGGCAAAGAAAAATGCGGCTCAAATGGTTGTTGTAGAGGCCTCTACATAAAAAATAGAGTTTGCTAATCTTGTGCAAAATGAAGAATGGGAATTTACTACTATTTGTAGTTTTGAACCATCTTCTTCATAACACTATATGTCTGTAATAGACTCAGATGTTTGGTACTTTGATAGTAGGGCAACCAAACATATTACCTCGGAGTGCAATTTGTTCACTTTACTTGATCCTTCCCCTACAAGAAATAATGTCACATGTGCCAACAACTTCTCTTATCCCATCATAGGAGTTGGTAAGATCATTTTGACTACTGCTGATGGTAGTTTTTATCGGATGCTTTATGTATGCAAGGGACCAAGAAAAATTTGTTAATAATTTTTGCATTATCCAAAAATGGATTGGTTATGAATTTTTTTGATGATAGATGTACAGTTCATGATCTATCAAATGGTGATATGATTATTGCTTCTGGCATTTTATGTTGTGGGCTATATAAGCTCATAGAAGATGAAAAATCTATGAATGATTTAGCATGTGTAGTACATGATTCTCAGGCTATGTCAGATGCAAAGCTTTGTGATGCACGCTTTTCTCATCTGAATTTTGCTAGTTTGCTATGCCTGTAGAAATCTGAAATGGTTTCGTCTTTGCCCAAACTTGAGGCACATGGCAAACATGTCTTTGCAGGTTGTATTTTGGGCAAAATGCAGTGTTCCTACTCAAAAATTGTAGTTTGCTCATAGTGATGTATATGGTTCTATGCAGACACCCTCTTTTGGAAAATATCTTTACCTCATGACTTTCATTAATGATTTTTCTAGGCATGCATGAGTATATCCATTGAAAGAAAAGTCTAAAGTGTTTATGTGCTTCAAATAATTTTTGGTTTTGGCTGAAAATCTGTGAGCATGCAAAATGGGCACCCTCCATTCTCATCGGGGGGGGGGGGGGGGGGTGGAGTATATGTCTTCTGATTTTAATACCTTTTTGGCCTAACGTGGGATAAAACATCAATGTACAATGCCATATACACCTCAATAGAATGGAGAGGGAATCTATCCTACACTTTAGGATTTACCTTTTAGGTAGATGTTCAAATTTGAATTCAAACTTTGGCTTCAAGTACAATTATAAAGGAGGATCAAGAAGACCCACGTGGATCTCGAGCTCATGAGATCGTTTTGAGGGACATTCATTGTGAAGTGAGATCTTATCACATAGCTCATTCATCTCTCTTCTCACTTCTAATTCATCTCCATCATTTAGGATTGCGTATCGAAATCATCAGATATTAACACTTCTTTGCTCACTGATCTGATGACTGTTGCAGCCTGTAAATGGCATAACGATTTTGTAATTTGATAAACATCTTTCTCTGTATGTAGTACACCATGTTTTATGGAATCACTCATGATTTATAGCTTATTAAGGTAATTATGGTTCCCCTAAAGGAATTTAGCCAATTGATGCTGTGCTCAGAGAACTCCTCAAAATATTGAGCAGGTGTAAGAACTAAATTACTAAGTTTTTGTTCTTGGAGCAACTTCCTACCTATCTATTTTGATCCATTGATTAGTGGATCATTTTCGAAGCAACATGGATGAGTATTTATGTTCATTATCAAGCTAAAGAGACCCACTACGCTCTCGAACCATCATTCTTAGTAGGTGTGAAGAAGGATCTAACAGCAATGCTTCATCCCTTGTGACTATCCACCATCTCCTCCAACAGTGGTATCATAGCAACAACAATCAAGATGGGAGATGGATTTCCATCCTTCATTGACAAATTCGACAAAAACAACTACTCAGCATGGTCATTTAGGATGCAAGCCTACCTTCAAGGGAGAAGTCTATATGGATACATCTTAGTAGATGAAGAGATGCCAATCTTCAGGAGCAAGCATCAACCAAGAAGGGAAGAGCACGAAAGGTTGACGACATGGTGTGCAAAGGATGCTCTTGCAATGTCATAGCTAGTAAAATCAATCTCTGATTTCTTTTTACCACACATTAGGAATTGCAAGACCTCCCAAGAGACTTGGGAAGTACTCTTGTCATATTTCTCCACAAATAAGAGCTAGAAAGAATCAGTTATGGATGGAATTTACAACTCTAACGGAACAACCAAAGCAAGGAGTGGTAGATTATATAACCAAGATGAAAGATGTGGCTGACCAGGTTGCAAGCATTGGAGAGGATATAGAAGAAGAACACATAGTGAGTTAGATCATCAATGCAATGAAGGTTGATGATAAGTGGGAGTTCCTCACCACAGCAATGGACCTCTACATGGATATGCAAATACGTGACCTCAAGACCTTGATAGGAAAATCTTCACCCATGAGACAAAGCTCAATAAGAATGGTGACAAATCTAGAGGTAACCAATCTTTTGCCCTTTCGAGGATACATTAATGAAAACTATTTGGAGCTTGTACACACAAATGTGTGGGGTCCTAGCAAAGATCCATCAATCTCAGGTTCAAGGTAGTATGTCTCATTTATTGATGATGATAGTAGATGGACAATCCTTTATTTCATGAAGCATAAGAATAAGTATTTACATTTTTCAAAAACTACTTGGCACTAGTTGAAACCTAAACAGGAAGGAGCTTGAAGAGGATTAGATCTTATGGAGGTAGTGAGTATTTTTCACATGAATTTGATTCATTTCTATAGGAAAAAGGCATAAAGAGAGAACTAACAAGAAGATACACTCCTGAATTGAATGGAGTGGCAAAGAGAAGGAACATGTTAATTGTTGAAGTTGCTAGGTCTATGTTAAATGTAAAGAAGTTACCTAATTACCTATGGGGAGAGGCTATTTCCACAACCACCCACTTGGTCAACCAGCTTCCATCCAAATCATTGGATGGTATGACACCCTATGAAGCATGGAATGGTAGGAGACCCTCATTAGACCATTGAAAAATATTTGGGTGCATTGCTTATGGACACATCCCCTCACAAATCAGAGGAAAGTTTGACCCTTAGACTAAGAAATTTATATTTATTGGGTATGATGAGAACCAGACGGGTTATAGGCTGTACAATCCCACTAACAAAGATTTTATAATTAGTAGGGATGTAGTGTTTGGTGAGAATAATTCATGGTTTGAAGTTGATTGCAGCAAAGTCAAGTTACCATATGATTTGGAAAATGATTTTCCAACCCTCATTCAAGAAGATCAACAATTCGCAGACGATATCAACTCAGAGGATGAAGAGCACATTGACTTCAAGGCTTGGAAGTCAAGATGCAAGATCAAACTCAAGCAATTAGAAGACATACCAAAGCCTTCAAATCAAGCACTAAGGAGATCACAAAGAGAAAGGAAGAAGCCTGTAAGGTATGAATATGATACGATTCCAACACTTAGGTTTTTGGTAAGTATTACTGCTTCTGAAAATTGGAATCTATATCAGTTAGATGTCAAGAATGCATTCTTAAATGTATGGGTATCAATAGGTGTATATGGCACAACCACCAGGTTTTGAAGATGAAGATAGAACAAGTTATGTATGCAAGCTTAGGAAGGCACTCTATGGTCTCATGCAAGCTCGTAGAGCTTGGAACCATAGGCTTGTTACTTATTTGCAGGACCAAGGCTTTGTGGAAAGCAAGGAGAATTCCTCTTTATTTGTTAAGAAGAACAAATCAGAAGTTATCTACTTACCTGTCTATGTAGATGACATCATTACTACACGGAATGATGCTAATGGCATCAATCAGGTGAAGGCTCAACTAATGGGAGAATTCAAAATCAGTGATCTTGGTTTATTAACTTACTTTCATGGCTTAGAGTTTGTATATACTGATTCTCGTATATTTATCACTCAAAGGAAGTACATACATGATATGTTAGTAAAGTTCCTGATGGAGAACACTAAAATTGCAGGTACTCTTATGGAACTCAACCATAAAGTGAGTTCTCATGAAGGTGAACTACTGGATGATGCTACAGGATATCAACAACTTGTGGGAAGTCGCAATTATGCTCCTCTAAGAAGAATAGACATTGACTATGGAGTGAGTACATTGAGTTAGTTTATGCATGCACCAAGGAAGCCTCGTATGCAAGTTGCAACGAGGGTGCTTAAGTATCTAAAGGGTACAATAAGTGAAGGCTTGTTCTATCCCTTGACTTTTGACATAGATATAAAGATGTATTCTAATGCAGATTGGGTTGGCTCCAAGGATGATAGGAGGAGCACTATCTATCCTTTGTAGGTTGAAAGCTTATATCTTGGTCATTCAAGAACCAACCAATTGTCGCCTTATCTTCCACAAAAGTAGAATATAGAGGTTTGGCAAATGCAACTCAAGAAGCTATGTGGCTTAAGCAACTATATGCAGATTTGGAGATACACTCCTACACTCCAATAATCTTTGGAGACAACACTATCTCACTTCATTTGGTTGTTAATCTTGTATATCATGCAAGGACTAATCACATTGAAGTGCACTATAATTATGTAAGGGAGAAATTGCTTAGAAAGGATATTCAACTATCCTATGTATCAACTCATTTGTAGTGTGCAGATATACTCACAAAGTCATTGCATGGAACAAAGATGAACAGGTTCAAATTGATGGTTGGTTTGCACCAAACCAAGGATGAATGAAGACCAAGCATGTTAGGCTTGAGGGGGAGCGATTGGTGCAATTAAAACCAAGCCCACATACTTGGTTAATTAGATCATGCTTGATTTATTGGCATCACTTATGCAAGGCTTCATATGATCAATATCCTGTAAAAAATCTTCACATTTACCCTTGTAAAAATGGATTACACCCACGTGGAGTTAGGACGCACTAAAATCACGAATCATTTGATTTTTGAGTGATGAGGGAATCTATCCTACACTCTAGGATTTACCTTTTAGGTAGATATTTCAATTTGAATTCAAACTTTGGCTCCAAGTACAACTATAAAAGAGGATCAATAAGACCTACATGGATCTCAAGCCCATGAGATCAATTTCAGGAACATTCATTGTGAAGTGAGAGATTATCCGATAGCTCATTCACTTCTCACACATTGAGCAATTTATGATTGCCAATGACATTGTATTTGTACATGATTTAATACATATATGATCATTACATCCTCCTTTCACTTCTTTGTTATAAGTCCATCATCTTAGAGCTTGTTCTCAGTGTGTAGTCATCCATTTCCATGATTTAAAGCATGATATATTCAGCATACTAAATATTATACAGCTACAAAATTTCACTAGCATTGCTCATCGGAATCGTCAGTTATTAATAGTTCTTTGCTCACTAGTCTGATGATTGTTGCAACCCATAAATGTCGGGATGATGTTGTGATTTGCTAAATATCTTTCTCTGTGTGTAGTCCATCAATTTTTATGAAATTACTCATGATTGATAGCTTATTAAGTTAGTTAGAGTTCCTCAGAAGGAACTCAGCCGATTGGTGTTGTGCTTAGAGAACTCTTCAAAACATTGAACAAGTGTAGGAACTAAATTCGTAAGTTTTTGTTCTTGGATCAACTTCCTACCTAATTGTTTTGATCCATTGATTAGTGGATCATTTTCCAAGAAACATAGATGAGTATTTATGTTCATTAGCAAGCTAAAAAGGCCCACTACACTCTCCAGCCATCATTCTTAGGAGGTGTGAAGCACGATCTAGCAACACCACTTCATCTCTTGTGACTATCCACCATCTTCTCCAACAATCATCTATATCATCCACAAAAAACACGCATTTTGGTTAGCCATGATGTTCTTTTTGTGGAAGATGCTATTTAGTGGTTACTTTCATGTACTAGGGAAACATCTGTTAGCTCCAAAGACATGTATGATACTTTGATGCCTCTTTTTATACATGGACAATCTAGTGCTAGTCCTAATGAGGCAACTTTTAAGCTTTTGCAGGTTTCATGTGATGATGTAGATCACTCCATTTCTGATGCAGATTTACATGATGCACTTATTGATGCGAGAGTTGGCATTGAGGAGGTGAAAACTATGCCTAAATGGCTAGTGCAGACTTTGCATCACAGCAAATTAGATGCACCTCTGTCATACTGTATGGGTCAGGCTTTCATAGAGCCCCTTTTACATCAAATTGCTATGCTATGGCTGCATCTAGTCTGTGTGATGAGAATGAGTCTTTTTCATTTAATGAAGCACCAAATTCAGAAAATTGGATGGCTGCTATGCAATCTGAATATGATGCTATAATGAAGAATGGTACTTGTGTTAAAAGATATGCATTTCTACGAAAACTTCAAGTTTTGTTTTCCATAAAATAACAACATTTTAAGGCTTCTGAGCCTTAAGAAAGTCAAAGAACAAAGTTGAAGACACAACCTTATGCAAAAGGATGCATTGGACCACCAAAAGCCACTCCAATAAAGAGACAAAGTCACAAGGCAACTGAAGAGACAAGGAGGCATGTAAAGAGACATGGAGGACATAGAAAGAGTCATAGAAGGATCTCATGGCTATATAAAGACCATTCAAGCTCATTCAAGGTGTGTGTGGATGCTACGAAGTTAGGGTGTTGCATTTATATGTGCCATTGAGCCATAGGCTCTCATAGATGCTCATATTCTCTTGTATATCTTTCCTACCCTTTCCAAAGGGTGCTTCCTTTCTATAGAAGCCTATTAGGACTTCATTTTCTCTTTGTAGGAAGCTCCATTATGAGAGCTATTGTACTTGCTCGAATGCTTATAAAGAAGGATTCTATTCCAACATAAAATTTGGCAAAACGCTCTTTGTACTCTGAGATATAGATATTTGTTTGTCTATTGTTCTATCCCGAAACCTGTTAGAAAAATTGGGTTGTCTTGTGTGACTTTGTTGATAGGTGTAAATGTGTCCAAATCTAGTGACTGATAGTTTATTGGAAAGCCCTCACTGTCTAGTTTATTTGACTAAAAGGGTTTTTAGATTAGGTTTAGGAATTGTGAGATAAATTAGTTTTGGTGAGTACTTGTGTGAGGATAGATAGGTCTTGGGCTGGGTCCAAGCTTCTTGTTGTGTATTTGGAGGAAACGTTTTCCAACAATGGTATGAGAACTCCTTGTGAACATCAAGGAGAGTACAAAGGAGGCCAAGCCAATGAATCAGCCATTGAAGCCTTTTCAATGCTTGAAGAAGGTTGCAAACTTGGAACCAAGGGGAAGCTTCATTGAGAAAGTGCTTCATCACATAAAGGGACTTCACTTTCAATAAAGATGGTAATCCCACACCATATTTCAGTCTTAGATGATTCAAGAAGATGGGAGAGGTATCCAACCAAATTGCGAAGTTGGACAAAGACAACTTTCAGCCTTGGAAGTTTAAGATGAAGAACTTCATCATGAGAGAGGACCTAGGAGGCATAATCAATGGAGGAGATGTGAGGCCAATCGCTGCAAATCCAACTAACGGACCGACCAAGAAGGGAGAGCAATCAGAGAATGGGAGGTAAGAAATAGAAGGGTTATGTTTATGATATCTCAGCATGTAAGCAAAACAATGATAGGTCACATTCAACACATGGAGATGGCCAAGGAGATGTGGGAATATTTGGAGAAGATGATCACCACAAACACAAAGGAAAAGAATGTACAACTAAAAAATGACCTCAACAACTTGAAGAAAGGAGGTAACCAATCCATACATGTTTACATAATTAAAGCCAAAGGTGTTAGAGATTCATTGGCAGCCATAGGACATTCAATTGCTGATGATGACATGGTTCCATTTTTACTTAATGGTCTTAAAGATGATGACAAATGCAGGAACTTCATACCCTCATTGTATGCTAGGGAAAAATGCCTGATTTTGATGAATTGAACACTTTAATGGTTAATGAAGCAATATTTCAAGGTGGAGGCAAGGGCAAAGGTGCATAAGGTCAAATGTTGTATGCAGGTAGAGGAAGAGCCAAAGCATCAAGAGGTAGATGAAGAGGAAGGCAAAACCAAAGCAAGCAAAGTGATGAGGCAATGGATGCTTCAATTGTGGGAAGCTAGGACATTGGGCAAATTAGTGCTACCAAAGGAAGAACAATGGTCAAGGTAACTATGCTTCAAATGAGTCTAGTGATCAAGTTCTTGCCATGAGTCATGCATATGGAGATAGTAAACATGAGAAGGATGATATTTGGTACATAGATAGTCGTTGTAGCAATCATATGTCTTGTAGAGAGGATATGTTTTGCAATTTACAGGCTCCAAAGCAAAGAGGATGTGTAGAGATAGGTGACAACACTGAGCATGAGATCACAAACATTGGTGATGTCAAGTTTCAGGATGGCAAGAAGAGCAAGACACTATCTCAGGTACTATACATCCCTACTATTATAAAGAATCTCATTTCTGTTGGTCAAATGATAGATAAAGGATACCAACTGAAGTTCAATAACAAAGGTTGCTTCATAGAGGACCCAAAGAATGCTTTCCAGCTTGTGGAAAAAGGAGAGAAGCTTGGGAGGATGTTCACTCTCAATATCAAGCAAAACCCTAACAAGGTAATGTTCATGACTTTAGGATATAGAAGAATTGGAGGTTTGGATCTGTGGCATAAAAGGATAGGACATTTAAAGATTGAAAAGCTAAAAGAAATGGAGAAAAGTGAATTTGTCAAAGGGCTTCCAAACTTCTCAACATCACATCTTCATGAGGTATGTGAAGGTTGTCAATTTGGGAAGCAAACTAGGTTGCCTTTCAAGTCAAGCAAGTATGTTTCTCCAAGGGTTTTGGATTTCGTCCATACAGATGTATGGGAACCTTTAAGAGAACCTTCACATGTAGGTAATAGGTACTTTGTTACCTTTATTGATGATTGTTCAAGGAAAATTTGGTTGTATATAATCAAGAAAAAATCAGATGTGTTTGAAGTATTCAAAAAGTACAAAGCACTTGTTGAGAATGAAACAGGTCTTAAAACCCTAAGGTTAGGTGGAGAGGGAGGGGGGGGATATTTCTCCAATGACTTCACAGGGTTCTTAGAAGATGAAGGCAAAAATATATGTTGAATGAGATGAATGTACCTTTCTCATAGCGGGCTGATGCAGCAACCACAACACATATATTATGAACATGATTCCAACTTCAATAGTTCATGATCTTACTCTGGATGAGGTATACTATCAAAGAAAACCAGATTTTTCTCATTTAAGGATTTTTGGTTGCATATGCTATGTTCATGTCCCACAGGAAGTTAGAGAAGGTAAACCTGATGCTAGGGCTGAAAATGCATTTTTGTTGGCTAGTCAAATGAGCAAAAGGGGAACAAGTGTTATAATCCATTCACTGAAAATCTTAGAGTGTCAAGCGATGTGTTTGATGAGTTAAAACCTTGGTATGGAAGTGTGAATGATTTGTAGGAAGAAGACTTTGTACATGCAGATCAGGTACATGAAGAGCAAGTGCAAGTTAGCACTACATTGAGTGGGCCAAGTATGCCAAGTTCTTTACATAGCTCATGGTCATGGAAGGGCAAGCAAAAGGAGTTAGAGCATACATCAAAATATAGCCACAATAGAGGTAATGGAGGTAACTTGGTAAGAGATTTTCATTCAAGCGAAGATGAAGATGAATTTGAAGAAGTTGTAACTCCTGAAGTGCAAACGAATTGGACATGGAAGAAATATCCAATCACAGGTAATGAAAGGAGATCAGAAAGGGTAAAACATCCTATTGAAAAGCTCACTTATGATAGCTTTATTTCAAAGCATTATGCTTATACGATAGAGGTTATCAAAGATAAGGAACCATCAAGCTGTGCGGAACCTAGCCAACACAAGGAATGGAGAGATGTTATGGATGAGGAGATTCAAGCTCTCAAGGAAAACCAAACTTGGGAATCGGTACCTAGAGAAGAAGGCATGAAGATGGTGACGAACAAATGGGTGTACAAAGTCAAAAGGAATTCGGATGGATCTTTAACAAGGTAAAAAGCAATGTTAGTAGCTAAAGGCTACACACAAACATATGGGCTTGATTATGAAGAAACTTTTAGTCATGTTGCAAATAAGAGTACAATTAGGACTTTCATTTCAGTGGCAGCTTCTAAAAGTTGGACAATGTATCAATTTGACATTAAAAATTATTTTCTTAATGGAAATTTGGAAGAAGTGGTTTATATGTATCAACCCACAGGTTATGAAGATGAAAAGAAGCATGATTTTGTATATAAACTAAAGAAGGCTTTGTATGGACTCAAGCAAGCACCTAGAGCATGGAGTGAGAGATTGGTTGAGTACCTAATGAAGTGTGGTTACATTGCAAGTGAGTCAAATCCTTCACTCTACATCAAAAGGTTTGATGGAAAATCTATATACATATGCATATATGTTGATGATCTTATCATAACACGTGATAATGATGTAGGTATCAAAGAAATTAAGGCAAAGCGTGGGAAGGAATTCAAGATATCAGATCTTGGAATCCTCAAATACTTCTTGAGCATTGAGGTAGTGTACAAAAATGATGGTCTCTAATTGAAATAAAGAAAATATTTTTTGGATGTATTGTATAGGTTTAGAATGAGTGGATGCAAACCACTAAAGCAACCAATGGATGTAAACACCAAACTTAGCTTTGACTAAGGAGAATAACTTGAGGACATTCAAACCTATAGGAGCCTAATAGGCTCACTTATATATGGAACAATAATTGAACCTGATTTGGCATTTAGTGTAGGAGTTCTTTCTCAATATATGCATGCTCCTAGTAATGATCATTTGAATGCAGCAAAGAGGATACTCAGGTACATCAAAGGTATAATAAATCATGGACCTTTCTATGCTTATGGAGGATCATTAGAGCTCAAAGGATATGCAAGTGCTGATTGGGCCAGCTCCAAAGATGATAGAAGAAGCACCAAAAGCTATGATTGCCTCCAATTAGGGAAAATCCAAGAATATATTATTAGAAAAGCATTGAACCTAAATAATCTTTTAACACACGTCAAAACTTAGCCTTCTGGAGGAAATTTAGGACCTAAAGGATCCAAGAGGAAAACCACACAATTTAGTCCTAGAATTAGTATGATTCTTTGGATGTTTCATTAGAAACTCTTAACAAGGAATTCAAATCTATATTTCCTAAGGCTCCTCTAGACAGATTTCAATCATGAGTGCCACCACAAGAGAAACATGATCATGTAGCACCAGCTTATGGAGAACTGAAGGAAAAACTTAATCCTCAACTAGAAAAACCTACATTTAGAATGCAAGACCTAGGATGTCACCATTGACCATCCCAAAAGGTGCCTTTCATGAAAAAAAATGTTATGATGGGTCTATTAATCGTGATGATCATGTAGCCCAACTCAAAAAAAAAAAGGTCATGAGAGCTAAACAATTCATTGGTGTTTTCATTGAATATGATTTATTCATATTAAATTTTATTGGAGCAACATTTCCATGGACAATGGGGATGTTTGGAGACTTTGAAGCTCCAATCCAAGATTTCATAGATGATCTTTCAAAATGATGAGTTTAGCATGATTGGAGTTGTTTCATCTACATATTCAAATGATTCAATCACATATCGATGTGAGTTGGGGCTAGATGCTTTAAACAATATGCAAATCAATGTCTACTTGGAAATAGATTAGCAATGAAGAAGTTACTATTTCTATCCCTAGAGGATCTAACCGACAAACATTACACTCATTAGTATACATTCATAGGCTCAGTACATTGAATGAATGTACCAGGGATAGTGTGGACTTAGATGAGAATCTAGCTGCCAAGCTAAGAATTTCAACTTGTCACACAAAGAGTGAATCATGTGCTTCCTCCAGTTCAACGGAATCTTCAATTGATGAAATTTATGACATGATAGTGAAGAACCTTCAGATGGAACAAGGAAAAGAGCAATAAAGCACACCTTATGGCCAAAGAACATAAGCTCTTAAAACATCTCAACATTGTTATGTGGATCATGCCACTTACATGTGCAATAGAGTAGCAATGTATCAACCAAAAGATTATAACAGATCTCCTCAACAATAGTATTAACAACAAAAATACCAAGAAGGGAAATATTATCAACCTAGTTCTATGTATCCTCCTAGAGATGCACATGAAAACCCTCGTAGAGACCAGCAACAATATTTTAGGGATCCATACTACATGAAACTTACTATAGTGAAGGCAAGCAAGATCTAGTGCCTCTACCTCCAAAGGTTGTGCTAGTCAAGTATGTAGAGGAAAACATAGAGAGGGATATTTTCCTAATAAAACTAGCAATGGTAGAAATCAAGACTACATGTATAGAGATATACTTGGAAGATAGAAGTGAATATCCCAAAGATAAATATTTATCAAGTCTTGAAGTTTAGAATCTATAGAAATTTGAATTTCCTGGTTTGGATATTCTATGAGGAAGTTATGACCAAATATAATGGAACTAGGTGGATGTGGAGCATCTTTCCTTGAAGAGATATGTAGAGAATTAAATGCTCTTTATAGGTGGCTTATGATTATCCAATGATAGCTTGCATCCACTAACTAGAAGGCTCGTAGAGTATAATTTCTATAACAAGTGGAATCATCTAATTTGGGCAGCAAATGAGAGATTTATGTGAGTTTTAGTAAAGGTAGGTATGCAACACTTGCTCTTTCTCTCACTTCCTATCTTTTTTTTCTCTTTCTTTACTCTTCTCGCTCTTTCTAATCTTTTCCTTCTCTCTCTACTCTTTACTTTATCTCACTCAAGATCTCCTTCTTATTCTCTCTTTCTATTCTTTCATACTTTCTCTTTCTCTTTCACATGCTTTCATCTATTTCTCTCTACCTCTCTTTCCTAATTTATCATTTATCCTTTCTCTCTATCTCTTGCTCTTTCTCTTATCTCTCTTTCTACTTCCTCTATATTTCTTTCTCTCTTCTTATCTCTCTCTCTCTACCTCCCTCTATCTCTCTCTTTTTCCCCTTATCTTATTCTTCTATCTCTTTCTTTCCCTATATCTCTCTCTCTCTCTCTCTCAACTTCTCTTCTTGCTGAGAGGGGTGCAACCCAAACATGTGTTATAAATAAATTCATTAATTTCATTGCATAAGCATCATGTAGCTCGACCTCCTACACCTTTCCTCGTGATTTCTCCATGGAGGCTTATTTTGTCTCATGATCAATGAAGATGCCCTATAATTAGTATGAAATCTTTCCATAAAATCGTTACAAGAAGATCACTTTTCCATTTCCATCAAGCTTTCCCCAAGGTCTCTTTTGCCTTCATGATCTGATACCGAATGTGAGAAGTGGAGAATGACATACCTACTAATGGACTTCTCCAATCAAGTATTAAAGATATTTGATACAAAGTGGCATGCTCCAAAAGAGGACTACTAATATACATTAGACAATCCTTATCTAATAAGTTTATGATCTAAGGGCGTGATCAGTTCAGACGGATCTCAAAACGGACATTGTTTGGTCGGAGATCTCGACTTTAGACTGACTATGAGGTCTTGTGTTCTTGTGAACAAGTGATTCACTTAGCTTAGTGGTTAAGACTCAAGTATCTGAAGGAGGAGATCTTGGGTTCAAACCCAATGGGGGGCATGGATAGAGTATTTTGCCCAATAAGATCTAGAGCCTTCTAGAAGCATCCACTTGAGTTAACTCAAGTTAAATCAGACACTTGGTGCACATCGAGTTACATGGCTGACAAATGGATGGTTAGTATCCACTTGCCCAAGAAGGCAATCCCCTAGGAAGAGCTATATATAGAGGCATTTGGTTAGAGGAGAGTGATCTGTCTAGCACGTGGTGGTTGTAATCTTGCATTGGTATCACAACTCTAGGCAAGCTTCCATGGTGACCTTGGTGGTTCATCATCATCTTCCCCAATGTAGAGATTTCCCTCACCTTCTTCATTGCAAATTTCCATGAGTGGTGGTACCTGTTGCTCATGTGTGTGCTAAAGAACCATTTCGAATTCTTCTTGGCAATCATACCTTAAAGAGGATTAGAAAAGGCATGGCTTGCCTACAAAGTGGCAACATTATGACCACCACATGCTAGAGATATGACTCTCCTCCCAACCAAATGCCTCTATATATAACTCTTCCAAGGGACTGCCTTCTTGGGTAGGTCGATACTAACCATCCATTTCTTAGCCATGTAACTGAATGTGCGCCAAGTGTCCTAGTTAATTCGACTTAACTCAAGTGGATGCTTCTAGAAGGCTCTAGATCTCTTTGGGCAAAATACTCTCTCCATGTCCCGCTTGGGGATTGAACCGAAGACCTCTTCGTTCACATCCTTGAGTCTTTACCACTAAGCTAAGTGGATCACTTGTTCACAAGAGCACAAGACCTCATAGAGAGCCGCATGCTTTTGATTATTTCTAATGAGCATGCTTTCCATTGTTTTGAATGATGAGTGTAAATAGTAGATGATGCAACAAGATGTAGGTATTTATAGGTATTGATATGGAAATCTTAGCCTGAGAATTATTCATTTATCAAATATTATGGAAGTTGACAAATTAAGATCGTGCATTCGATCTGCATTTCTTTTCGATCAACAAAAGAAAGCTCTCTTCAAGTTTTTGTGGAGATGTGAGCATGGGTATGAAGATTGGCTCTTCTTTGCATGGAAAGATTTGCTTGAGGACCTAAGGATGGCAAATGGCTCTTCGTGAGGATCAATGGAAGGAGGTATCTTAATTGGGAGATAAGTACTTTACAAGTTGATGTTTTCATTTCAATATTTGCTCTGCTCTGTGCTTTCATATAGAATGCATATTTATTATCATTGAAGTAGGAAAGAAATCTATAATTTTGAAAGCCTTGTATATAATCTAATGAAAAAAAAATAGGAGAGCATCAAAGTATGGAAACACTTTTCAAGCATAAGCATGCATTTATGAAAGAATGCTGGTGCATTTCTCCTTTTCAAAGAATGTTTTCATGCACAAAACATATTTTCTTCTTGCTTGAAAAGATAGCTAATGTTCAAGTTTATGCACATGAGCGGTTATATCTTGAAAAACAAATCTACCAAGTAGAATATTTGTGCATGGAACATGCAGTTTTAAGCTCAAGAGTTGCTTGTTTTAAGTTTGGTGCATGAAAGGATAATGCTAACACGTGCATGTACTCACATGCATTTGCATGCAAGAACAGCCATTTGTGTATGCATCATTGTTTGTTTCGTAATTGAATGCTTATACTTTCATTAACTCCTTTTTCTAACTCAACTTAGATAGCTAGGGAAAATAGCAAAATAGGTAGTTGCAAGGCCCTTGGTTGCCATGCATGCTGAGTAGCTAGTTTCTTTAACCCAAACATGATACCTAGGTATCACAAATTAGGCATCTTGATTAGGAAAAGTAGGCCCTTCAAAAGTCAACCGCTCAATTTTCTTGCTCATGGGAATGGCAAGAAAATAGAACTACTTGAAAATTTCCATGAGGACTCTATGTTTAGGAGAAAACTTAGAGAATCCTAACGAGAAGCCTAAATGTAGTCGTTAGCTTGGATTTTGGAAATCATGCATCCTAGTAGGTTGATAAAGTTTCCTTTGAAAGTTTTATCTGATTCTATCCCAAGACGTAATAAGAATCAGATAAAATCAAATGGAACTTAAATCAATTGAACTTTTATGTTCAAAGGATAGTTGATATGTTCTGAATTTGAAAACATCATGGAACTTTTGAAGTTTTTTCTTTGGTTTCATCTTGACGAGTGATGCACCTCAAAGAGTTGAATAAACTTTAGCATCACTTGAACTTTAGTGTTCAATAGTTGGATGCTAGGTTCAGGATGCTAGGTTCCATGAGTACATCTCTAATCAAGATGCAAAGTTTTCAAAAAGCATGGAAACTTTATTAAGTACTTTTCTGAGGATATGAAAAAGTATGCTTGGTTTTGATTAAGCTAATTAGAGATTAAAGAAGAAACCCAATTCAAAGTAATCTTTAAGAATTAAGCTACTTCCTAAAGATAAGCCAATAAAGCAAATAGTCTGGTTAACTTTTTTATTGGTTAAAAAAAGAATATCTTTTGGACAAGACCAAGATTTAAAGCTTTATGGTTTGTCCAAAAGTCAAGATCTCTTTAAAAAGATTATTTATGTAAAGAAAAAGATTCCAAGATGAATCATTGGATTAGTATTACTTGATTCCTTAGCAAGAATCTAAAGTTCTTGAAAGAAAAAAAATATTCCTAGATGTGAGACTAGAATCTTTCAAGTAAGTTTAATAGCAAGTAGTTCCTAACAATTCCCAAACCACTTGGATGGGTACTTAAGTCCAAATAGTGATATAACCTAAAGGTATATCAAAGATTCGTAGCTTTGGAATCTGAGAGGCATTAGTGTATGCTTGAACTAAAGTTCGGGGAGAGATCTCTATAAATCCTGCATGTAAGCAAAGAAACTTTAGATACTTTAGGAGATCTTAAAGATAAAGACTAAGTCCTTATTTTAGTCCCAAGGTCAACCATACTTGATCAAGCTTGTTCATGATTGTCCAAGAACGTGCAATTGGAACTACTCTATAGATTGCACAAGTATTGGCAATAGAATCACTTTTGGGAATTATTCACTCAGGTTCCATTTATCCAATCAGAAAATGTGAAAAGAGTAAGTCGTTCCAAGTCGGAATAGAGTGAAGAAATTCCAAGAATGTAGTCGACAACCGTGAAGATGGTACTTAAGTTTTTAAAGGTAAAACATAATGTTTGCTTATTCTTAAAGGAATTTTGGTACAAATCTATAAAGCATGAGTGGATGCTTAGAATTACACAGTAGAGAGATTCGTGTAAAGTCCTCGCCAGGATAGATACCTAAGGCATCAGAAAGAAAGGAATCTAAAGACAAGAAGTCAAAGGTTCTTGTCACTACAAAATGGTTAAAAATACACCAATTGAACTTAAATCTATGAAAATTCAAGTACTTGGAATTCTAACTGGTTTTCATTTAAAAACCTTAGCAAAGAAGGTTGGATGTTCCATCAAAACGTTTTCAAGTTCCCAAAGGAAAGCACAAGATCATGAAACAATCATGTGAAGGGATCAAAACCCAGAAAATATAGTTAGAGGTAATGATTGAAGCTTCAAAATTCTCATAAAGAATTGAAGCAAGAAGGTACTCTATCAAGATATGTTTAGACTTTAGGATAAGTATCATCTATGCATTAATGTGAATATAAAATAGGGTGGTATGGGACACCAGATTTTATACTCAGATTGATGTAGGAAAGATGGTATGAGACATCGGACCATGGGATGATAATTATCTTTTAGTCTTCGATTGGATCTTCAAGGTAAGTTTGATCCTCAAGGGAATTTAAACTTCAAAGAAGGATTTTAAATTTAAGGAGGGTAAAAATAGCATCTTAAGGGATTTTTACGATATTTTTAAGATCAAGGAAATAGAAGATATCAAGTAAGTAACTTCCAAGATCTTCTCGGAACACTTCAAGATAAAGTGTTTTTAATTCAAAAATATTTGATAAATTTCTTATCAAGTAGGACTTTAACATTCAAATGATCCTATGAAGTAAGAAAAAGACTGACTACGTCAAGCACTAGTTCCTAGTGTAACTTGGTAAATTCACTCTATATTCTCTATATACTCTATATTCTCTTTCAAGAGAAAAGGGAAGATAAGAAAAAGATGAACTCATACTATATCATTAGTGCAAGTAAGTGTAGCCTACTCATAGAGATACATCATAGTATGTATCTTTCTCTTTACGAAGTAACTTTAGCTTATTACTAAAGGAATCATCAAGTTTGAGATTTTATACTCTATATTGAAAGCTTATCTTTAAGATAGGACAAGCAATATCATACTCTAGGGAATAATAAGATCAATAAGTCATGGAGGTGGGATTGAGTCTCACTTGAAAACTTTGAGATGAGGCATTATTATATCTATCTCTAGTAATGGTGTTTGTCTGCATGAGGAAGATCTAGTTGATTAGCACCTAAGAAATTTGGGATTCAAGTGATGATTTTTAATCCTAGAGTTGGAAGAGATGTGGAGAATGTTGGCATAATTTAGCAAGCCTAAGTGTGTCGCTAAAGCCTTAGCACTACATGTAGATTTAGCTCTTCACATGAGAGAACCACATATGAACACTTGCCTGTCAATTTCGTTAAATTCACCTTGGATAAATGTAAAAGCAAAGGAAAGAAGGAATCTTGTGATGTTGATGAGATAAACCCATGACTCATGTGGTAGGAAGAATCTATTCAAATTATCCCTAAAGTGTAGGACCACGTTTAGGTGAGGGAAAATTCAAATTTAAAATGAGAGCATGTGTATAAATACACATACTTTTCAGTAGGGGACAAGTGTGAGCCATTTTGAGAGGCATTGAGCTACTTCATGAGCATAAATTGATCTCACTCTAGCTATGTCTAGTACACTAAACCTCCCTTGTATCATATGTTCATGATCATGTACATTTTGATACATTTTCTTCAAGTACATCTTTGTCTACTATTCTCTACTACATCTTCATCATTATAGTGATTTTCATGTAGTCGATCATTTGATATAATTTAACATGGATTAGTTAGATTAAGTAGATACATCCATATAAGTTTTCATTGAGTTTGAATCAAAGGATCTCTAGATATGAAACATCCAAGGTGACTATGTTTGCACACCTTCTAGATCTGAAAAAGTCGGGATGACCCCCTAACTTGTTAAATTCATTTCTGAGTGTATTGAACATATTAATTAATGAAATAATTGGATTTAGTTAGCTATTCACTCGAATTAGATACGTGCAAAAGCACTCTAGTGAATTCATACCAGGGTGTGAGCTTTGAGCAAAATAATGAGCACTTCTATTCCCAAAATAGAAGGTTTTTCACATTTCTAGTATATGCAAATTATCTATTTTGATGTAAACTTTTGGGTAATGATGCTCCAAAGCACTTAGTGGTTCCAAATGCATTACTGTGAAGCAAATGGATTCATTACGTATCCCTATAGGTGACTTGGTAAGTGTAGAGCAAGTTTTGAGCAATAGGAGCTCATCCCTAAAGCCCATCTATCCATCTCCTCATAGTGGTATTAGAGCAAGCAATCCACATGGGAGATGGATTTCCTTCATCCATTGACAATTAGTTGGATCGAGGTAATAACTCAGCTTGATCACTTAGAATGGAAGCTCATCTTCAAGGAAGAAAGCTCTATGGTTACATATTTGGAGATGAGATGCGAATCCTTAGAAGCAAAGGATAACCAACTGAAGATGAACAAGAGAGAAGTTGCAAGATTTAACAAGAGACTTGGAATGTTCTTGAAGCATTTTCTCTTATCAAGTACGAAGGGAAGAAAGAACCGACTATGGATAGAGTTCACCACACTCAAGAATATTCCCAAACAAAGTGTGACTAATTTTGTCACCAAAATAAAGGACATAGTAGACGAGCTTGGAAGCATTGGAGAAATCATTGATGAAAAGCATATAGTAAGGCAAGTGATCAATGGAATAAAGGTAGATGAAAAATGTAAAGCTTTCAACACAACCACGGACCTCTACATGGACATGTAGGTTCCTAATTTCAACATCCTCATGGGACAATTGTTTGCACATGAGGCAAAGCTTATTAAGAATGGAGACAACTCAAAAGGTAATTAATCCTCTGCTTTCTACACAAATAATAAAAAAAATAAAGGTATCAAAGGGAAAGGTAAAATCTCTAATGATGAAGGTAGTACCTGTCAAGCAAACTTTGTTGTAAGAGGTAGAGGCTCAAGAGGAAGAGGCAGAGGAGGAAGACAAGGCGGGGGGAGAACTCAAAGCTCCTCTCCATGTGCCATATGTGGCTTAACTAATCACATTACTGAGAATTGTTTGAGGAATCCTAAAAATCAAAGAGAAAGATGTTACAATAGAGGAGGTTATGGAAGCTCAAGATGTATCTTCAACAACAATGGCTATAACAACAATTCATACAACAACAATAATTATCAAGGAGGATAGAGAGGGAGGAGAGACTACAACAATTAGGCAAATGATCGAACTCAAGTCAATTCATTACTCCTGATCAACATGAACATGAAGAAAAATAAAGCATATGAACATGTATTCTATATAGGCTCATGTTGCTCAAATCATATAGCATGGAATAGACATGAAGTCCAAACAAGAGATGACACAAGGCATCTAGTGGAAAAGATAGGCAATGTGAAGACTTTAGATGGTAATATGAACCTATTGAGAAAGGTATTGTATAGGCCAATTATCAACAAAATCCACATAAGTGTAGGTCAGATTGTTGAAAAGGGATTGCATGTTAGATTCACAAAGAATGGAGCTTTTGTTGAAGAGCCACATCAAGGATTCAAGGGAATCAAAAAAGGAGAAAATACAGGTAGACTATTTACATTTGATCTCCAAGATACTAGAAACATTGCATTGTTCATTTGTGGTAGTCAAACATGATCAGAATTGGAAATTTGGCATGAGGTTAGCTCATATAGGTGAAAGAGCTCTGAAGCAAATCAATACGGATACGTGTGTGCTTGGTCTACCAAATATCTCCAAAAAACACATGATTTACAAATGTAGTGCTTGTCAATTTGGCAAGCCTCATAGACAACCATTCACAAAGAAGGGATTCGTCCATGGAGATCTATTGGAGCTAGACCATACAAATGTATGGGGACCAACCCAGGAGCCTTGAATATCTAGATCCAAGTATTATGTGTCATTCATTGATGATTGCAACAAATGGACAATATTATACATTATGAAGCATAAATATTAAGTGTTCTCATGTTCTAACAAATATCTAGCACTTTTGAGAATCAAACAGGTAAATATTTTAATGGATGGATCTCAGAAGAAGTGTACATGGCTTAACCACCAGCGTATGAAGATAAGGATAAACCAGATTTTGTATGCAAGCTAAGGAAGGCACCCTATGGCCTAAAGCAAGCTCGTACAGCTTGGAACCATAGGCTTGTTACTTATTTTCTCTATCAAAATTTTGTGGCTAGCAACGTAGCATCATTTTATTTATAAATAAGACCGACTCAGAAGTTATCTACTTATGTGTCTACATGGATGACATTATCATTATAGGGAATGATGATAATGGCATGAAACAAGTTCAAGCTCAACTAATGGAAGAATTTTAGATGAGTGGCCTTGGTTTGTTAACATACTTTCTTGGTCTAGAACTTTTGTATATAGATTCAAGTGTCTTTATTGATCAAAGAAAGTATATCCATGATATGTTGGTAAAATTCAAGATAGAGCACACCAAAATTGCAGTTACACCCATGGAACTTAATCATAAGCTTAGTTCTCATGAAGGAGAACTTCTTGAGGATGTTACAAGTTACCAAAAACTTGTTGGGTGTTTCAACTATGCAACCCTAACAAGAGGAGACATTGCTTATGGAGTAAGTATATTAAGTTAGTTTATGCATGAACCAAGAAAGCCTCACATGGAAGCTACCAAGAGGGTGCTAAAGTATCTAAAAATGAAGGGTTTTTTGCCCTTTCACTTTTGACTTGGACATAAAGATGTATTTGATGCAGGTTGGGTTGGCTCCAAGGATGATAGGAGGAGCACCTTAGGATACTTGTCTTTTGCAGGTTCAAAGCTTATACCATGGTCATCCAAGAAGCAACCAAATGTGGAATTTCCATCTACAGAGGCAAAATATAGAGGACTAGCAAATGCAACTCATGAGGCTATGTGGCTCAAGCAACTTTACATAGATTTGTAGTTACACTCTTACACTCCAATAATTTTTGGAGACATCACAATTCACTTCATTTGGCTGCTAACATTGTATATCATGCAAGGACTAAGCACACTGAAGTGCACTATCATTATGTAAGGGAGAAATTGCTTAGCAAGGACATTCAATTGTCCTATGTATCAACTCATTTACAATGTGTAGAGATACTCACAAAGTCTTTGGATGGAACCAAGATAAATAGGTTCAAATTGATGCTTGGTTTGCACGAAATCAAGGAGGAATGAGGTCCAAGCATGTTATACTTGAGCGCGAGATGTTGGTGCAAGGGAACCCAAGCCCACATACTTGGATGATTAGCATATTCCTCATGGGGTCTTATATGATCAATCCCTTATAAAATCAATTACATTTACCTTTGTAAAACAACCCTACTCCCATGAGGAAGTTAGAAAGCATCAAATCTCATAGTTGATTGATGAGAGAATAAATCCTATAGTTTAGGATTCACTTTTAGGTGGACTTTTGAATTTTGAATTCAAAAGATCGGCTCCAAACTCTACTATAAAAGTAGTTCAAATGGACATGCATGGATATCCCTCGATTAGGAGATTAATTGAGAGGAAGACATTGTGATTTGAGAGCTCACTCTATAATTGTGCAATAGATTATTACAAATGATGTTGTAATTCTATGTTACCTAATCCATACATTTTCATTACATCTTTACTCCACTTCTATGTTACCTAATCCATACATTTTCATTACATCTTTACTTCACTTCTCTGCCATGACTACATGAGTACACTGATCTTCTTTGAGCTTGTTCTTAGTGTATCATTGATAATTTGTCACGATTTAAAGCATCATTTCATATCAATTTTCATCGAGTTTGGTTTAGAGAATCTCAAGATATAAAACACAGAAGGTGACTTTGTTTGCACACCTTCTAGATCCTAAAATGTCGGGATGACTCCCTGATTTGTTAAATTCATGTCTCAATCTATGGTATAACTAAATTAGTGAATTAAATTGATTTACTTAGCTATACACTTGAATTAGATGTGTAAAAAATCTATGTGGTGAATTCATACCGATTTGTGAGCTTTGAGCAAAATACAGAGCACTTTTATTCCCAAAATAGAAGGTTTGTTTACATTTCTAGTGTATGCAAGTTATCTATTTTGATGCAAACTTTTGGGAGTCATGGTTCAAATTAGTTGGTTGTTCCAAATGCATTATTGTGAAGAAAAATGAGTCTTCAACGCATCCTTGGAGTTAACCAGGCAGGTGTTGAGCAAGTTTTGTGAAACACCGACGCATCTCGCGAGCCCATCTATCCATCTCTTCACAGCTAAATCTACCATGTAAAAGAAGAAATCTCTTATTTGTTGTAAGTCATGAGGATGATAAATTAGAATCATTTGTGAAGATTGGTACTTATGGATTAGCTCGATCTCAAATTCGAATGTTTTTGCAATAGTATTGAAAACTAAGGGGCAAATAAAGAATAAAATTTGCATTAGAATGCTAATTAAGAATCTTCCAATCGAGATTCTAATTCATGGATGAAGAACCAAGGATATGGGAAGTAGGTTGATGAATTTTTATACAAAAAATGGATATTTTAGGAAAAATTATTACTCATGAGTATAATCAAGGTGGTGACAACTCCTAGAGTGGAATAAAGTCAAGTTTATCATATTGATTTGAGATGGGTCTGAATTCATTTTACCATACAATTTTGTTTAATTTCATATGGTTTATTATCTCCAGAATATAATGTTCAAGCTTCATTGGCTTGACATTCCATAGTTGTCTTTCATATTATTGCTCCATGATAGATACATCACATTGTGAATTCGGGTCACTAAGAGAATGTTAATTTTATGGGAGTAGTAGTTTTGAGGTAGGTGTATAGGATGGGACATAGTAGAAAATAATTAGATGGTTTACCAATTTTGTGTTTCCTTTCCAAGTTTCTTCTTAAGGGGAAGCGTACTAGAAGAAAACACATATAGATGACTATATGAATTTCATTGTACATAGGGGCTAGCACAAGGGACTATTGAAGGTTCTTTCTAGATGTGTTTAGTGCCATTTTGACAAAACAAATGGAATGATGGGGAATAAAATGTTATAAAGTAAGATCCTAGACCATAGGGTCGGAAAGAGAGACCATGAGTTCCTAATTTATGAGCCACACCTTAAGTACGTGTAATGGATGGATATGGCATAGGAAGTTCTTTACAAAGAACTCATGCCTTTTTAAGATATTTGCTATGGTCGGGTGGAGGCTCATGCATCTATAATGTGTGTCTCAAATCTTCTCTCAAGTCTCTCTTCCATGTGTAGATTGTGAGGACATCCTCATGTTCTAAAATGAAAGTTCATACATCTTGAAATCTATTTTGCATTTTCTCTTACCACATGTTAGAGGTTCCAAAAATTCATACAAAATGTTCATTGCGTTGTAGTAGTTATTCTCTCCAAGTTCAAGACATAGGAAGCACCAATTATGGTCAAGTTTTTCAAATATTAAGAAGCATTCAAAGAAAACCATTGTAAATTTTATGACCAAAGTGAAGGATACAACATAAGCATTATCTAGCATTGGAGGGATCATAAGCAAAAATTTAAATATTAAGGAAAGCTATGAATAGATTCCAAGAACATACCAAGTGGAATTCACTTGCAATAGTCTTAAGGATCTATTTTGATATACAAGATCCTGATTTCAACACATTCGTTACTCAAATCATAGTCCATGAAGAAAACTTCAACCAAAGTGGATATGCTGACAAAGTTAATAAAACATCTACCTTCTACATTGCGAGAAATAAAATTAAGAATATTAAAGATTAAGGTAAGAAGAATGAGAAGGAGCAAGGTACCTCTTGTCAAGTCCACTTTATAGGAAGAGGAAAATATGGAAGAGGTACAGACAGAAGTGATAAGCACTATTTTATGAAGTTGAAGTAGATTTGCAAGTTCATGAATACATCGATGCAGATCGGGCTAGTAGTATTCTAGATAGAAGATGTAATATTGGCTTTCTATTCTCACTTGGAAGTGCAACTATTACATGGAGTAGCAAGAAGCAACCCATTATTGCTTTGTCAAGTACAGAGGCTGAGTATAGAGGTGTTGCAATGATAGCATGCGAAGCATCTTGGTTGGAGATGCTACTTGCAAATTTAGGTGTGGAAGTGCAAAAGCCTATCACCATCTATTTGGATAATCTTAGCAACATATAGCTAGAACCGAATCCTATCTTTCATGCTAGAATAAAGCATATAAATGTGCATTATCACTTCATTAGAGAGAGAGTACTAGCAGGTGATATTGATCTTCTTTATGTGAGGACCGACGAGCAGGTTGCTGATATATTTACTAAAGCATTTGGAGTAGAGAAGCTGAAGAAGGTTTGGAAGATGCTTGGATTAGAGGACATGACATTGAATTTGAGGAGGAGTGTTGAGATATCAAGCTCAACATGTGATGATCCAAGATTACACGTATCACGTTTTCATTTCATTAACATGTATAGTGGTCCCATCAATACATGTCAGGGATACTTCATTTAGCTTTACTAAATTTACCTATCGAGAGTGATGGTACACTTTTTTCTTGCCAACTCACTCTTTCATGGATATTAGGATTGTCCTTATGTCTTGTTCTTTATATATTGAACTTTTTGTATTCGTGTTTTAGGTTATTCTTCTATATTTCTTTTATGTAATAGAAGACGAAGAAGATCATTCTTCATTTCCTCAACTAGTGTGTGTGTGTGTGCTCCTCTTTGATTGTGAGAGTGGTTGTGTGTGATGATGGGGGATGATTCTAACACCCCAATGCAAAAAAGGAAGATGGCTGCCCTCCACTAGGTCCACAAGTAGTGATATATGCTCCCTGCTCTCAGAGTTTCTCTATACTAGTAAAGAGAATTAAAATAAAAGTTTAGGAACTTGTAGTAGACTATAAGAGATAAACAACAAGCTTTAAATCATCCCAAATAGATATTCCAGCTGGGAGAACCACCCTCTACAAAACAGACTACCTGTTTGCAACACTCTCTGCGTATGTGCAGAGATATACCTTCACAAAGTTGGCAATTTCTCACAACTCACTCAGCCAAATAACTTGCAACTTTGGCAAAGTTGAGGGAACAATATGAGAGACCAAATGAAGCTTGAAGTCAATGAAAATGATTAGAATGAGAGAGCAAAAAATTCTCTGCAATCTGGTACAATCAGATTTGGAAAAGCCTAACTACACCTCTACATAGAGCGGAGCAAAATCATTTGAAAATGAGGTAAGAAAGTAAGGGGGATGCTTGCTGGAGTTTATGACTTCACTAAACTAAGTGGGAAACGTATGTAATGCATAGAACTCAAGAAATAAAGGCGGGATGATGCTTATATAGACTTTTACTTTTCCTACAATCTAGCTAACCACCCACCAATCAGTTTAGGTGCACTTTTTGGTGGCTGATTTAATGAGATTTGAATTTGATTGAGCTTGGTGGAGCTTCTAGCTTTATTCCATGACTTTGGGTCCTCGTTTTGGATTGTTCCACTTTCAAAACTCGTGGTTGAGCCTTTTTGCATGATTGAGACTTGATTTTCAACACTCCCCCTCAAGTCTCAATGCCTAGGTCCTTCATTCTAATGCATGCCTTCAAGTTTTGTAGCTTTAATCCATCCAATGCTTCGGTAAACATATCTGCATATTGGTTCTTTGTATTGACATACTCCACCTTGACATCCTTTGACATGATCTTCTTTCGAATAAAGTGGTAATGCACTTCTATATGCTTCGACCTTGCATGCAACACCAGATTTTGAGCCAAGCACATGCTACTTATGTTGTCACAAAAAATAGGTACTTGCTTAACCTGCAAATCAAGATAAACAAACCACTTCTTGACCCACATAATCTCACATGAGACTTCTGCTAAGCCTCTATACTAAGCTTCAATCGATGAAAGAGCCACGTTTGGTTTTCTCTTTGATGTCCATGAGATGGTCTTCTTCCCTAGCATGATAACATATCCACTAGTGCTCCTCGTGTCATCTTTGGAACCTGCCCAATGAGCATCACAATAAGCTTGTACATTTAATCCATCATCAAATGGATAATATAGACCTTCATTCACTAATCCTTTGAAGTACCTAAGTACCCTTTTGGCTGCAACAAGATGAGGTACTCTTGGTGCTTCCAAAAATTGAGATAACACTCCAACTACATGTGCAATATCAGGTCTTGTCATAGTAGCATACAAGAGAGAACCAATTATTGACCTATACATGGTCACATCCTTCACTTCTTCACCGTAATGAGCACTTAGTTTAACATTCACTTCTAATGGATTTGACATGGGCTTGCAATCACAATAGCCAAACTTTTTCAAAAGATCAAGAATGTATTTCCTTTGCATCAAGTATATACCTTCCTCTTTATATAGTACTTCAATCCCAAGGAAGTACCTTCAAATCCCTAAATCTGAGATTTTAAATTCACATCCAAGATTCCTCTTTATGTCCTTGATGTTGGCTTCATCATCCCCTATACTGATCAAAACATCAACTTATATACAAATGAAAACAATTTTGCTACCTTCCTTCTTCACAAAGAGTGATGGGTCTGCATGACTCTGATTGTATCCACATTTTACTAAGTAGTCCACAAGTCTTTGGTTCCAAGCTATTGGGGCTTGCTTGAGTCCATAAAGAGCCTTCTTTAGCGTGCATACATGATGTGGAAAGCTCTCATCTTCAAAGCCCTGGGGTTGGTCCATGAAGACTACCTCTTCAAGCTCTCCATTTAGGAAAGCATTCTTCATATCCAACTGGTACATCTTCCAACCTTTTTGAGGCTGAAATTGCAATCAAACTTTTCATGGTGGACATCTTAGCTATTGGGCTGAATGTTTCCTCAAAGTCTATGCCATAGGTTTGAGCAAAATCTTTGGCAACCAGCCTTTCTTTATACCAAGAGATGCTCCCATTTGCATGCCTCTTTACCTTGTACACCCATTTGTTACCAATGACTTTCATGTCCTTTGTTCTTGGAACCAATGACCAAGTATCATTTTCTTCAAGTGCACTTCATCCTCCATGGTTTCAATCCGTTCCCTATGCTTATTTGCTTCTTCAAAAAAGCTAGGTTCTTCACAAGCTATAACTTGACTCATGTAGGCGTAGTGTCTTGCAATGAATGAATCATAAGTTAACCTTTGAATAGGGTATTTAACCCTATTGGATGACCTTACCTCACCATTAGGTGGTATTAATCTCCCCCTCCTTGGTTTAGATGATTTAATTTTGGAGTTTCTAATTTTTCCATATCTTCATCACTTGTAAATTCCATGTCTACCCATCAATGGTCTTCGTCATTTGCCTTCACTTGAATGAGCTTCATTCCTTATCCTTCCATGCCAAGATAATGTAGTACTCTCCTCTGATGGTGTGCTTGAAGTGGTTGGACCACTTATCTCCATGTTTTGTTGTTGCTCTTTGAAGTTCTTCTTGACTTCATATGCATCTTCAACATGTAACACATCTTTGCTACCATATCAAGGCAACAACGCATCAAATATTACATCCCTAGATACCTTAAGCTCATTTTTGCAAGGGTTATAGCATCTAAAAGCCTTTTTCTCTGAAGAGTATCCAAGAGATATACACCTATCCACCTTCGGGTCCAACTTGTGTCTCAATTCGTGAGGTATGTGAACATAACACAGACAACCAAATACTTTGAGATGTGAAAGATTGGTTTTCTTACCACACCAAGCTTCAAGTAACTCCATTTAGTCATGAGTTTGTACACCTATTCATAATGTATATGGCTGTATTTGTTGCATCAGCCCAATAAGAGTTAGGAACATTCATTTCATTTAACAAAGATCTAGCCACATTTTAACAAAGATCTAGCATCTTCTGCTATGTATCTATACTTCCTTTCTACCACTCCATTTTGTTGAGGTGTAAAACTGCAAGTGAATTGCCTTTTGATGCCATGGTCATGTAGAAAATCGGAAAATTAATTTGAAAAATACTCTCCTCCTCCATCCGATGTGAGAGTCTTTATATACTTCCCTCTTTCCTTCTCCACTAGGTTTTTGAACCTCTTGAAGTGGTAAAACACTTCTGAATTTGACTTGATGCAAAATATCCAAATAAACCTTGATGATCATCTATAAATGTGAAAAAATATCTGCAAAAATATCTATTACCTCCAATGGATGGCTCCCTTGTAGGTCCCCATGCATCTGTGTGTATGAGATTCAACACTTCATTGCTCACATGTGCTCCCTTCTTGAATGGCAATCTGCTTTGTTTTCCTAATTGACAAGCATGGCACAAATATTGCATATTTTGAGATGTAAGATAAGGTAGAACACTCACCAAGCCCTTCCTTTGCATGTCCTTCATCCTTTGTAAGTTTATGTGCCCAATTCTTTTATGCCATAAGTCGGTTTCTGCAATCTATTCGTTTTGAATTCACAAGTAGACAGTGTGAGGGGTTGATGGCTTTACCTCCATGGTGAAGAGTCTTCCTTGCTTCTTTCCTTTTGCTATGCACTTGTAGTCTTGCATGGGGTCTTCAAAAAAACATCCTTTCTCATTGAGCCTCACCTCATAACCTCTTTCAACCATTTGACCTACCGAAAGCAAGTTCTTTGTGATGGTTGGCACATGCAACACATCCTTCAACACCTTGGAGCTTTGAGATCCATTCAATGTAACATTTCCCACAATTGTAATCTTGTGCTCAGTGTCATCCCTTGTCTCTACATGTCCTTGAGTGATGGGTGAATATAAATTAAAGAAAACATCTTTATTGCAACTTATATGGTTGCTATACAGCCACTATCAATGTACCATGTAAAATCTGAATTGACTCTTTCACTTGAACCATACATCATAAGCAAGTTATCATTTTCTGAATTTGTTGAAGTACTAGCATAATTACCTTGGTTCCATTTGTATCCTTGATTGACTCCTCCTTTGGACCAACAATCTCTTGCATAATGGCCCGGTTTTCCACAATTGTAGCATTCTCCAATGGATGCTTCTCTTCCATGTGATCTTCCTCCTCTTCCTCTACTCCTTCCTCTTCCTCTTGATCCATAGCTTTGGTTGGAGCCTTCTAGGTTGCTTTAGCTTGAGCTTGACCTTCCTCTCCCTCTGCCTTGGGAGTTTTGTCCACCTCTTTTGCCTTTACCTCTACCTGCATAGAAAACTTGGGCTTGGCTGCCCATTGATTGTGAACCTCCTTGGTTCATCTCCTCGATCACCATCAATGTGACTAATTGATCAAATTCTCGTAGGGAATCCCTCACATAAACTGATGTGGTGAATGCTTTCTAGCTTTTATCCTCTCTCAAGCCATTGAGAGTGTGTGCAACAAGATCATCATCTTCGATTGGGCTCCCAATTGAGCCTAAAGCATCTGCAAGTTCCTTAACCTTCAAAATGTACTCATTTATGTTAGTACTTGGTGATTTCCTATGATTATTCAGCTGATTCTTGAGCTGAATCCTCCTTGCCTTGGTTGATGAAGAGTACAATCTCTTCAAGGTCTCCCAAACCTTCTTGGATGTGTCCAAGTCTTGTATATGCCCTATCATGCTATTGCTTATGTGTTGAAATAGAATGAATATGACTCTCCTATCCCTTTCTATCCATTCACTAAGTGCCTTGACTTGACCTTTAAGTGGTGGATCATGTACATCAAGCATTGGCTTCGTGCCGCTCACTAATCCCCACAATCCTTTGCCCATAAGGTAGTTTCTAACTCTAAATTTCCATGGTTGATAATTGCCTTTCTCTAACTTCTATATTTGTGCATTATAGTCAGCCATACTGAGCTCTAAGATGCTCCTCTAGCTTCTCCTCAAGTGTTTTTATGCTTTAGAAGGTGTGGATATTACCTTTTGATAGCTTCCCCCTTGCTAACCTTCGACTGGCTGAGATCTCGATCGACGTAGCCCCCTTTTGATGTCTTCTTGCTTTGATGAGTTTCCTACTCTTCTTGTGTTGGTTGACCCTTGCTTCTAACTATTGGAAGCATCTCATTGTTAGCCCCCAGAATGTACCGACTATGATTTCATAATTTATCATTGTAATGAATAGAGGGGTTACTTTATGGAGATTTCAAGAGTTTCTAAAAGTCTGAAAGTCCATTGTTCCTTATTTTTGAAGTGTGAAACAGTGCGATAGACTATGAAGAAAGAAGAATTGAAAATGCTACGGTATTTAGAGAAGTTACTATGTGTGGAGTAGTGTATTCTAGAAAGCCTATAGAATGAAGCACTATCTTATGATATTGTGCACGTACCGAAGTATTTATGCAATGTAAAGATTGAGAACTGTAAATCAATTCTATATGTAGCATTGCTCAGTATTCCACAGATGTATTTATTTGAAGATTATAATTGCTCAAGGAAGTCTATGATTCTTTGTGTATTTTACACTTCAAAATCTATAAGCATGTAATAATAACTTCAAGAACATAAACACATTTGTGAGTGCGTTAACCGCATTCATAAATCCCGGTTCTTGTACCTTATCTTTGGAATTGGTGCTATTTTATTACATTGGGGTCTTGCACTCCAAGACCCATGGCAATACCTGTTTCTCCTAGTACCTTTCCTGTAAACTTAACTCCTAGAGTAGTTACAACTAAATATTTTCTAACCAAAATGACACAATTAGTGCCTTGAGTAATTGTACTCAAACAAAAAACTTTGCGTAGGGCCTTCAAACACCATGTCATGAAGTGCCCATTGGGACTATAATATTTATGACTAATTACAAAATCATCCTTTGACAACTTTCCAATGTAGTTTGCCAAGGATGAGCTAGTTCTACGAGAAGATGGAATCCTATTGGACATTGCCACAAACTTGTCCACTTCAATGGCTTCCTGTTAAGAGAGAAAATGATAATTCAAGCTCCAATCTTATTAAATTAAATTATTCAATTCTTTAATAAGCACTTACATGATGAAGCTTTTCTTCTTTGTCCCCTCTTCTAGGGGCATCAAGATCTATGCTAGAATGGTCCATCCCACTCTACTCTGCTATTGGGGATGTAGATACTTTGTTCTTCATAATTCTCTCTCATGCTGCACTGAAATCTTCTTCTGTTGTATAATTATTATCATTTCTCAAAATATCTTCACACACCATCGTTATGGTGTCTGCCACAGAATCACCAAGTGGGATAGCTTTCTTTTCAAGTATATCAGATGTATTATCAAGTGGAACATTTGACATAGTGGAGAAAAGACTTAGACACTCATCCAGACAGAGTCCAAATGCCTTCTGAATGTCGTGAAGGAAAATAAACTCCTCTCCATCGAGAATGATGATGGAGAGATATTCAATTTCCACCTCTAGTAATGTGGGCTTAGAGAGGTTGAGATTTGATGGTGCAGGACCTTCCATGGTTGTATCATAGAGTTTGTCGTCCAAACCACCAAGGAACTCTCTATGGATTATGCCACTCTCTTTGGTTAAGTCTATGAACTCTGGTTCGGGCTCAATTTTTTCATGAACAAATCCCCCCTGACAAGGTTGTGGAGATCCATTGGTGCAGGCTCTGGTTCCTCATTGATGATAAATATTGTTGTGGAGATGTAAGAAAGGTACCTAGTACCCATCCTCTTCTTTTTGTTCCGTTTTTCTATCAAAGGCATTGTTTCATCCAACAAATGCCTTCCATGGTCATCGATTGCCATGAAGTGCTTAAGGTGCTTCATGAAAGCTTCATCAGCTTTATGAGTGTAGAGCAAAAGGTCACATGGGACCCACATTACCCTCATAAGGTGGGATATCTATAGAAAAGTGCAAGATGAAGTCCTCAAGGAACTAATGAGCTCAACAATTTTCTAAAAAGTCATGGAATTGGAAGTTCGTTTTCATGCGGGTACACACCACAACAGAATGGCATTGCTGAATGAGAAAATAGACATATTTTAGAAATAGCAAGAGCTTTGATGGCTGAGAAAAATATGCCTCATTGTTATTAGGCAAAAACTATGCATACTACTATATACATCATGAATAGAACTCAAACTACTATTGTACATCAAGTTACACTTGAAGAGAATTTCATAGGTAAAAATCCAAACTCATCACATATGAAAGTTTTTGGTTGTATTGCATATGTACATGTTCTAGATAAGCTAAGGATAAAGCTTGATCCAGAAGCAAAAAAAATGTATCTTCATTGGATACTCCCTTGAACAAAAGGGATATAAATGTTATAACCCACTCACACGACATGTGAAGGTAAGCAGAGATGTGGTGTTTGATAAAATGTCAAGCTTCTATGCAAATGCCAAAGATGGACTTAATCTTGAATCAAATGACAAAGAAAATACTGAAAATTCAAGTGTAGAATCTCAAGTTTTGATTGGACCGGATGCATCATCAAGCAATAGTTCCAATTCAAATCCATGGAGTGGAAGATTGCGGGGAAATTTGAATCTAGCAAGTTCATCAAATACATCCAAGAAAGATAAAGAAAAGCTCTTACTAGTAGTAAAACATCTATAAGTTTTGAATACATCGATGGAGATTCAAGCGGTTCAGAAAAGATTCTTGATGAGAAAATTGGATTTCCCTCTGTGAAGACTCTAAGAGTAAGAAAGGCACAAGCAGATGATACAAGGACAAGTGACCTAAGACCAAGACGATCTGGGAGGATGCAAAATTCAATGCAACGATTGACATATGATAGTTACATGCCTCATTATTGTGCCTACTTGAGAAAGGTAATACAAGATGCTAACCCCACTTGTTTTGAAGATGCAATTGAAAATGAAGATTACGAAATTGCTATGGATGAGGAGATGGCTGCACTTTATGGAAATGATACATGGAAGCTAGCTCCATTTCCCCAAGGAAAGGAACCCATAGTCTAGAAGTGAGTTTGCAAGGTAAAGCACAATGCTGATGGTAGCATAAGTAGGTACAACCACAATTGGTAGAAAAAGGATATGCACAAACATATGGAATTGCTTATGAAAAAACGTGGTCGTGTTGTTTCATGGAAAAGAGGGAGAAAACAAAAACTAGAGCTTAACTCGATGACTCTTGAGAGAACTCCTCTATCATAGCATAATTTTTTACAGTTTTTTCTTCGTAATTGATGCACAAAAATCTTCATGGAAAGCATCACTAGTTATGTTGTTGTATTCTATCAACCCGACATGGCACACAATGCACAACATCAGCCCCATACAAAATCGACATCATCTCGTGGCCCTGACCACCCAATCAGAGTGACTCCACCCGCCTACCGACTCGTATGGGTGCATGACAGCATATAGATAAGACCATATGATGCGGCTAGCATGGATTCATGGCCCTGGTCATTGGATCAAGGTAGCTCCACTCACCTACAAGCCCATTATAGTGCCCAATGACACATACACATATGTAGATGGTTGGTGTATGAAGACTTTTTCTAAAACATAATATGTCTTAAATTCAGATCAATTGAGAGATCAAAAGCAGAAGTCAAAGTGTCTCACTCATCAAGCGTTCATGAACACAAGTATATACAGGTACTCACTTTAGGTCTTTCCTTCACCTTCCTAGGTCTTCCTCCTGAAAGTTTCAGTCTGATTTCCAATCCTACTCGCATACTTGTGGTCCTTTATGCCTGACATGTAATCTCAATAGACGTAGGAAATTTTTGGCCTACTTAAATCTCTTAATGTTTATGCATTTCTTTATGTATCATATGCTCAATCATGTAGTCTTTTTATATACACATATATACAAGAGAAAAAGGAATCTAAAATAAGAAACATAACACTTTTATAGTGTCAGTCGCCCTTTTGAATCTGCATTCTTGATCGTCGTTGTTTCTTCATTTTGAGTCATCACTCTTGACTTGTTGATCTGGGTTGTCTTTTTTTTGGTTCAACAAACACCGAGCATGATTGGTAGATCCTCCATCAAATCCTCTCATGATGTCATTAGGTTATAATGACAAAAGAGTCTTTGGGTCTATCTGAGTTCATCTCCAAGAGCTCTGTATCTCTTTTCTTGAAAACTTCTGAACACTCTTAGAACAGAGCGAATTCTTACTCAGGTTTAGTCTTTCATATTGATTTATAGTAGCAAAAATGATAGAAATTGATAAATAAATTCATCAATCGAGTCCCACAACCACTAATTTGGAGGCCACATATTAACATGCCCATGAAAGGTACTCTGAAAAATTCTACAATAATTGTCCCAAGCCATATGTTGAGTGATCGTAGGTAAGGTGTTTATTCAATCTTTCTACCCTTGCAGATCTTACTTCTATATCCACTTTCTCTATTTGTGATTACTACTGCCAAAGTCTATCCTCAACCATAAATATTATAGGATAATCAAAGTTTCCTCCTCTGCATGCACTTATCTTCATCTACCTATAATCTGTGGAGTCTAAAAAAAAAATCTCCGCTCTAAGACATGCATCTAATAAATTGGGCTTGCACGCTCTTTCAATGGGATGGAATTATAACATCAGTGAAGATCTGTCATCCAACCCAATTCAGTTTTTGTCAATAAAACTTGATCTTTCTCCATCATAAAACCCTCTCTAATATGCACAAATCCCTCAATTCATTAACTCCATCAACCCCAACTAAATCTTCATGCATTAGTTTCCACATTGCAAACTCCAAAGTGGCCCCAAGAAATCACTTCAACCAAGAATATTCCCTTGACGGATAGTACCAAAAGGAGCTGAAGTTTCTATTGATCGCATTCCATTACATGCTCCTTTTCTAAATGTCTCCAGCACTCTATACAGCTTGTGCTTCGTCTAGTAAAGAGGAATGGTGTTGAAACCCAAATGCGAAGAAGGTTTCGCTAGAGATGCAATCGGTAGGTCTTCATCAAACGATTCCCGAAATCTTTCCTTCATTGGTGCAACACCCGATGTACTGTAGAGAATGATGAAAGAGAATACTCGTTGCCTCTTCTCTTTGTTATGTTGACTTCCATTTAGGAGGGAATTCCTCTTTTTTTTTTTTAATATAAAGGAAGTTCGGCAATAGCCTACTCTCCCGGACTTGAATTAAATTAAGAAACAAAGGTACAAAAGAAGGGGACTAGCGCCCACGGGACCCCCCAAATCCCACAAAGCAGGGGAAACTTGTATGAGTTCTAGGTTGCATTACATAGAAGGTTGATCACGCTCTCATCGCCCTCATGTGGGGCCCACTTGGGTTTGAGCTTGTTGTTGATCAAAATGAGGACTTTATGGTGCCTGAAGGGGGGGGATTTCTTACAGTTAACAATCCTTTTGCCAAGGAGGAATAGTGATTTCTCAATCGACCATTCCTTGGGGGTATCGCCGAAGTTGAGAGCACACCTCTCCCGCCATATTTTCCACAAGACTTCCCCTCTGATGGCGTTCCAGAGTGTCGCGGAGCAGCCGATCGCTTCTCCCAAAAGGACTTGTTTCCAACTAAGCTGTTTTTGAAGTCTGATTTTCTTTCCAACCGTCTGCCAGATTCTGAAGGAGCTGGGGCAGGAAAGGAAGATGTGTGCGACATCTTCAATCGCCCGGTGACAGCGTTTGCACCAAGGAGGGACCCCACAAATTTTGCTAGCCTTGTGGTTAGTCCAAATTCCACGATGCAGAATTTGCCAAAGGAGGACAGATTTCTTAATCTCGATCAGAGGGTGCCAGATACCCATGAATTTCATGTCCCATCGAAGCCGCGTCCAAGACAGGCACCACTTCTTGTTGAGACTGATCTGGTGGTCAGTCGTCTCTTTGATGTTCGGGATTTTGAGTAGGTTATTTCCATTGTGCCATTTGAGACCAAGCGAATTCGGTGCATCGTGTCCCATGAGAAGGCGAATCTTGTGCCGATCCCATGCGAGGCATCTGCTTTGCAAAGTGTTCCACTCTTCGTAGGAGATGTTTTTGCAGGGATCAATATCCTCGAAATTGATCCAGCCGTTGGTGTCATGTTTCCAGAGGTGTTTCCATTTTTTGAATCCTTTGTGCCATAATCTCTTGGCATTTCGAATGTTCCACGACTCCACACTCCGGATGCCATGTATCGGGAACCAGATAGAGTCGTTTTGTCTGATTCCGGCCGCCCACTTCCAGTCCTCACTAATTCTTGTGAAGCTTTTGACTTTATTCCATCCCTTCCAAAGGGAGCACACGAGATTGGAGCCTTTCGGGAAGACAGGGATCGGAGAGAATAGCAGGGTCATGATGTCGAGATTCTTCCAGTTTGGGAACCCCATGAGAGTCAACTCATTCTTGTTTCTGAAGATCAGCTTGGCCCACGAGGCCTCCCTGTTGCACCAAGCCTTAATCATCCATTTGGCAGCCAGTTTGTTGGCCATACACCCAATGTCCAGGATACCAAGCCCCCCGCATTCTCTGGGGCTAGTGCAGATGTCCCATTTGATTTTAGGCACCCCCCTTCTGTTGTGATCGCCCGTCCAAAGAAAGTTTCTACAGATACTACTCAATTTGGACAAGCCTTGCTCGTTCGGTCTCCAGCAAGAAAGGAAATAAATGGTAGAAGAGAGGAGGAACGTGTTGATAACCATCGCCCGCCCAGCAAGATTGATTTGCATACCTTTCCAATAGTTAAGCTTGGTTTCGAGTTTGGCCAACACCCAACTCCAACGCTGCTCCATAGAGACGCCAAACCCCAAAGGAATTCCCAGAAGACGAAAGATTTGGCCCTGCGGAATGATTTGGCAGCCATGCTCAGTGAGAAGGCCAGGATGATGTCCCACAAAGGCCCTAAAGGCGGTCTTAGAGTGGTTGATTTTGGATCCAGAAGCCTCACAAAAGATAGCAAGACACCTCCAGAAAGTCTCCAGGCTGGTATTATCATTGTGAACAAACGCGTTCATATCATCGGCAAATAGTCTCATGGTGATTTGACTGTGGTCGTGGGGCAGCCGGAGGCCTTTGATATTGCCAGTCTCCACATGATGCGCGACCAGTCTGCTCAGCCCCTCAGTGGCGATGGCAAAAAGAAGGGGGGCCAGAGGGCATCCTTGTCTAATAGATCTTCTAAGATGGATCGCCTTCGAAAGTTTGCCGTTCACGTTAATTTGGGTCGTTGCGTTTCCAAGAAGGGTCGCGATCATCTTGGTGAATTTCTGACTACATCCGAGATCTTGAAGCGACTGCAGAAGATAGTCCCATTCCAGTCTATCGTAGGCTTTGTCAAAATCGATCTTAAGGAAAACCACATCTTGTTTAGACTCATTTGCAAATTGAATACCTTCCCAAATATCCATAATGGTTTCCAGGATAGACCTGCCTTTGATGAAGCCTTTTTGGTCCTCACTAAGCCAAGAACTCAAGTGGCACGAGAGTTTGTTGGCAATGACTTTAGCGATGATCTTGTATCCTGTTTGGAGCATCGTGATAGGTCGCCAGTTCTCGATTCTGTTCTTTTCCCCCTTCTTGTGTATCAGCTTGATAATTCCATTATTTAGACAAGAAGGAAGAGCACCAAACTTTAGCGCTTCTTGCCAAACCATCCGAAGAGGGGTGGCAACCACCAGCTTGAAGGATTTAAAGAACTCGTTAGTGAGTCCGTCGGGTCCCGGGCTTTTACCGAGGGGGAGGGCATCGATGACCTCAATGATTTCTGAATCAGAGATTGGGGCATGAAGCAGGGGGAGGAGGTTGGGTGGTATTCTCCGGGGGGAAACCCTAGAAATGGCAGCCATGCAGTCCCTTCTATGGTGGGAGAGGGGGTTCGAGGTTCCCAGGAGTCTCGTGAAGTGCCCTTCGATGATGCCAAGGTTATCTTCTTCCGAATTGCATACATTGCCATGTGGGTCTAGTAGCAGAGGGATCGCCTCTCTGCTGTGTTTCCTTTTAAGGATACGGCACATCTCTTTGGTGGGTTTGTCGGCTTTGCCGGCCCACCACTCCTTGAAGAAGATTTGCAAGTTTTTCCTTTGTATTTCTTCCTCGTATCTCAACACTGCTCTGATTTTTCGGAGACCTTTCTGTGCCTGGTGTTTTCCTTTGTTCACTTCCTCCTCGAGCCGCCAGAGTCTGTGGTAAAGAGCTTCCCTACGAGCCCGCCGCACAGTCTCGAGCATCTTCTTAGTTCTGATCATGATCTTACGAGACTTGTCGACCGCACTTCTCCAGCACTTGGCAGGGGCCAAGCCCGAGGCGAACGCCACCTTCCACACATCGGCAATCTCTTGATGGACGGAGGGGAGAGAGAAGGTGGTAGCGTTGGCATGGAACCACGGAGCCTTGCGGATCTTGTAGGAAGGTTGAAAAGTGATAACTATCGGGTAGTGATCAGAGATGGTGAGGTCAGTGCGTTGCGTGATGGTAGGGTGGCCCCACTGATGAGTAAAACTCTGAGAGATGTAGCATCTATCGAGCCTAGCTTTTCTCAGATCCTCACCCGCTTGGAGATTCGACCAAGAAAAGCCATTCGAGTCTTTGAATTCTACCAGATCCAAGTGGAGTTTGGTCGTGTCCCACGTTTCTTTCTCCCGACTGTCGATGACCCTACCCTTGCCCATCCATCTGTCCATAGGGTCCTCCACCATGTTGAAGTCTCCGCATATAAGCACGTTGTGGGGGAGCGAGTCTAATGAAGCCCAAGTGTTCAGTCTCTCCAAATCCCCGTTAGGGGCGTACAGAGAAACCATAGTAGCACAAAGAGGAGCACCAAAAGAAACCGCAATCCAACGGTGGCGTACATCTTCAATGGAGTTCTCAAGCTTTTCGATCCAGCGTTGCTTAATCCCGATAACCGTTCCTCCGGACCCCCGCTGGTGCTTCGTTGGGATCCACACATGGGCCGAGGAGACCTGTCTGAGCCGTTTCTGGAGGTCTTCTCCGTCAGTTTTAATCTCTCGGGAATTCCTCTTCCCTGCGCTTGTTGCTCATGCTATTTACATCTTGTATCAACGTCCCTTTGTTCCCTCCTTTTCACATCCAAAAGAAAAACACATAAAAACAAACACATTCACATGCGCATGCATATTTTCATTTTAAAGCACAAACATATACATTCTATGTACTCATATTCCAAAAGAAAAATGCACACATTGTTCATCGAAAATCTTATGAAACTATGCATGAAAGTGACATGAGCAAGTATGAAATGACTTTCACCATCGATGATATGTAAATTCAGTCAAACCATGATTAGAACATGATAAAGATTAATGAAGGATAGGAATCACTAGTCTTCGTTTATACTAGCAAATTTTGGATTTGAATGTTGTTCTTCAAATATTCAAGCTTGGCTTTAGATGGCAACCACAACATTCAGACCTATAGCTAAAATGTCTACTATCATAACACTTGTTGCATTAGCTATAGCAAAAGGATGGACTTTGCATCAGATGGATGTGAAGAATGCTTTCCTACATGATAAGTTTCAGGAAGATTTAAAGTACCCAGAATATGTTTGCAGGTTGAAAAACGCTTTGTATGGGCTTACGCAAGCTTCTCGTGCATGGCATGCAAGGATTTCTAATTACTTAACCACCATTGGGTTTTCTATGTGTGATGTAGATCATTCAACATATGCAAGGAAGGGTGATGATGGCATCATGATTGTGGCTATTTATGTTGATGAATTGATTCTAGGTGGTAATACTGAAGGAACCATTAAAGAGGGAAAGAAACTTCTTATGCAACAATTTGACATGAAAGATCTTGGTGTGCTACACTATTTCTTGGGGGATTGATTTTATACATACAGAAATAGGTAAATGGATATCACAAAGGCAATAGGCCTTGAGTATGTTGCAAAATTATGGTATGGCTGATTGTAAGCCAATTTCTATGCCACTAGATCAGAATTTGAAGTTGGATACTACATTAGATGAAGCATTGGAAAACGCTACTATGTACATGAAAATTAAGGGATGCTTGATATACTTCAAGATTACAAGGTCTGATCTAAGCTAAACTGTTGGACTTGAAAGTCAATATATGCAAGTTCGCAAGAAGTCGCATCTAGATGCTCTAGGGTGCACTCTACTTTATGTGAGTGCTACTTTGGATTATGCATTACTTTATGAAGTTGGTTTAGATTTGAAGGTTCATGGATTCACGGATGTAGATTGGGCTGGTAATGTTCCAGATAGAAGATGCACTAGTGGTTTTCTATTGTCATTTGGAAGTAAAACTATTACATGGACCAACAAGAAGCAACCCACTATTGCTTTGTCAGTAGAGAGGCTGAGTATAGAGGTGCTCCAATGGCAACACGTGAAGCATTATGGTTGGATATGCTACTTGTAGATTTTGGTGTGGAAGTGTAAAAGCCTATCACCATCTATTGTGATAATCTTTGCAGCATACAATTAGCATTGAATCTTTTTTTTCATGCTACAACAAAGAATATTGAGGTGCATTATCACTTCATCAGAGAGAAGGTACTAGCAAGTGATATTGATCTTCTTTATGTGAGGAGAGATGTTTTTACTAAAGCACTTGGAGCAGAGAATCTGAAGAAATTTTGGAAGATGCTTGGATTAGTGGACATGACGTTGAGCTTGAGGGGGAGTGTTGAGATATAAAGCTCCACAAGTGATGATCTGAGATGACATGTATCATTTTTTCATTTCTCTGACATGTATAATGGTTACGTCAGTATATGTTAGGGACACTTCATTGAGCTTTATTAGATTTATCTATGGAGAGTGATGGCACATTTATTTCTTGCGAGCTCACTTATCCATAGACATTAGGTTTTTCCTTATGTATTGTTCTTGATATATTGCACTTGATGTATTTGTGTTTTAGGTCATTCTTGTACATTCCTTTTATGTAATAGAAGAAGAAGAACAACAAGAAGAAGAAGATCATTCTTCCTTGCCTCAATTTGAGTGTGTGCTCCTCTTTGATTGTGAGTGTGTGTGGTGTGTGAGAGCTCTTCCTTATCTCCTTCCTCGTGACAGTTTATAGTATTGATACTCCCATGAAAAACAACCCAAAACACATATGATTGCCATGTTTTAAAAAATCACTATAAAGAAAATTCTTATGCCTTGAGATTGTGAAAAATTGGCACTATCTGTTAATTCAACAAGAGGAAAACTATGCATTTTTTTCATTCTCGCCAGTATACTGTGCATGCCAAAACAAATTTAGCTTTTATGAAATCTTTGATTGTTGTTGGTGTTGTCGATGAAGTTTGAACCCAAGTGGCAGGTATGAGACCAAGTTGTTTTATCCACGCCAATTCTGATGGGTTCATGTAAATGATATCAAAAAATCACTTAACATGGATATAGAATTGGATTTTTGAGACATATTTTCCAAGAATCCCCCCCTCCAATGTCACAATGGCACATGGCTCAATAACTTGCAAAACTTTTGATATCTGAAAATATCTCTTAACTGACTTCCAATTAATCTTACGCTGACTATGTATGAGCATGTATGCTTGAGAAACTACAAACTGAATGTCGAGATGTGAACTACATAGATATATCAAGCAAATAACCACTTGACTACATAACGTAGCATCAAATGGTTTTCAATCTGCTACTAAATGTAATAACACATTGACATCCATAGGTGTCTGCATAGGCTTAGAATCTGTCATCTCAAACCTTTCCAACAATTTCTCAATGTATTTTTGTAGTGTCATGAAGATACACTCATCTTTGTATATGAACTCAATCCTGGGACTTATGATAATCATATCACTCTATAGTTCATCTTGAACATTAGCTAGCTCATCTTCACATCTCATCAGATCTAAAGCATTATGACTCTCAAATTTTTTACATAATTTACTTAGTCATCTTGTTGTATCCTAGTCTAACTTGTGGTTCTTCTAGTGTATTCTTGTATCACTGTCCTTCCAATTTTGATATAACCACTTTGGTGTATCCCTAAACAGTGGTTGAATCCTTTGTCGTTCTTCAATATCTCTTTCTATTAGAATGCTTAAACCTTGTTCAATTTCTTAAGTTGGAACTTCAAGAGGTATAGATGATGGACTAGGTACTAGCCTAGGTAATGAAATTCTCTCGTGACATGTATCTCTTAAGATTTGGGAGGGTTCATCACCCACCCTTGTATGGCTGAATGTAAGCATTCAAATTCCTTCTAAAAAATGCATAGTCATCAGCCTTTATGAAATTTGGAATCTCTTCCTTCTTATCATAAATCTAACTTTCTGCAATATATGCAGTGAGTGAGAGTAGGATATCACCTATATCTCGAACATATAATCCGTATACTTTGCTTTCAATTGCATAACCAATAAAGACTACTTTAATGGCTTTTACATGAAGCTTACCATGATCCTTCTTCTCAATGTGAACATAAACTAGGAAAACAAAAAATTTGAAATAACTCACATTGGGCTTCTTCCCATAATAAGCTTCATAAGTTGTAACGACCTTCAAATCTTTTGTGCAAGACCTATCTAGAATGTGATTAGTTGTATGTACTACATCAAACCAAAGCTTGGGAGAAAGTCTTTTGGATGACATCATACTATGCATCATCTCAACAACTATCTTATTCTTTCTCTCTACAACACCATTCTGTCCTGGAGTGTAGGCAATAGTGAGTTGATGCAAGATACCTTTGCCTTCAAGAAAATAATTAAAGTCTTTAAACATGTACTCTCCTCCTCTATCACTTCTCAAAATCTTGATTTTTGATTGACTTTTATTTTCAACCATACCTAATAACTTACTGAAAATAGGAAAAACATCTGACTTCACTTTAACACCACAAATCCATGACTATCTTCAAAAATCATCACTGATCATAACAAAGTACATATAACCTTCTCAACCATAAAGTGAGTTCTCATGAAGGTGAACTACTGGATTATGCTACAGGATATCAACAACTTGTGGGAAGTCGCAATTATGCTCCTCTAAGAAGAGTAGACATTGACTATGGAGTGAGTACATTGAGTTAGTTTATGCATGCACCAAGGAAGCCTCGTATGCAAGTTGCAACGAGGGTGCTTAAGTATCTAAAGGGTACAATAAGTGAAGGCTTGTTCTATCCCTTGACTTTTGACATAGATATAAAGATATATTCTAATGCAGATTGGGTTGGCTCCAAGGATGATAGGAGGAGCACTATCTATCCTTTGTAGGATGAAATCTTATATCTTGGTCATTCAAGAAGCAACCAATTGTCGCCTTATCTTCCACAAAAGTAGAATATAGAGGTTTGGCAAATGCAACTCAAGAAGCTATGTGGCTTAAGCAACTATATGCGGATTTGGAGATACACTCCTACACTCCATTAATCTTTGGAGACAACACTATCTCACTTCATTTGGTTGTTAATCTTGTATATCATGCAAGGACTAAGCACATTGAAGTGCACTATAATTATGTAAGGGAGAAATTTCTTAGAAAGGATATTCAACTATCCTATGTATCAACTCATTTGTAGTGTGCAGATATACTCACAAAGTCATTGCATGGAACAAAGATGAACAGGTTCGAATTGATGGTTGGTTTGCACCAAACCAAGGAGGAATGAAGACCAATCATGTTAGGCTTGAGGGGAGCGATTGGTGCAATTAAAACCAAGCCCACATACTTGGTTAATTAGATCATGCTTGATTTATTGGCATCACTTATGCAAGGCTTCATATGATCAATATCTTGTAAAAATTCTTCACATTTACCCTTGTAAAAATGGATTACACCCACGTGGAGTTAGGACGCACTAAAATCACGAATCATTTGATTTTTGAGTGATGAGGGAATCTATCCTACACTCTAGGATTTACTTTTTAGGTAGATATTTCAATTTGAATTCAAACTTTGGCTCCAAGTACAACTATAAAAGAGGATCAATAAGACCTACATGGATCTCAAGCCCATGAGATCAATTTGAGGAACATTCATTGTGAAGTGAGAGATTATCTGATAGCTCATTCACTTCTCACACATTGAGCAATTTATCATTGCCAATGACATTGTATTTGTACATGATTTAATACATATATGATCATTACATCCTCCTTTCACTTCTTTGTTATAAGTCCATCATCTTAGAGCTTGTTCTCAGTGTGTGTAGTTCATCCATTTCCATGATTTAAAGCATGATATATTCAGCATACTAAATATTATACAGCTACAAAATTTCACTAGCATTGCTCATCGGAATCGTCAGTTATTAATAGTTCTTTGCTCACTAGTCTGATGATTGTTGCAACCCATAAATGTCGGGATGATGTTGTGATTTGCTAAATATCTTTCTCTATGTGTAGTCCATCAATTTTTATGAAATTACTCATGATTGATAGCTTATTAAGTTAGTTAGAGTTCCTCAAAAGGAACTCAGCCGATTGGTGTTGTGCTTAGAGAACTCTTCAAAACATTGAACAAGTGTAGGAACTAAATTCATAAGTTTTTGTTCTTGGATCAACTTCCTACCTAATTGTTTTGATCCATTGATTAGTGGATCATTTTCCAAGAAACATAGATGAGTATTTATGTTCATTAGCAAGCTAAAGAGGCCCACTACACTCTCCAACCATCATTCTTAGGAGGTGTGAAGCACAATCTAGCAACACCACTTCATCTCTTGTGACTATCCACCATCTTCTCCAACAATCATCTATATCATCCACAAAAAACACGCATTTTGGTTAGCCATGATGTTCTTTTTGTGGAAGATGCTATTTAGTGGTTACTTTCATGTACTAGGGAGACATCTGTTAGCTCCAAAGACATGTATGATACTTTGATGCCTCTTTTTATACGTGGACAATCTAGTGCTAGTCCTAATGAGGCAACTTTTAAGCTTTTGCAGGTTTCATGTGATGATGTAGATCACTCCATTTCTGATGCAGATTTACATGATGCACTTATTGATGCGAGAGTTGGCATTGAGGAGGTGAAAACTATGCCTAAATGGCTAGTGCACACTTTGCATCACAACAAATTAGATGCACCTCTGTCATATTGTATGGGTCAGGCATTCATAGAGCCCCTTTTGCATCAAATTGCTATGCTATGGCTGCATCTAGTCTGTGTGATGAGAATGAGTCTTTTTCATTTAATGAAGCACCAAATTCAGAAAATTGGATGGCTGCTATGCAATCTCAATATGATGCTATAATGAAGAATGGTACTTGTGTTAAAAGATATGCATTTCTACGAAAACTTCAAGTTTTGTTTTCCATAAAATAACTCCATTTGAAGACTTCTGAGCCTTAAGAAAGTCAAAGAACAAAGTTGAAGACACAACCTTATGCAAAAGGATGCATTGGAGCACCAAAAGCCACTCCAATAAAGAGACAAAGTCACAAGGCAACTGAAGAGACAAGGAGGCATGTAAAGAGACATGGAGGACATAGAAAGAGTCATAGAAGGATCTCATGGCTATATAAAGACCATTCAAGCTCATTCAAGGTGTGTGTGGATGCTACGAAGTTAGGGTGTTGCGTTTATATGTGCCATTGAGCCATAGGCTCTCATAGATGCTCATATTCTCTTGTATATCTCTCCTACCCTTTCCAAAGGGTGCTTCATTTCTATAGAAGCCTATTAGGACTTCATTTTCTCTTTGTAGGAAGCTCCATTATGAGAGCTATTGTACTTGCTCGAATGCTTATAAAGAAGGATTCTATTCCAACATAAAATTTGGCAAAACGCTCTTTGTACTCTGAGATATAGATATTTGTTTGTCTATTGTTCTATCCCGAAACCTGTTAGAAAAATTGGGTTGTCTTGTGTGACTTTGTTGATAGGTGTAAATGTGTCCAAATCTAGTGACTGATAGTTTATTGGAAAGCCCTCACTGTCTTGTTTATTTGACTAAAAGGGTTTTTAGATTAGATTTAGGAGTTGTGAGATAAATTAGTTTTGGTGAGTACTTGTGTGAGGATAGATAGGTCTTGGGCTGGGTCCAAGATTCTTGTTGTGTATTTGGAGGAACATTTTTCCAACAATGGTATGAGAACTCCTTGTGAACATCAAGGAGAGTTCAACAAAGGAGGCCAAGCCAATGAATCAGCCATTGAAGCCTTTTCAATGCTTGAAGAAGGTTGCAAACTTGGAACCAAGGGGAAGCTTCATTGAGAAAGTGCTTCATCACATAAAGGGACTTCACTTTCAATAAAGATGGTAATCCCACACCATATTTCAGTCTTAGATGATTCAAGAAGATGGGAGAGGTATCCAACCAAATTGCGAAGTTGGACAAAGACAACTTTCAGCCTTGGAAGTTTAAGATGACGAACTTCATCATGAGAGAGGACCTAGGAGGCATAATCAATGGAGGAGATGTCAGGCCAATTGCTGCGAATCCAACTAACATACCAACCAAGAAGGGAGAGCAATCAGAGAATGGGAGGTAAGAAATAGAAGGGTTATGTTTATGATATCTCAGCATGTAAGCAAAACAATGATAGGTCACATTCAACACATGGAGATGGCCAAGGAGATGTGGGAATATTTGGAGACGATGATCACAACAAACACAAAGGAAAAGAAGGTACAACTAAAAAATGACCTCAACAACTTGAAGAAAGGAGGTAACCAATCCATACATGTTTACATAATTAAAGCCAAAGGTGTTAGAGATTCATTGGCAGCCATAGGACATTCAATTGATGATGATGACATGGTTCCATTTGTACTTAATGGTCTTAAAGATGATGAAAAATGCAGAAACTTCATACCCTCATTGTATGCTAGGGAAAAATGCCTCATTTTGATGAATTGAACACTTTAATGGTTAATGAAGAAATATTTCAAGGTGGAGGCAAGGGCAAAGGTGCATAAGGTCAAATGTTGTATGCAGGTAGAGGAAGAGCCAAAGCATCAAGAGGTAGATGAAGAGGAAGGCAAAACCAAAGCAAGCAAAGTGATGAGGCAATGGATGCTTCAATTAAGGGAAGCTAGGACATTGGGCAAATCAGTGCTACCAAAGGAAGAACAATGGTCAAGGTAACTATGCTTCAAATGAGTCTAGTGATCAAGTTCTTGCCATGAGTCATGCATATGGAGATAGTAAACATGAGAAGGATGATATTTGGTACATAGATAGTCATTGTAGCAATCATGTGTCTTGTAGAGAGGATATGTTTTGCAATTTATAGGCTCCAAAGCAAAGAGGATGTGTAGAGATAGGTGACAACACTGAGCATGAGATCACAAACATTGGTGATGTCAAGTTTCAGGATGGCAAGAAGAGCAAGACACTATCTGAGGTACTATACATCCCTACTATTATAAAAGAATCTCATTTCTGTTGGTCAAATGATAGATAAAGGATACAAACTGAAGTTCAATAACAAAGGTTGCTTCATAGAGGACCCAAAGAATGCTTTCCAGCTTGTGGAAAAAGGAGAGAAGCATGGGAGGATGTTCACTCTCAATATCAAGCAAAACCCTAACAAGGTAATGTTCATGACTTTAGGATATAGAAGAATTGGAGGTTTGGATTTGTGGCATAAAAGGATAGGACATGTAAAGATTGAAAAGATAAAAGAAATGGAGAAAAGTGAATTTGTCAAAGGGCTTCCAAACTTCTCAACATCACATCTTCATGAAGCAAACTAGGTTGCCTTTCAAGTCAAGCAAGTATGTTTCTCCAAGGGTTTTGGATTTCGTGCATACAGATGTATGGGAACCTTTAAGAGAACCTTCACAGGTAGGTAATAGGTACTTTGTTACCTTTATTGATGATTGTTCAAGGAAAATTTGGTTGTATATAATCAAGAAAAAATCAGATGTGTTTGAAGTATTCAAAAAGTACAAAGCACTTGTTGAGAATGAAACAGGTCCTAGGATTAAAACCCTAAGGCTAGGTGGAGAGGGAGGGGGGGGGGATATTTCTCGAATGACTTCACAGGGTTCTTAGAAGATGAAGGCAAAGATATATGTTGAATGAGATGAATGTACCTTTCTCATATTGGGCTGATGCAGCAACCACAACACATATATTATGAACATGATTCCAACTTCAATAGTTCATGATCTTACTCCGGATGAGGTATACTATCAAAGAAAACCAGATTTTTCTCATTTAAGGATTTTTGGTTGCATATGCTATGTTCATGTCCCACAGGAAGTTAGAGAAGGTAAACCTGATGCTAGGGCTGAAAATGCATTTTTGTTGGCTAGTCAAATGAGCAAAAGGGGAACAAGTGTTATAATCCATTGACTAAAAATCTTAGAGTGTCAAGCGATGTGTTTGATGAGTTAAAACCTTGGTATGGAAGTGTGAATGATTTGTAGGAAGAAGACTTTGTACATGCAGATCAGGTACATGAAGAGCAAGTGCAAGTTAGCACTACATTGAGTGGGCCAAGTGTGCCAAGTTCTTTACATAGCTCATGGTCATGGAAGGGCAAGCAAAAGGAGTTAGAGCATGTTGGAGTTTATTGACCTCCAAAGTATAGCAGGAAGTAGGTGGAACCCCCTAGGAACAAGTTGACCTTCTCACAAACTTCATCATAGAAAACCAGTCATGCTTGCAGAGCTTACTACTCTCTACTCACTCAAAAGTTTTTAAAACTGTTTTAACCACATATACTAGAGACCAAGAGCTTTCCAATGAGTCAAAGAACACTCAATTTGGATAAATACGCAATGAGCTATGACCTCTGCAATATGCAGCTTTAATGGAGACCTTGAAACAGAGATGAACCTGAGGACATACATCACTTGCAGAGACTACTGCTCTTAACTCACAACTCCAATGAATCTGACAATTTCCAGAATACAAATAGACTTGGAGAGCTTTCTAACAAGCCAAAGAACACATGATTTGGATACATACACAAGGAGATATGACCTCTGCAAGTTGGATGTTTAATGGAGACCTTCAGCAGGGATAAAAAACAGAGAACACACACTACTTGCAGAGAGTGTTGCTCTCAGCTCACAAATCCAATGATTATGAAAATTGGTACTATGAAAGTAGACAAGAAGAGCTTTCAAATGAGCTATCAAACATGTAATTTGAATATATAATGAGGGAGATACAAGCTCTGCAAGCTCTGCATACAAAAACTAGAGTAGCATAGAGATACTCTCTTGGACATCCCACAAGATCACGACTTTTCTCCTCTTTTTATAGCATGGGAAACTAATCTAAAACCTTCCTAATACATCTAAATTCGTGGTAGACACTTGGATGGAGGTATTACATGACTCAAGTGCTCAAATAAGCAAAGTATTGATGGACTTTGAGAACTAGCCACATCGACCTTCCACTAGGACACCACTGAAGCTCCCTTGTGACTCACTAATTTGACTCACCATGTTCTAGAACTCACGTGGTATTTTTGCTAAATTTTATGAATAATATGAGCCTTCTTGAAGTATTTGAAGACTTCCCAAAGGTATTTACATAATTTGAAACTTGTACCCTACATAAAACAAATGTTCGCAACATTCTCCCCCTCAAGTTTCAAAGGGTATTTCCTTCATGCCAAGAATATAGTTGAATCTTTGAAGCTTTGGTCCATCCAAGGATTTGGTGAAGATATCTGCAACTTGATCCTTTGTTCCAACAAAAGAAACCTGCACTTCATTGTTCATGGCCTTCTCTCGAACATAATGATAGTGAACCTCTATATGCTTTGTTCTAGCATGAAAAATAGGATTTGAGGTCATATGAATGCTGCTCAAGTTATCCCCATATATCAGTGGTACATCAACCTGCACATTCAAGTCATGAAACAACTTTTTAAACCACATAACCTCAGTAGTAGCCAATGCTAAACCTCTATACTCAGCCTCTGTAGAAGATAAAGCAACTGTAGGCTGTTTCTTTGAACTCCATGTTAATGTCTTGTTTCCTGCTATTACCACATATCCACCGTTGTGGATCTCTGTCATCTTTGCTTCCAGCCCAATCTGCATCACTAAAGACTTTAAGAGTTAGATCAACATCATGACTATAAAATAATCCTTCGTTCATGGTACCTTTCAAATACCTAAGCACTCTTTTCGCTGCATGCATATGAGGTACTCTAGGTTCATGCATAAACTGTGACAATACTCCCACTGCATAACATATATCAGGTCTAGTTTTTGTTGCATAAATCAAAGATCCTACCATGGATCTATATACATTCATATCATGCAACTCATCACCTTCCTTTGCACTCAGCTTTACATTACATTCCATTGGAGTAGAAACAAATTTACATTCCTGCATACCAAACCTTTTCAGCATATCACATATATACTTTCTTTGTATCAACCACATACCTTCATCGCTATACACAATTTCAATCCCAAGAAAGTATCTGAGCAAACCAAGATCTGAAATTTTAAATTCCTTTCCCAAGTTACCTTTTATCTCATCAATTGCTTTTGCATTATTCCCTGTAATCAACAAGTCATCCACATAAATGCATACATAGACACACATGCCATCTACATGTTTTACATAAAGTGAAGGATCAGCATGACTCGCTGTGTATCCTTGCAGCATAAGATACTTTACCAACCTTGCATTCCATGCCCTTGGTGCCTGCTTAAGACCATACAATGCCTTCTTTAACCTGCATACATGATTAGGATATTTTGCATCCACATAACCATCTGGTTGTGACATATACACTTCTTCATTTAACTCACCATTAAGAAAGGCATTCTTTATATCGAGTTGATATATATTCCACCTTTTACTTGCAGCTAAAGCCAACAAAGTTCTCACCGTTGCCATATTTGCTACTGGACTAAATGTTTCCTCATAGTCCACACCTTGAGTTTGATTATATCCTTTTGCTACAAGTCTAGCCTTATATCTAGACACACTACCATCACTATTTCTTTTAATCTTAAAAACCCACTTGCAACCAATTACCTTTTGCTTTGGTGTACTTGGAACTAAATTCCAAGTCTTGTTATCCTGAAGTGCTTCCATTTCTTCTCTTATTGCTTTCTCCCACTTTTCATCTCCTTTGGCCTCATCATAACATGTGGGTTCATTTTCCTGCTCAACTTTTGTCATAAAAGCATAATGAGTATTCATGAAAGATTCATAAGTATACCTTTGAGGTTGCTTACTTACTCTTGAAGTTCTTCTTACCTCCAATGTAGATGCTCTTCCTTTCTTATTAGGAACCTTTGATGATTCTCCATACTCACATACATCACTAATTTCCTCTCCTTCATCATTAACTTCAACAAGTTTGAGTTTACCTTTACTTTTAACACTTGGAGGTGACTCTTGCCTTAATCTTCCATTGAAAGGTGATCCTCTTTCTTCATCTAGACCACTCCTTTCATCATTTAAACTTCCTGATGGCTGAACTATGCATTCATCTCCTTCAACCACACCTTCTTCATTTTCATCCATGTCCTGCAAACAATTCTTATCTGCATACCATGAAAGTGATTCATCAAAGTTTACATCTCTTGACACAACAACCTTATTGGTATGAGGATTATAGCATCTATATCCTCTTTGAGTATCTGCATAACCAATAAATATACATTTTTCTGATTTTGCATCAAGTTTAGATCTCACCTCACTAGGTACATGTACATAACATACACAACCAAATACTTTCAAATGACTTACACTTGGTTTCCTTCCATGCCATACCTCATATGGTGTCAAATGATGAACTCCAGCAGTCGGAACTCTATTCATAATGTAAACACTTGTGCTAACAGCTTCAGCCCAAAAATAATTAGGCAAACACATATCATTAAGCATACTTCTAGATGCTTCTGCTATGATTCTGTTTCTTCTTTCTGCGACTCCATTTTGTTGTGGAGTATACCTGCATGTAACTTCTCTTTTGATACCTTCATCATACAAAAAATCAGTAAAAACTTGAGAGAAATACTCTCCCCCTCCATCAGACCTTAGCTTCTTAATATACCTTCCTGTTTGCTTTTCGACATATGATTTGAACTTCTTGAAACAATCAAAGACCTCACTCTTATGTTTAATGAAATACACAAATGTCATTCTACTATGATCATCAATGAATGATACATAGTACTTATTACCAATCAAGGATGCCTCTTTAGTAGGTCCCCACACATCTGTGTGTATGAGATCTAGCAAACCATCACTTACATAACTTGAATGCTTGAAAGGTTGTCTACTCTGCTTACCCATTTGACATGCTTCACAAAGATGCACCATATGTTGCTTAGTAAGATCAGGTAATCCTTCAACAATCCTCTTCTTTGATAGCTCCTTTAACCTGTGTACATTCATGTGTCCAATCCTTTTGTGCCATAGATCAAGCTCTGCTATTCGATGCATACCATAAGAGAAATAGTTTGTATGATTTGGGTTTACCTTGAATGTAAACAATCTACCTTGTTTTTGACCTCTAGCAATTAACCTCCTTTGCTTTGGATCCTCAATGAAGCAACCTGCATGATTAAATCTCACTTGTAGACCTTTTTCTACCATTTGACCAACCGACATCAAATTCTTAGTGATCGTTGGCACATAAAGTACATCCTTCAAGCAATTTTTCTTGCTCTTATCCTGCATAACAACATCTCCAACCTGCATAATCTTATGTGTTGTATCATCTCCTGTTTCAACATGACCTTTACATGACGGATTATGCATATTAGAAAACCATGAAGCATCATGAGACATGTGATTAGAACAACCACTATCTACATACCATACATCACTATTGGAATTCATCTTAGTTTCTACATTCATCATAAGAAGAGAATCATAATCATCACTTTTACCTTCAACTGCATAATTTCCTTGTTGTTTACCTCTTCTTGAATAGCCTCCTCTTCGATTACCACCTTGATTATTTTCATTTTGATAACAATCTTTGGCATAGTGTCCATACCTTCCACATATATAGCAATTGTTCTTATTATCTTCACTCCTTTGTCTTTGGTTGTAGTTGTAGTAGCCTCTCGTACCTCTAGCGCTTGATCTTCCTCTTCCTCTTGTGTTGAAGAAGCCACTTGAAGTCCTTTGATCATCGATCCTTCTTCCTCAACCTCTATTTGAACCTCTTCCACCTCTGTTTCCACCTCTTGATGATCCTACATAAAGAGCTTGTCCTTGAGATCCTTTTTGATTTGAAGTAGAACCATTTAGATTCATCTCCTCCGTGACCATGAGGGCAATAAGTTGATCAAAATCTGGTAATTCTCCTCTAACATAAACTGAAGTAATGAAGGGTTTCCATCTCTCATCATCTTTGAGTCCGTTGAGAGTATGTGCAACCAAGTCGTCGTCCTCCACATGAGCTTGAATTGATCCTAGTTGATCTGCAATCTCTTTAACTTTCAATATGTAATCATTGACCGATGTCCTTGTATCTTTCTTTATGTTATTCAACTCATTTTTGAGTTGAATCTTCCTTTCTCTTGTACCTGTAGCATACAACCTTTCCAATGCAAGCCAAACATCTCTACTTGTGTCTAGATCTTGTATGTGTCCTACCATTGAATCTTGAATATTTTGTGATAAAATGAATATAACCCTTTTGTCTCTCTCATTCCAAAGTCTAAACTCCCTCAATTGTTGCTGATTTGGGTCCTCTGGTAATGTGGGTTTGATATCTGTGCCGTCAATCAAACCATACAAGCCTCTACCTTGCAAGTATGCTGTGATTCTAAACTTCCATGCCTGATAATTGGTCTTATCAAGCTTCTCTATTTGTGCATGTTGGTCTCCCATAATACAAATGCTAAGCTTCCTCCTTTAAGCCTCCTTTCCAATGTGTGTGATGAGAAGAAATATAATATTTACCTTGTAAATGAGGTATGTGCACCTTTCTTTGCTTGGATGTTGCTTCAGATGCCTCCTTGCAATCTTCTTCTACCTTTGTGTAGTGTTGATGATGAACTGCTTCTTTGATAGCTTCAAATTCTTCGTCAAGGTATGATAACCTTCTCCAAGTCTCCAAGTACTTGCTCTGATACCAATGTTGGAGTTTATTGACCTCCAAAGTATAGCAGGAAGTAGGTGGAACCCCCTAGGAACAAGTTGACCTTCTCACAAACTTCATCATAGAAAACCAGTCATGCTTGCAGAGCTTACTACTCTCTACTCACTCAAAAGTTTTTAAAACTGTTTAAACCACATATACTAGAGACCAAGAGCTTTCCAATGAGTCAAAGAACACTCAATTTGGATAAATACTCAATGAGCTATGACCTCTGCAATATGCAGCTTTAATGGAGACCTTGAAACAGAGATGAACCTGAGGACATACATCACTTGCAGAGACTACTGCTCTTAACTCACAACTCCAATGAATCTGAAAATTTCCAGAATACAAATAGACTTGGAGAGCTTTCTAACAAGCCAAAGAACACATGATTTGGATACATACACAAGGAGATATGACCTCTGCAAGTTGGATGTTTAATGGAGACCTTCAGCAGGGATAAAAAACAGAGAACACACACTACTTGCAGAGAGTGTTGCTCTCAGCTCACAAATCCAATGATTATGAAAATTGGTACTATGAAAGTAGACAAGAAGAGCTTTCAAATGAGCTATCAAACATGTAATTTGGATATATAATGAGGGAGATACAAGCTCTGCAAGCTCTGCATACAAAAACTAGAGTAGCATAGAGATACTCTCTTGGACATCCCACAAGATCACGACTTTTCTCCTCTTTTTATAGCATGGGAAACTAATCTAAAACCTTCCTAATACATCTAAATTCGTGGTAGACACTTGGATGGAGGTATTACATGACTCAAGTGCTCAAATAAGCAAAGTATTGATGGACTTTGAGAACTAGCCACATCGACCTTCCACTAGGACACCACTGAAGCTCCCTTGTGACTCACTAATTTGACTCACCATGTTCTAGAACTCACGTGGTATTTTTGCTAAATTTTATGAATAATATGAGCCTTCTTGAAGTATTTGAAGACTTCCCAAAGGTATTTACATAATTTGAAACTTGTACCCTACATAAAACAAATGTTCGCAACAGAGCATACATCAAAATATAGCCACAATAGAGGTAATGGAGGTAACTTGGTAAGAGATTTTCATTCAAGTGAAGATGAAGATGAATTTGAAGAAGTTGTAACTCCTGAAGTGCAAACAAATTGGACATGGAAGAAATATCCAATCACAGGTAATGAAAGGATATCAGAAAGGGTAAAACATCCTATTGAAAAGCTCACTTATGATAGCTTTATTTCAAAGCATTATGCTTATACGATAGAGGTTATCAAAGATAAGGAACCATCAAGCTGTGCGAAACCAAGCCAACACAAGGAATGGAGAGATGTTATGGATGAGGAGATTCAAGCTCTCAAGGAAAACCAAACTTGGGAATGGGTACCTAGAGAAGAAGGCATGAAGATGGTGACGAACAAATGGGTGTACAAAGTCAAAAGGAATTCAGATGGATCTTTAACAAGGTAAAAAGCAATGTTAGTAGCTAAAGGCTACACACAAACATATGGGCTTGATTATGAAGAAACTTTTAGTCATGTTGCAAATAAGAGTACAATTAGGACTTTCATTTCAGTGGCAGCTTCTAAAAGTTGGACAATGTATCAATTCAACATTAAAAATTCTTTTCTTAATGGAAATTTGGAAGAAATGGTTTATATGTATCAACCCATAGGTTATGAAGATGAAAAGAAGCATGATTTTGTATATAAACTAAAGAAGGCTTTGTATGGACTCAAGCAAGCACCTAGAGCATGGAGTGAGAGATTGGTTGAGTACCTAATGAAGTGTGGTTACATTGCAAGTGAGTCAAATCCTTCACTCTAAATCAAAAGGTTTGATGGAAAATCTATATACATATGCATATATGTTGATGATCTTATCATAACACGTGATAATGATGTAGGTATCAAAGAAATTAAGGCAAAGCGTGGGAAGGAATTCAAGATATCAGATCTTGGAATCCTCAAATACTTCTTGAGCATTGAGGTAGTGTACAAAAATGATGGTCTCTAATTGGAATAAAGAAAATATTTGTTGGATGTATTGTATAGGTTTCGAATGAGTGGATGCAAACCACTAAAGCAACCAATGGATGTAAACACCAAACTTAGCTTTACCTAAGGAGAATAACTTGAGGACATTCAAACCTATAGGAGCCTAATAGGCTCACTTATATATGGAACAATAATTGAACCTGATTTGGCATTTAGTGTAGGAGTTCTTTCTCAATATATGCATGCTCCTACTAATGATCATTTGAATGCAGCAAAGAGGATACTCAGGTACATCAAAGGTATAATAAATCATGGACCTTTCTATGCTTATGGAGGATCATTAGAGCTCAAAGGATATGCAAATGCTGATTGGGCCAGCTCCAAAGATGATAGAAGAAGCACCAAAAGTTATGTGATCATGCTAGGAAACAATTGTGTATCATAGAGTTCAAAGAAGCAACCCACAGTTGCTTTATCTTCCACCGAATCTGAATATAGAGCCTTGGCCCAAGCTACTTGTGAGATAATGTGGATGAAAAATCTAATGAAGGACCTGAATGTGTAGGTTGGATCAGTTCCTTTGTTTGGAGATAATATATCAAGCATCTATCTTGTAAACAATCCTATGTTCCATGCAAGGAGCAAACACATCGAAGTTCACTATCACTTCATAAGCGAGAAGGTGGTTGAAAAGGAAGTGGATATTTATCATGTAAGTACAAAAGACCAGGTAGCTGATCTACTAACAAAATTCTTGGATGCTGGAAGGCTTGCTAAGCTGAAGCAAGCCATACAACTCAAGGAACCAACTTCAAATGCAAAAGAAACTTGAGCTTGATGGGGAGTGTTAAAAGATATGCATTTTTGGGGCAAGCTCTTTCTTTTCATAAAAAAACTCCATTTCAAGGATTTTCAGCCTTAGGAAAGTCAAAGAACAAAGTTGAAGGTGCAATCTTGTCCAAAAGGAGGCATTGGACCACCAAAAGCTACTCCAATGAACAAACAAAGTCACAAGGCAAGTGAAGAGACAAGGAGGGCATCAGAAGAGACATGGAGGACATATGAAGAGTCATTGAAGGCTCTCATGGCTATACAAAGACCATCCAAGCTCGTTCAAGGTGTGTGTGGATGCTAGGAAGTCAAGATGCTTCTTATATATGTGCCATTGAGCCATAGGATCTCATAGATGCTCATATTCTCTTGTATATCTCCCCTACCCTTTCCAAAGGGTGCTTCATTTCTGTAGCGGCCTGTAAGGACTTCATTTTCTCTTTGTATGAAGATAGTTCTTGTACTTGATGGAAATCTTATAAAGCAAGCATTCTGTTCCAAAATGAATTTTGGAAAAATGCTTTTTGTACTTTGAGATATAGCTATTTCTTTATCTGTTGTTCTGTCTCAAAACCTGTCGGGAAAACTAGTATGTATTATCTGACATAGTGGACAGGTTTACAGGTGTCCAAAGCCAATGATTGATAGCTCATTGGAAAGCTCTTACTATCTAGTTTATGTGGCTATGCTTCTTGTTGTGCATTTGGAGGAGAAATCTTCCGAAAACTTGGTGCTCATGTGAATTGACTCCTAGCAAGAAGGTCATTGGCACTAAGTGGGTATGCAAGCTGAAGCATAAGTGTGATCATATAGTTGACAGGTATAAGCTTAGGCTTGTTGTAAAGGGTTATGCGTAGGAAAGAGACATTGATTTCGATGAAACCTTTGCACCTACATGCCCATTGGCTACTGTTCATAGCATTTGTGAACTTGCAACTCATCATGGTCTGAATCTACATCAGTTGGATATTAAAATTGCATTTCTAAATGGTGACTCGCATGAAGAAGTGTATGTTTTTCATCCCCATGGCTTTGTGTAGAAAAGACATGGAAACTAGGTGTGTAGGTTAAAGAAGGCATGATATGGTTTAAAACAAGCACTGTGTGCTTGGTATGAAAAGATACATGCCTATCTGATTGCACATGGTTTTGAGAATGGTACAACTTAAAGCACCTTATATGTTAAGAGTGCTAATGATGTGCTTCTAATCATTGTTGTGTATGTTGATGACATGTTGCTCATTGTTCCTCATGAGACGCATATTGTTGATTTTAAGGCTGATTTGCATGCCTCATTTGAGATGTCTTATTTGGGTCATTTGCATCCTTATCTAGGCATTCAATTTATGCAAGTTGATGGTGGAATAGCTTTGTGTCAAACAAAATATATTGACACATTATTGCAATGTTTTGGCCTTGAAGACTGCAAACCTATTGCCACTCCTATGGAGAGAGGTTTATCTTTAAGTCTTCATGATGTTGGAGATGCATTTGATGTTGTTCTCTGTCAATAGTCTATTGGATGCTTGATTTATTTATGCATTACTCGGCTAGATATTTAGTTTTTTGTCTCACAGATGAGTAGGTTTATGCATTGCCCAAGTGCTAAGCATTGGAAAGTGGTTAAGCACATCTTTTGCTACTTGAGTGATACCTAACTACTTGGATTGTTTTATCCCAAAGAGAGATCACTCCTGATAGATTTGCATGATTTTTTTTATAGTGATTGGGTTGGTTTCTATGAGACTCGTGTGTCCACTACTAGCTTTTGATTCATGCTTGGAAGCTCATGTATATCTTGGTTGAGCAAGAAGCAGCCTAATCTATCCACTTCGAGTTGTAAGATTGAGTATAGGGTAGCTTTCATAGCAATTTTTGAGTATGCGTGGCTCAAAAGCCTTAGGGCTGATTTGGGTGATGGTCAGTCCTCTATCACCGCCATCTTCAATGACAATCAGAGCACATCAGCAGTTGCGAGGAACCTTGTTTTCCATGCTCGCACTAAGCACATTGAGGTGCATTATCATTATGTCACGAAGAGGTTCTCTGCTGGAGATATCAGCTTGGCATATGTGCCCATGCAGGAGAACGTTGCAGACCTTTTCATGAAGGCTCTACCTAGGGAGAAGTTTGCAGCTTTCTGCAAAGCTTTAGTCTTACTTCCTTTTGTGGATTGATTCCACATAGCTTGACCCTTCCTTATACATGACTGCTAGCTCCTTTTTCACCGCATCACTCCCAAGGGGGGATTTGTTGATATATTTTGGTTGTGATGTGTGTGAACACACTAGGATCCCTGGGGTACTTTTTTCCCTCTTTAGGAGGTTTATTACCGCGCCTTGTATATAGGCTTATAGCCCTAATGGGTTACTTATGTTTGTACATTCTACTAGTAATACATTCAATATTTTGTGTTGTGCTTCAAGCTTCTTCTTCCTTCTTATGGTGTTCGTGTGCTTCTGCAGACGTCTAACTCCAATAGGAACATGTTATTCCAACTACTAAGAGCAGAGTGTGCTAGGTGTCTAAGATATTAGATGCTCAAAAAAGAGAAAAATAGTCTCTCATATGTAGTATTTCCATGGAGAAATACTAGTTCTTGCCCTAGGGATACTTGTGAAATCCCTCTTGGACCCAATGAGTTAATATGTGCACAACATAAGTACCTTGAATGTCCTCGGACTCCTTATCCCTAGACCTTGACCACTAACTTGTGAGAAGTTGTCACCTGAAGAAATCTTGGATGCTTGCACTTTTCTCCTTAAAATATTCACTAACTTATCAAGTGGTAGAATTTTGAAATAGAGAAAATCACTTGCTCTACTAGAGAAATGAACAATTCTTTGCTCATATAGAACTATGACGCATCTATGGAGCCTCCACAAAATGGTTTAGTAACTAGGATAGTGTAATATACACTACCTAAAAAATCCTTCTATGTCCCAAATCATTGTGCTTAAATACTTATAGTAATAAGAAATCATGAAACCTTTTCATTCTCTAACCATACATTGTCCCATACTAATGGAAATCTTTCCCAAATAGTATTTAACCTCTAATACTCAAGTAAATCCATTGCAGTTACTAACTATAGTGAAATAGAACTCAACAAAGTAATATCTTGATCAAAAGTATGAATCCAAGATGTCAATCTATCATACTAAAGATATGATGACTCAAAGTATGGACTAAAATCTCAATATTTCATATCCATTTTACGGACCAAAATATCTCCCATACGTAATAAATCCCAATCCACTCTATGGACTAAGTTTGTCATGCCAAGCAGAAACATTCTTACAAAATACAACAAATAGTTGAACTACCACTGCCTTTTCAATGATAGCATGCAACTTGTTCCAAGTGGAGAAAACATACTTTACATTTAACCATTACTATGATCAAATGATTCCCAACTAGGAACAAGATGTCTGTAGCAAGCTACTTTCTTAGAATCTTTGAATAATACTATGACACTCCTAGAGATAATGAAGAATCAAGAAAAAAGTTTAATGAAGACACTATCATGATAAGGAGTTGTTGCACATAGTCATAGCCCACTAAGCTAAGCATCTATCTCACCGCATACACACTATGTATAAAACATGGCATGTGCTAAGGCATATCAAATGATGTACTATGTACTCTATGAATTACTGATTACTGTAATTTCCTATTCTAAATTCTTATATGCAAACCTTGCATCTCCACTTCTTGGCCACTAACCTATGGACTTGTGTCGTTTACAATCACATACAAAATGACTCTGTTAATTGCCCCTCTATTGTTGAATAATAAGAAGATCATATGAATGACCTCCAAACCATGAATAAAATATAGTGGCAATGAGTTCTCTTTCGTACCATCTGTCCTACACCTGTGTAGAGTACAAACTTTGATGTCCCATACCACCAAACTTTATACCCCATAAAGATTTGTGCATGAGATTCAAGTTGAACACTTATGACATCATGATAAGACCAAATAAGTGAGTACTGACAACCATAACTAATAAATATGAAATCATAAAGTGTTTGCTTCCCTCTACTAAAAGGATAATGTTATTCCTACGACTCTATGATGGTCAACTATATCTAGTATGAACTCATCTAGGGTTTAGAAAAGAGAAATGCGGTGATAAATCAACTCTAATAGAGTTATGAAGGATGCAAGTTGCATCAAATATTAACTCAGAAGAAATGGGGATTGATACAACTTGTATCAATCCAAATGGAAATCTTTTTCAAATAGTGTGTAAATATAAGTTCAAGTAAGTCACTTGATCTACTCACTTTAATGAAATGAAAGTCAAGAAACTCTTATCATGATCCAAAATAAGAATGCAAGATGCCAGTTTCTCATACAAAAGATATAATGACCCAAACTATGGACTAAAATCACAATCTATCATATCCAATATATAATGATCCAAAGTGTGGACCTAAATATCTCCCATACAAAGTGAATCCTATTGCCTTCTCAATCATAAAATGCAAAATGTTCCAAGTGGACAAATCTTACTTTACATCTAAACATCACTATGATCAAATCATTCGAAACCAGGAACATGATTTCTCTAGTACATCACTTTCCTAGAATCTATTAGTAATACTCTAACACTCTTAGAGCTAATGAACATCCATAACGATAGTCTATTAAATACATTTAAAACATGGCAAGTAGATGTGTGCAAACTCATAGCCCACTACACTAAACAATATGTAATCTATTAACTATTTCTCAGTGAAATTGCATATTCATAATTCTTATGTGAAAATATTGCTTTTTCACTTCTAGGTTACTTGTCTACAAACTTGTCTTGTTTGTCCTTTGTTTTTCAATAGTAAAAAGATCATATGAATGACCTCCAAGCCATAAAAGTATAATTTCAATGACTTCTCTCCCATACCATCTCTCTTACACCTAGATAGAATACAAAGTTTAATGTCCCATACCACCAAACTTTATACCCTACATGGATGTGTGTACAAGATTAAATTCGAACACTTCTCTCAACATGATAAGAAAAAAATAGGTGAGTACTAAAAACCATAGGTAAAAGAAATTAAATAATGAAGTGACGTGTTTCCTTACCTAGAAAGAAACAAAGGTGCCATCAGTGTTGATAAATAAATCTAGTGAAGATCACTAAAGTATCCCTAACATATACTAGCATGACCACTATACATGTTAGAGAAATGAAAAATTAATACATCTCATCCTCGATCATCACATGTTCAGCTTGATATCTCAACGCACCCCCTAAAGCTCAATGTCATGTCCTATAATCCAAGCATCTTTACAAAATTCTTCAACTTCTTTGCTCCAAGTGCTTTATTGAAAATATAAACAACCTCATCATATGTCCTCACATAAACAATATCAATATCACTTTGTAATACTTTTCTAATATGAATTCATACTGTACCTCGATGTGCTTTGTTCTAGCATGAAAAATTGGATTTTGTGATAACTAGATGTTGCTAAGATTATCACAATAGATGATGATGGGCTTTTGCACTTCCACACCTCAATCTACAAGTAGCATCTCTATCCATGATGCTTTGCATGCTTCCATTGCAACACCTCTATACTAAACCTCTATACTTGACAAAGCAATTCTGGGTTGCTTATTATTTGTATATGTAATAGGTTTGCACTCCTAAGTGAGAATAGAAAACCACCATTACATCTTCTATGTGGAATACAACTAGCCCAATCTGCATCAATGTATCCATGAATAAAAAAATTTGCACCTTCTTCATAGAAGAATGCATAATTCAAATTAGCACTCACATACTATTGAGTGTGTCTTAGAGCATCTAAATGTGATTTTTTGGAAGGGTGCATAAATTTATTTTAACGTCTTATAGTGCTTAAACTAATGTAATATCCAACTTGAAATTCTTATCTAATGGCATAGAAACTGGCTTACAATTAGCCATAGCATACATTTCCAACATACCCAGTGCATATTGCCTTTGCGACATCCATATACATGTTTTTGTATTTATCAACTCAATGCCCAAAGAAGTAGCGCAACACATGAAGATCTTCCATGTAAGATTCTTGCAAGAATTGCTTTGCATGTTTAATACTTTCTTCATTATCACCACCTAGAATGAGGGTATCAACTTAAATAGCCACAATCCTGATGCCATGATCACGCTTCCTTGCATATAATGAGTGATCTACATCACATAATGAAAATCCAATGGTGGTTAAATAATCTGGAATCCTTGCATGTCAAACTTGAGGGGCTTTTTTAAGCCCATACATAGCATTTTGGAACCTATAAACATTTTTTTGGGTGCGCTATATCCTCATATCCTTGCGGTTGATCTATGTATACTTATCCCTGCAACTCAACATGTAAGAAGGCATTATTCAAATCCATCTAATGCAAAATCCATCCTTTTGTTGTAGCTAATGCAACAAGTGCTCTAGTAATAGAAATTTTAGCTATAGGGCTCATAGTTTCCTCATAATCAATGCCATATGTATTTGCATATCCTTCTGCTATCAATCATGATTTATACCTATGTATCCCAACATCAGCATTATGCCTTACCTTCTAAACCCACTTGCACCCTATGGGTTTCTTTCCTCACAACAATGGAATCAACTTCCATGTTTGATTTCCATAAAGTATAACCATTGCCTCAATTATATCTTTCCCCAATCTACATTTCCAATTGCATCATCAAAAAATGAAGGTTTAGCATCTTGTATTACCTTGGTCATGTAGGCACAATGATGATCCATGTAACTATCATATATCAATCATTGCACCAAATTTTGCATCCTTCCAGATCTTCTTGTTCCTAGGTCACTTCTTCTTGTATCATCTATATATGCCTTTCCTACTCCTAGAGTCTATAGAGAGGACAATCCAAGTTCCTCATCAAGGCTCTTTTTTGAACTGCTTGAATCTGCATCAATGTCTACAAATAAAGAGATGTTTTATTACTAACAAAATATTTTCTTTAACTTTCTTGGATTTAGTCTATGAATTTGCTGGACTAAAATTTCCATGCAATCTTCCACTTCATGGATTTGAGTTGGAACTATTGTTTGGTGACACATCAGGTCCACTCTAAACCTCACATTTCGCATTTGAGCTCCCAAATTTTCTTTTGTTATTTGAGTTAAGCTTAAGTCCTTCTGTTGCATCTACATAGAAGCTTAGTATTTCATCAAACACCATATCTTTGCTTACCTTGATTTATTGTGCAAGTGAGTCGTAGGATTTATATCCATTTTGCTCAAGGGAGTACCCAGTCAATATATGTTTATGTTTTTGGATCAAGGTTCATCCTCAAATCATTAGAAACATGTACATATGTGATACAGTTTATACTTTTATATGTGATAAATCTGGTTGTTTACCTGTAAACATCTCTTCAGGTGTGACGATGTAAAATGGCTGTCAAAGTTTTATTCATGTTGTGTACGAAAATATGCATAGCTTCTACCCAATAACAATGAGACATATTTTTGTTAGCCATCAAGGCCCTTGCTATTTTTACACTATGTCTATTTTCTAATTTAGCAATGCCATTCTATTATGGTGTGTATCTGCATGAAAATTTTCATGAAATTCATTGACCTTTTAGAAAGCTACTGAAATGATTTCAAATGTAATCACCTCCTCCATTAAATCATAATGTCCAAATATACTTCCCTATTTAATTTTCCACCACAACCCTAAAACTTTGGAACTTAATGGAAACATTGCTCTTCTCTTTCATGGAGTATATCCCTAATGTTTGTGTATGGTCATCAATGAAATTGACATAAAATGTGTAGTTTAACATAGATATAATAATTGCAGGACCCCAACCATCTATATGTACTATTTGTAGCACATTATCACTAACATGCTTGTCATGAAGAAATGATGCCCATGATTGCTTATCAAAATTATAGACTTCACATACCTTTTGCATCTCTTCAACCTTGACATTTGGTAGTCGATTGAAGGGCTCCTTTGAGTGCATCAACTTCAACCTATGAAAATTTGCATGTTCAATTAACTTGTTCCGAATCTCTATATCAGTAATAACACTCACGCCTTTTGCAAACATGCCTACATTCATTTCAAAAGTTTTCAAATTAAAGATGAACATTCTACCAACTCTGTCTCCTTTGGATATCCGTAATCCATTTTGTTTGTAATCCTCTACATATAAACTGTGAGCATTGAATGTGACCTATAATCCCCAACTAACCACTTTTCCAATAGAAACCAACTTCATTGTTATATTCATAGCATGTACGACATCGCAAGATGTTTTCCCTTCCCATCCTCTATGGATAGTGTTATGTATCCTCTTTCTCGATATGATGTGCTATATCATCATCTATTTCAACAAATCCAAGGACTATCAATTTTTTCAAACTAGTAAACCATTTTTTATGACTGGTCATGTAGTTTGAAGCAACAATCAACATACCAGGCATTACGATTGGAATTTAAAACATTGGTAGACATCCTATTCATCATATGATGTTGGACCATGAACAACTTCTCCAAATCATCTACACTTGTTGATACATAGTTGTTTTGTTGCCTTCTATTATTTTGATTCTTAAACCTATAATAATGTTCAAAGTGACTAGGTTTATCACAATTCCAACATCCTTTACTACATTACCTGAATCATTTCTTTGGAAATTTTTATGGGATCTTTGGCTCCTAGTTCCTTGAAACTTTCCTCTACCTCTTGTATGATTTTGTTGTTGACCTTGGTCATGGTTACTGCTTCCTTTCAACTTTGAAAGCCTCTACATTTTCCTTTTCATCTATGAAAGTAGAATAACTACTCAAAACTAAGTTTTCCTTGGGGCTTTGAGTCCTCACCAAGAATTGTTTCTCTAAATATTAGCATGGATATGAGATCAACAAAATTTAGAATATTTCCCTTGGTCTAAATAGAAGTTATGTACTTATATGAAATTACTAAACCACAGAGGCACACTTCCATCTTATTAGCATCATCTATATTGATGCCAATAGACACAAGTGACTCACATATTCTTTTTATTTTTTGGGTGCCATACAATGTGAGCAATTCATTCCAAGTGCCCTTTTAAGTTTTGGCATCCTATGTGTGTCCAATCATGCTATAATGTATGCTAACAGATAGCTAGTACTTTACCTTCGTTGATCCTTGATTCCATTCTTCATATACTATTAACTGGTTCAAAGTTCAATTCCTCTCAAGTAATTGTGGAATGCTTTCATTCTCTCCTTCAGTGTCCTTCTAGAAGAAATTTTTCATCATGAAATTCATCAATCTAATTCTCCAAGCATAAAAGTTGCTCTTTTCAAACTTATCGCTCATATGTTGACTCATTCCATTAGCATTTTCCATTCCTTTGGCAATTCAAAACAATACAAAAACACTAGAAGCAATACCTCTGCTTGAACACTATCACACTATGACATCACAATTTGATCTTAATAAAACATAGATTTCATGTATCAACGATACTTGGAATCGTTTGAAATTCTAGATCAAGAATATTTGAGTGTTGACAAACAAAAGGTAATTTATGACTTTGCAAACTGACCCATTTTTTCAATGGGCCCCACCTTTCAAGCTTAAAAAGAGGTCACGATGGCCCTAAAACTAAAATCTAGGCAAAACAAGTGACCTTAAAGGCATCACCATCGAAAAAATTTTGATGGAGTTTACATTCACACAAAATTTGGTAGCAATCTAAGATCATTTGTGAAGTGTGCATTCTCCATGCCTTTTCATGTACTCTTCATTATCGGCTTTCTCAACGAGCTCTCTACAAGAACACTAACTCTAATTCCAGGTAAAAAGAAAAGAGAAAAGGAAGAGAGCTCTCGCACTTTCTCACACATGAAGAAAGGAACACACCTAGGTTGAGGCAAGGAAGAATTATCTTCTTCTTCTTCTTTTTCTTCTTCTTCTATTACATAAAGAGAATATAAAAGAATGATCTAATACAATAATACAACTAGTGCAACATATAAAGAATAGTACATAATGAAAATCCTAATGTGCGATCACTCTCAATAGATAAATCTAGTAAAGCTCACTAATGTATCCATGACATATATGAGTGTGACCACTATGCATGTTAGAGAAATGAAAAATTGATATGTTTCATCCTTGATCATCACATGTTGAGCCTCATATCTCAACATAGAGAAACTATACCATCTATGCAATTCTCATGTCAAGAAATGTAGGGTCCAAGTTCCATAGAATGTAAAAGCACACAATTTTCATTTGGAATGTTCATGGTGTGTGATATTGATCTACATTTCATCGTTTGAGTAGCTTGTTGAAGGTTAGATTGAGCTATGTTTAAGTTAATTTCCATGTCTATACAGAATTGTGAAGCACTTAGAGATCTTTTGGGTAACCCTAGGGAGTTTGATTCTATAGAATGAATCTTTAAATCACCTCAAGAGGTTCAAAATAAATATTCTTGTGCTTCTAATAATTATAAGAGAAGTAAAATAATGGGAAGAAACTATCCAAACATATTTACCTCTCTAAAACATATGTTTATAGCATATCTTCCAATATTTAATTACCTCTTTTGGTCTGATCCTCTATCTTTGGATGCTTTCGACAACTCATCTTGAGTTGAAATTGAAGTTTGTTTCAAAAAAATGCATGTAAACGTGAGATTTGTGTCCAACACTATGGACTTAGGTAGACCATGAAATCCAAAAATATGTTGTAAATGAATAGCTTTGCAACTTGTAGAGCTTGCATTGAATCGTTAGGAGGAGTAAAATATGCCATTTTTTTCAAATCATTTAGCATCACAAAAATAGCTTTCTTCCTTCATGGAATCGTAGGTAAACCCATTATGGAGTCCATGGAATTACTATCTCAACAATACTCAGGTATTTCCCATGGATATAGCGAACATGAAGGACTTATCCTCTCTACTTTATTCACTTGTAATTCCTCAACAATACTCAGGTATTTCCCATGGATATAGCGAACATGAAGGACTTATCCTCTCTACTTTATTCACTTGACATTTAGACCATAGAATACATAAGTTTTTACATCTCTAATCATCTTTCCCCACAGAAACGTATGTCTAATTAATTGTAAAAGTCTCTCATATCAAGATGCCCTGCACAAGTTACATAATGGTTCTCAAAAAAAAAACTTCTTTTTTGAACCCTTCTTGGGAATCAGGCACGCAAGTGTTTTCATTTTTTCTAGCAAATCTTGCTCAACTTCAAACTTAAATCGCCATCTAACAGTATGCCGATAATTTGATGCACAATACGAGAAGATGCATATGTAACTATCTTCCTTTTTGCTTTTCTATATATAATTTCCAATGGAAAGTATTCTTGCGTCAACGCAGCCTATGTAGCCTATTTCCCTAGAAGATCAGGCTCGCAACAAAAGTATGAAAATGTGTGATGATCTTTGTATACTTTAAAGCTTGCCCCATATGAATAGTGTCTCGAAATATTCAAAGCATGAACTATTGCATGAAGTTTTTATTCACAGAAAGCTAGTTTCTCTAAGATGGAGAAAGTTTCCTACTTTTCAAAAGCAATTGTTCTACCATCTTGAATGAAAATTGTACCAACTATGATGCCACTAGCATCGGTTTCCAACTCAAAAGGTTTTTTTCATATCTACCACCAACATGACCAAGGAACTTCAAATTTCTTGTTTCAATGCATCAAAAGCTTTTTGTTATGCACTTCCCCACACAAGCCTTTGTCTAATCTATATTAAATCTATCAATTGCACAAACAAGCCAGTTTCTCCAAGATGGAGAAACTTTCCTACTTTTCAATAGCAATTGTTCTGCCATGTTGAATGAAAATTGCACCAACTAGGATGCCACTAGCATCAATGTCTAACTCAAAATGTTTTTGCAGATCTACCACAAATAAGACTAGTGAACTTCCAATTTCTTGTTTCAATGCATCAAAATCTTGTTTTTATGCACTACCCCACACAAGCCTTTGCCTAGTCTATACTAAATGTATCAATGGCACAACAATGTGTGGATAGCTCACAATAAATTTTTGATAGAAGCCCATAATCCTAAGAATGATAGCAACTAGCACTTGTTCATAGGAATCGGCCAACTGAGGATCACAAAAGCTTTCCATGGATCCATTCTAAGTCCATGGGAGGAAATTATGTCCTAAGTATTGACGGTGAGTTAAACATAGTTGTGTCTTCTCTAGGTTGATATACAAAGTATTCTCATCCAACATTCTATCCATGAAATCAACTACAAATTAAACAATAAAAGGAGAAAAAATATCATTCATTAATTATTAAACTCGAGTAATCTGATGAATCAAAAAGTGTTCGAATCTTTCAAAACTTGTTTAGTCACAATACTTGTATTAAACGCTCATTAATAAAATTTAATCTTAAAGTAAATTTGGATTCTTCTATCTTTGCTCTAGAATGTGTATTGGCACAACCTATAGAAGGAAGTAAAGTGGATTGCCCAATTGCCTTTGCAAGTAGAGAATTGAATTAGGCTGAGAAAAACTACAAAATGTCTCAAAGAGAGAGTTTGGGCATGGTATATGCAATAAAGAAGCTCAAAAGTTACATTTTGGAAAAAATTTCAAATTCTTTGTTGATCATCAAGCTTTATTGGATTTTGTAAATAATCATTGTTACACTAGAAGGATTATAAGATGGGTTTTTCTTCTAATGGAGTTGGACTTAAAAGTAATTTTTGAAGAAGGTAAAACTCATATGAGAATACGCCATTTATCTAGAATAATGGTAGGAGATAAACAAAAAGAAATTGATAATGATGTTCTAGATGCTTTTCTATTTTATTTAAGTGCATACCTAAGTGGGCAAAATCATTGGTACCAATATTATCATTTGGAACAACACTTAAAAAGAATAGTTTCAAGCATGTGATCTTGCAAAAATACTTTTCTTAGGTTGCTTCCTTTGAGTGGTAAACTCAATCCACAATTAGTTCTTCCTGGCCCTTGTGTTGGAAGAAAAATATGAAGACAAAGTATCCGAAGTCTCTTCGGATGTCTTACAGTTCCTAATGTGTGGAAGAAGGAAGTCAAAAATAGAGTTAAGTAGGTATGACCTTGATAATGCATCTTTGGCACACCATGAGTTGAGTCTTTCAAGCTCCTCTCTCGTAGGTTGTCCTTTGCTTTTGAAAATGGGCATCTCCTCATCTCTTGATATGTATCCATAGACACTCCTTCCTTGCAAGTATGTCTTCATCCTCAAGGACCATGCTTGGTAATTGATCCCGTCGTAATGCATCTTTGGCACACCATGAGTTGAGTCTTTCAAGCTCCTCTCTCGTAGGTTGTCCTTTGCTTTTGAAAATGGGCATCTCCTCATCTCTTGATATGTATCCATAGACACTCCTTCCTTGCAAGTATGTCTTCATCCTCAAGGACCATGCTTGGTAAAAGAAGGAAAACCATCTCCCATTTTACCTTAAGTTTCTCTGATACCACTGTTAGGAGTGATGGATGGACACCTCAAGAAATGAGTTGGTACTGTTAATCCCTACTTTGTACCAGCCCTATTTTACTTCAGAGTTGCATTGTAGGCCCTTTTAGCTCTGGAATGACACTAAATGAGTGCCTATGTACTTTGGAGCTGATGCTTCAAACAATGATAAGTTTGCAACTAGCTTATGACCAAAAAAGTTACCTACTAGACATTTTGCTTAGTACTCATCGTACAAAAGTGATTAGAAAAATTCCTTCTAAGGGTATCTAATTAGCTTAGAGAGCTAATGATTCCAAGTGGAATCACTTATGATGATAGACTATACTCTCAGCAATCACTTAAGAAAGTAGAAGCTTACCCCCGACTTTTTAGGAACTCTGCAAAGAATGACCAGTAACCACTTCGAGACGATTTTCTACAAATTGGTTGCATAAAACTTCCTCAAAATTCCATACCTTTTAATAGACTTTGAGCTTGTTTCGATGAGCTATAGAACATTGCAAATGGTGGAGAGATCACTCACATATGAGCTCTGAGTGACAATGACAAAGATGAATGTAGATGTAATCATCAATGCAATGTATTATGTAACAAAGTTGTACATGATCATTGGCATGAATATGATGCCAAATGATGGTGATATGAGTAGGCTATAGTGTGAGCCTCTAAATTATATCAAATGATCAACACTAAGATCAGTAGTTTCACCATTAGAGTGTTGAGTACATTGTAAAATGAGATTATGGAGAATCATTGGAAAGTTGAAATGCATGTAGAAAGATACACAAAATAGACAATAGACTTTGAATTATCTCTTATGTCATCAGATGTGTTGTTTTCTAGGCTTTATGATTAGGATGGGATCACATCTGTCAATTCCAAGAAGTCAATATTTGGATATTTTCTTAGTAGCTTTCTTTGGTGTAGTAAGAATTAGCCTACATTGTTGTTCTTCTTAGACAAAGCCAAATACAAGGCAGCCTAACGTGATTATGTGTGCACTACAAAGAGACAATGGAGCTAAATTAAGAAATCTAAATGTTTTAATAAAAAGGAAGAAGAAGGAGCCAAAGTTGAACCAAAAAGTACTAGAAAAAAATAAAAAAAAGAAGAAGTCAAAGACCTAGGATTTAAAATTGGTAGTGAATATTGATGCATACATAATAGGAAAATCAATCTTGATCAAGAAAATAGTACCTGAAGATGAATGTAAAGAAGAGAAAACTTATGATTAGGAAAAAACATTAATGGAAAACCTTCAAGAAGATGAAGGGCAACAAGAAAGTAGTTTAGCTAATTCAAGAGAAATAAAAAGAATTCTAGAAAAGAAAGATAATGATGAATATGCTAAAAAGGAACAAAGACAAAAGGAGATAATCAAGAGGATGATCAAACATGCTAATGATTAAAACAAAAAATATTAGGAAAAGAAAAATGATCAACATGATGGTGGATATCGAGATTATAAAGAAGACGAAAAGAGAATGGAAAAACTTGAAGAGTATAAAAGTGAAGAAAAAGGAGGACAAGGCTATGAAGTAGATACAAGTAGAGAAATAGTTTGTTCAAATAGAGGTGATAAGGAAAACATTTGTGGAAGTTGACATGTATTGGAAAAGAAGTCTTATGTAATTTATGAAGGAGAAAGTTAGTATATGTGATAGAAGAATAAGAAAGGAACAAGAAGTAGTGGAGATGAAAAAAACGTGCTATACAGATTAGGTCATTGTATGATTGTTTGTTAGCAAGAGCGGATATCTTCAATCCTACAAGTAGAAATACGTTGTTTGATACCCTTACTATGGAAGCTGAAATCATTTTAAAATGAAAAATCATGTAAGATCACTACAACAGGTGATTCTCTACAGAGATGATTGGTGCGACACATTGATTAAATGATGCTCACATTGAGGCTTTTAAGGATGATATCAGAGCATCGCATAAGGGATGCCTCCTAGAGTCCCATATGGGACACTGTGAAGAGTCACATATGAGATAGTCCTAAGTGTCACATATCCCATGCTTGTTTATGCTGACAAATACAATGTCTTCTATCATCGCATACACGATGGTTCCTAGAGTCGCATATACAATGATGTATGTCGCTTATGCGACACTTGTTTTTTATCGAAGTAACAGAAGTGCATCACTCTTCAATCCTTATTTACGTTGTTGGAAGTAAAATGCTCGATTGATGGATTAGGTCAACCATCGATTAGATGGTGCATGTAGGGTGCTTCAAGTGAAGTCAGATGAATCATGTTTACACTTGGATGTTCATACTCTAGCACTCGAAAGAAGAATATTAGTAATAAAGAATAGCTATAATTGGTTGAACTTGTGAGAAAGGTATCAATTTAGGCAAACTATGTACATCCATTATTGTTCTTCAACACTTCAAACAATATAAGGCAATAAATGGCAAAAATAAATAAAACACATATCTATATTTTTGTCATGAAGTCAAAGCTTTTCCATTCAATTTGACCATCTTTGTTTCATTACAAATTCAACACTGAATAATGATAGAATTTTTATATGAATAATTTAAAGTTTCAAAGTCTCACAGTTGACATTCCAAATCATTGGATTGATCAGAAAGGAGTTAGACTTTGCATTGTTTCTCATGAACATGAAAGTAGAGAAGTTCAATGATGAGATGCATAATATTTCAATGCGATATCGCACGCAGTCAACATGATTGTTGAAGGCCAAGTTTCATATATATACTCCAATCTTGAGTGAGTATGCCTCTTGAGCTACTTCAGTAAGTCAATTTGAGCGTATGTGTCGGATATGCTTATCAGCATCAGATATGGATAGCTGAAATGAGCATTAGAGTGTTGATAGAGGGAGCATTAGAGTACGGCAGTGCACCTACACCACATAAGCCTCAGTTCTCTTCATCTTTGGAGGGTAAATAACGAATTTGAATGTTGCTAGATATTGTCAACCAAAATAAGGAGAGACCTTCTCTCCGACATTTGCCCCACCAAACTTGCACAACATCTTGGTGGGCCAACCTAAAAAAAAATCTTTAAGTAATATCAAATTTGTTTTAAGGGAATCAAATAGATTTTATTTAATTTTTGTGCAAGATGCAAATGATTTCTTTTATATCAAAATTAGATTGAATAAAATAATAAATCTAAAGTTCTATTAACAACCATTTTCATCAACAATACTTGATTTAGGTTCAAAAACATTCATAGATCTACTAGTGATGGTCAAAAAATAAACTCCATCATCCATTCATTCAAAATTTGATTTCCTCTTATAGAAATACTCACATATATACATTCATTCATATCAAAGAAATTCAACTAACTCTACTCATGCAGACATTTGCCTTGTTTGCGCAATTTTAATATTAGATGTGTTTTCCACAACTAGCCTTCATATAAGCTTCATAATTTTTTCCATCATTAGCTTCATGAGCATCAGCTTCATGTATGCGTAATTCATAATTTACTTTTTTGGGGAGGAAGAAAGTATAAACTTCCATTCATAATATTTTTTTACATTCCTAATCTTTTTGTATTTATACAAACTTACTTTTCTATTTTGAATTGAATGTCAAAAAATCAATTTGTTCAACCATATCACAACTAAATTTATAAAGTTTTGAAACACAAAATCAAATAATTATTTTCCTTCTTTGGCCAAATAGTTTAACTTCATAATTTGACAAATCTATAACCCATATTTTAAAATTTTAGTAATTCATAAATGCAAATGATATGCATAAAAAGAGATAGTTATCAGAGAAAAATACCACCTCAAGTTGAACTTCAGCTTCAATCTTCAAACTCCAAATTCATCTTCAAATCATCAACAAATTCCTACTATAAAATCATCAAAATCTAGAAACTCAAGTACAATTATCTTCCTTCATCAAACATATACATACATATATATATACATATATATATACATACACATATATATATATATATATATATATATATATATATATATATATATATATATATATATATATATATATATATATATATATATATATATATATATATATATATATATATATATATATATATATATATATATATATATATATATATATATATCATGTGGTTCTACTAGTGGTAGTCAAAATTCAAAAATGAAGCTATCAAAAGTCTCTTTATCAATTGGAATAAAAATAACTTTAGGGAACAAATTCATTGAAAGAAAAATATAAATTATAGATTGGTCCAATGGAATGTACCTAGTTTTACTCATATTTTTGTTCATCAATTCATCTAAAATTATTCTTTAAGATTTTTGAGCATCCATGAGTAGAAATTTCCTTTTTTTTTCTATTTCTTGCAAAAGAAAATCCACAATAAAAGACAAAAGTCATACATCCTTGTAAATAAAATCTTATTTCTCATACTTTTTTATTTAAGACATGATAAAAAAAAAAATCTTTTTAATAAATCATCTTATTTGTTTCCCAGAATTTCATTCATCCTCTTCATCATCTAATAGTTCATACTTTTCATCGTCTTTTTGTTTAAACAATTTAATCCTTTTACATGCAATTAAAGTTTTAAGAGGTGTTCCATCCAATTCTTGTAAAGCATAAGTTCCATTGTCATTAACATTTAGCACCACATAAGGTCCAAACCAATGCCATTATAACTTCCTGTGTGCATTGTATTGGAAATCAAATGTACTATCCTAAATCAAAACCCTATCATCAATTTGAATTGGGCTTTGGCCTTAAGCTATATGACTTATTAAAATACTTCTTACTCTTAATCCTATATTCTTTTAACTTACCAATAGCATCATCTAAATTTTAATTTCCTTGTTCAAGCTATTGAATTCTTAGAGTCAAGAGATCTTTTGTAGGTATATTATCATACAATGGAAGAGTAAACCATGTAAGTATTTGAGTATGTAATGGAAAAATAGGTTTTTGGTAGTACATTAATTATGTTGGCACATACCCCGTTGTCCTAGTGCGAGTAATTATGTCAACCCATAATACAAAAGATAGAAATTTTGGCAAATTTTTAATATCACCATTATAGTCTTTAGAAGTTATAAGAGCTAAAAGAATTCCATTCCTTGCAAAGATGTCTCTAGCCTATTGAGCATCTAACTCACCCCTATTAGCCACTACTTTTTCAACATATCCAAATCTTGATATTACATCTTTAGAAGTTATAAGAAGTTATAAGAGCTAAAAGAATTCCATTCCTTGCAAAGATGTATCTAGCCTATTGAGCATCTAACTCACCCCTATTAGCCACTACTTTTTCAGCATATCCAAATCTTGATATTACATCTTCAAGTAAAAATTTACAATCATTGTATGTTTTTTTAGATCATAGGGCATGGCCTTCTACATGGTTTGTAAGGTCTTCTCTTGCAAAAACTATATACCGCATTTTACATATGCCTTTGGGCATGGTCACCAAGTCAACTACCCACTTCTAGTGAATACAAGGTGGATAAATGGGTTGTAAAGGATCCCTATTCTTAATTGATGAATTCATTTGACATATAGCACAAGAATTAACATAATCCCTTACATTGGCATAGATTCCTAGCCACCAATAACTTTCTCTTATTTTTGCATATATAGCCACAAAACCTTTATGTCCAACCCATAAAGTGTCATGCATATTTTTCATTACTTGCAATTGAAATAGTTTAGATTGCAGTAATCTTTGTGGAAATTTAATCTTTCCCCTTGCATGTCTCCAAATTAATCCATCTTCTAAGAAATAATTAAAAGCTCATTTTCTAATATCCTTGAAAATATTTGTAGACCATGCAAGTGTTTTAATCAAAGTACTTAGATATATTCAAATGTCTTTCCTCTCTCCTTCAGATTTGTAAATTTTATTCTGACGCAAATTTACATGATGCTCTTGTTGAAAAGAGAGCTAATATTGAGCAGGCAAAAGCTATGCCAAAATGGCTGGTGCAGACTTTGCATAACAGCAAATTAGATGCACCTTTGTTATATCGTACTCGTTCAGGCTCTCATAGTGCCTCTTTTGCATTAGATTGCTATGCTATGGTTGCATCTAGTATCTATGATGAGAATGAGCATGCTTCATTTGATGAAGCACAAAATTCAGAAAATTGGATGGCTGCTATGCAATCTGAATATGATGCTATAATGAAGAATGGTACTTGGTCTTTATGTGACTTGCCTCCTTGCAAGAAGGCCATTCGTATTAAGCGGGTATACAAGATGAAGCATAAGCCGGATGGTATAGTTGAGAGGTATAATGCTAGGCTTGTTGCAAAGGGTTATGCACAAGACAGAGGCATTGATTTTGATGAGACCTTTGCACCTACTTGACGAATGACTACTGTTCATAGCATATGTGCACTTGCAGCTCATCATGGTTGGAATGTACATCAGCTAGATATCAAAACAACATTTTTGTATGGTGACTTGCATGAAGAAGTGTATGATTTTCAACCCCATGGCTTTGTGCAAAAAGGGCATGAAAACAAGGTGTGTAGGTTAAGAAAGGCTTTATATGGTTTAAAACAAGTACCACATGCTTGGTATAAAAAGGTACATGCCTATCTGATTGCACATGGTTTTGAGAATATTCCAACTAAAAGCACCTTATATGTAAGTGTGCTAATGATGTACTTCTGATCATTGTGGCGTATGTTGATGACATGTTGATCACTGGTCCTCATGACATGCACACTACTGATTTTAAGGCTGATTTGGATGCCTCATTTGAGATGTCTGATTTGGGGAATTTGCATCATCATTTGGGCATTCAGTTTATGCATGTTGATGGTGGAATGGCTTTGTGTCAAGTGAAATATATTGACACATTATTGTAGCATTTTGGACTTGAATATTGCAAGCCTGTTGGCATTCCTATGGAGATAGGTTTACGTTTGAGTCTTCATGATGTTGGAGATGCATTTGATGTTGTTCTCTACCAGCACGGTGTTGGATGCGTGATTTACTTATGCATTACTCGGCTAGATATTCAGTTTGTTGTCTCATAGATGAGGAGGTTCATGCATCACCCAGGTGTCAAGCATTGGCAGGCGGTTAAGTGCATCTTTCGCTACTTGAGTGGTACCCAGCTACTTGGGTTGTTTTTTCCCAAGGCGGGATCACTACCGCCAGATTTGCATGCTTTTTCTAGCTCTAATTGGGCTGGTTGCTATGAAACTTGTGTGTCCACTAGTGGTTTTTCCTTCATGCTTGGTAGCTCATGCATATCTTGGCTGAGCAAGAAGTAGCCTACCTTGGTCACTTCTAGTTGTGAGGCTGATTATAGGATAGCTTTCATAGCGACTGTTGAGTGTGTGTGGCTCAAACGCCTTATGGCTGATTTGGGTGTTGGTCAGTCTTCTACCACCACCATCTTCATTAATAGTCAGAGCGCATTGGCAGTTGCGAGGAACCCTATGTTCCATGCTCACACTAAGCACATTGAGGTGCATTATCATTATTTTAGGGAGAGGTTCTCTATTGGGGAGATCAGCTTGGCATATGTGCCCACAAACGAGAACATCCCAGACCTTTTCATGAAGGTTCTTCCTAGGGAGAACTTTGAAGCTTTCCGCAAAGCTTTGGGCTTACTTCCTTTTGTGGAGTGATTTCCACATAGCTTGGCACTTGCTTATACATGAGTGTCAGCTCCTTGTTCACCGCATCACTCCCAGGGGGGATTTGTTGATATATTTAGGTAATGATGTGCATGAACACACTAAGACCACCGAGGCACTTTTTTCCCTCTTTAGGAGGTTTTTATCCTTTCGCTTGTTATACGCCGATTGCCCTAATGGGCTACTTATCTTTGTACATTCTCTAGTAATACATTTAGTATTGTGTGTTGAGCTCCAAGCTTCTTCTTCTTCCTTGTGTTGTTTGCATGCTTCCGCAGATGTCCAACTCCAACAATGTAAGACCAACATCTTCAAATCTTTAAAAACTCCATTCACAATCAGAGACATGGTCCAAAACAAATTTTCTACAGGTAGAAGAATCTAGAGTTTCATCTTTTACATTCTCTTCACAACCTTTTATAGGTATATCATCTATAAAAGGCATAGTTACATTAGGAACGAGGTCATGTAGGACCATATTCATGCCTTTCATCATGTGTACAGTGATTTTTATAGCTCCTTGTAGTAAAGTACACATACAAACTAATCTAGAGGAGTTTTCATTGTCATGATATCCCTACTCTAAATGGCAAGCTGAAATTGATCATAGCTAGAATATAAATCACCCATTGAATAGATAGAATAACTAGCAAATGTTTGAGCAAATTCTCCTATAATAAGACCAATTTCTACACTCCTAATTGAAACTTTATTAACATGTTGTAAATCTTGTATAAACCTCAATTTTCCATTTTTCTTAGGTATCATAAACCATCTATTTGAATATGGAGCTGAAGATGGCTCAAGAATCCTCATGTGCAGTTTCTTCTTAAGTAGCCTCATCAATCGGGGTAAATGAGCTTTTGGGAGTGGTATAGGACAAATTTTTCATGGTATATGTGGTACAATAAGCATAATCATAGGAGGTATGAGTTGTGGATCGGCATAGCCTAATCCTTGAGGATGTAAAGAAAAATATTGATCATGATTTTCAATAAATCTTTGGAATAAATCACATTCAGAAGGTTAAAAAAAATTGATCATCATTTCCTATTTTAATTAGTTCTAAAGTTTCATAAGTAATTGTTGTTGGAGCAAGTTTATGACAAGCCCAAGTATTGGCTTGAGTCCCACAAATTCAAAGACGAAGCCTTAAAATGAAAACAATGTAAACTTCACTTGTGAACTACCTCTTGTAACTTTTGAAGACTTTACTTACTGTAAAAGTGAAAGAATCTTAAGTGGTTGAGTCCACTTGATCAAAAAAAGAAAGAGGAGCCACAAATTAGTGATTTTTGGTAGATAGAGAATCAAATCAATCACGAATTGATTGAAGAGTGATTGAGGGAAGTTAGCCTTCCAAGCTCAACTATAAATAGATGGCAACTTTAGTCGTGGTTAGAGAGACCTCAGAGAAGGCCTCGAATAGATGAGCTTTATGCCATATCAAGGTGTGGTTTCAAGGCACACATATGTATCAATAAGTACATTGTATTGTACAATCCATATACTTTCATTTTCATGATCATTTGAGATCATATTTCCATGTTCTTATGAAGTGTACTAGTCACTGCCATATCTCTGAGTTTTCTCAATTAGATTGCAGAGATGGTTTCTCTGATCTTACTGCATCCTTTTTAGTGATTTAACTTGGTAAATAAAGTTAGCTCTATAATTCTAGTATATGCTCACCAATTTTCATTTCATTTGGGTGTTTCAATCTTCAGTTATGGTCAGTTGAAGTCAACCCTATCTTTTCATTTTCACTTCTCTGTCAAGTACTTGACTTTTTTACTCATTTTGTCAGAGCTGTTTCTCGATGTGTACTTACCCAAATTCAGTGATTTAAAGCTTTTTGGATTCACCATACTATCTACTATAAGCATACAATGTTTCATAATCATTGAATGCTTAAATCTTGAGTTATGCTCATGTTTTTGCTCACTAGTCGCATTATTGTAGCAGCCCGTGAAAATCGAGATGATGTTATCACTTGTTAGACATCATTCTCAGTGTGCGGTGCATTATTTTTGATGAGATTACTCTTGAAAGTTAGCTCTTTAAGTTGACTAGACTTCCCCAAAAGGAATTAAGCTAAATGTTGTTGTGCTCAGAGAATTATGCAAAACACTAGACAGGTGTATGAACCAAAATAGCAAGTTCTTCGCCTCTGAGCTAACTCCAACTTATCTGTTTTGATCTATCTTTTTGAGAGTGATCTTCCAAGGTACATAGGGTGTCTAATACATCCATTGAAAAGCTAAAAGGGCCCACCCCATACTCGTGGAGTTCATTTGGCTGGTGTAGATCAAGGATTTTGCAACACCTCTTCATCTTCAAGCACATACCTATCCATCTCTTCACAGTGGTATCATAGTAAGGATGGTAGATGGATTTCCTTCATCAATTGAAAAATTTGACAGAGGTAACTACTCAGCTTGGTCATTAAGAATGGAAGCTTATCTCCAAGTTAGAAGTTTATATGGTTATGTGGATGGAGATGAAGTTATGTCAAGTTTCAGGAACAAAATTCAACTAACACAAGAAGAGCAAGAAAGATTGAGCACATGGTGCTCCAAGGATGCACTTGCAAGGTCTTATCTCCTCAACTCTATCTCAGATTTTTTATTTCCTCACATTAGAAGTTGTAAGACATCTTAGGAAGTGTGGGATGCACTTCAAGCTTTGTTCTCTTCAAGTACTAAAGCTAGGAAGCATCAACGATGGCTAGATTTCACAACTCTCAAGAAGGCTCCCAATTAAAATGTGACTGATTTTGTCACAAAGCTCAAGGACATAGCAGATCAGTTGGGAAGCATTGGAGAGGTAATAGATGAAGAGAAAATTGTAAGGCAAGTCATCAATGGATTGAAAGCAGATGACAAGTGGGAAGCATTCATCACAGTTTTGGATTTGTAGATGGACATGCATGTACTTGATTTCGATACACTCATTGGACAATTACTCACTCAAGAGGCAAAGCATATAAAAAATGAAGAAAGCTCTAAAGGTAATCAATCTTTAGCTTTATACACTAATAAAAGCAAGTCCGAAGATAACAAAGGAAAGGTAAAGAAATTGGATGATGAAGCAGGTACATATCAAGTTAACTATGCAAGTAGAGGAAGACATGGCAGAGGTAGAGGAAGAGGAGGTAGACAAGGCAAGGGGAGATGCCAAGACTCCAACCCATGTTCTATTTGTGGACTAACTAATCATACAACTGAAAATTGCTTTAGGAATTCCATGAATCAAAGAGGAAGAGGATACAATAGAGGAAGTTATGGCTACTCAAGAGGAAGGTTCAACAATTATCATGGCAACTACAACAAATACAATCATTAAAACTATCAAGGAGGCTACAAAAAGGAAGGAGAGACTTCAATAACTACACAAAAGACTCAAACAAAGAGGATTCATTTTTTATCATGAACATGGCTATGCCACAAGGTAAATCTGATGAGCATGTTTTCTACATAGATTCAAGTTGTTCAAATCATGTGGCAGGAAATGTGGCACTCCTATCAGATTTAGAAGATCCAAGGAATAAGCATGAGGTACAAACAGGAGATGATACAAGACACCTTGTGGAGAAAATAGGAAATGTCAAACCACCTGATGGAAACATCGACCTACTCAGTAAGGTACTCTATGTCCTTACCATTACAAAGAATTTGATAAGTGTTGGGCAGATAGTAGAGAAAGGGTTGCAAGTCAGGTTCACAAAAGCAGGAGCATTTGTTGAAGATCCAAGTCAAGGATTCAAAAGAATTGCAAAAGGTGAAAAGACAGGTAGATTTTTCACATTGGAATTACAAGACACTAGAAACATTGCTCTCTTTAATTATGGTAGTCAGACAGTCATAGAATTGGAAGTATGGCATAAAAGGTTAACAAATATTGGTGAAAGGTCATTAAAGCAAATTTGCAGGGATCAAAGTGTACTTGGACTCCCTAACTTGTCAAAACAACATATGATTTATAAGTGTAGTGCATGTCAATTTGGAAAGTCTCAGAGGTTACCATTCATGAAGAAAGGTTATATGCATGGAGATCTCTTGGAGTTGGTTCATACAGATGTATGGGGACCTAGCAAGGAAGCTTCAATATCTGGATCAAGGTATTATGTCTCCTTTATTGATGATTGCAGCAGATGGACTATCCTATTCTTTATGAAACACAAAGATGAAGTTTTTTCATGTTTCAAAAGATATTTGGAACTTGTGGAGAATCAAACAGGTAAATCACTAAAAAGACTAAGGTCAAATGGAGGGGGAGAATACTTCTCCCATGAGTTTAATTCTTTTCTTCAAGAAAGAGGAATCAAAAGAGAGGTAACTACAAGGTACACTCTTGAGCAAAATGGAGTGGCAGAAAGGAGGAATATGACAATTGTTGAAGTTGCAAGGTTCATGTTAAATGAAATGCATTTGCCTAATTATCTATGGGCTGAGGCTATATCTATAGCCACTTACTTGATTCACAGGTTGCCTTCAAAATCCCTTGATGGGATGACTCCATATGAGGCCTGAAATGGAAGAAGACCTAGCTTAGATCATTGTAAAATTTTTGGATGTATTGCTTTTGCTCATGTTCCTTCACATGTTAGAGGCAAGATGGATCCAAAGGCAGAAAGGTGTGTATTTATTGGATATGACAACAATCAAAAGGGTTACAGGTTATACAACCCTACCAACAAAGGATTCTTGGTAAGCCGAGATGTAGTTTTTGATGAGAACAATTTATCATATGAAGATTCATGCCGGAAGGTCAAATTGCCATATGACCTTGAAGAAGATTTCCCAAAGCTTGTTAGAGAGCATCAACCAAAGATTGAAGAACAAGATACTTCAGAAGATGATGAAGAAACTCAGATGGAAAAAATCAAAGCATGGAAGTCTAAAGGTAAAGCAAAATTGGAGGAACTTGGACATGAGGCAAAATCATCACAACATGGCTTAAGAATATCTATAAGAGAGAGAAAAAAACCAGAAAGGTATGGGTTTGACACCTCATTAGTTACTAAACATTCTATTTACATAGCACAACACATAAATCAAGAGCAGCCATCATCCTTTGAAGAGGCCAAAGAAAAATCACAATGGAAGTATGCAATGAAGGAAGAGATTGAAGCACTTAAGGAAAACAACACTTGGGATTTGGTGCCCAAGACTTCATCCATGAAGGTAATAGGCTCAAGATGGGTCTATAAACTCAAGAAAAATTCTTATGGTTCCATTAATAGGTATACGGCAAGGCTTGTAGCAAAAGGCTTTGCACAAACTCAAGGAGTTGATTGTGAAGAAACTTTTTCTCTTGTAGCTAAGATGCCTACAATCAGAGTGTTACTTAGTATTGCTTCTTCCAAGAATTGGAAGATACTTCAACTAGATGTAAAGAATTCATTCTTGAATGGTTGGATAACAGAAGAGGTATATATGGCACAACCACCTGGTTTTGAGAGTCCAGTTTATCCTGATTATGTGTGTAAACTTAACAAAGCATTGTATGGTCTCAAGCAAGCCCCAAGAGCTTGGAATTTCAAACTTCTTTCATTCTTGCAGGACAAAGGTTTTCAACCAAGCAAGGTAGATCCTTCACTCTTTATTAAAAAGAGTAATTCTGAGGTCATCTACTTATGTGTATATGTAGATGATATTATATTGACAGGAAATCATGCAGATGGTATGAAGAAGATCAAAGATTAGATGAGAGAAGCATTCAAGATAAGTGATTTGGGCTCACTTACCTACTTCCTAGGTTTGCAAGTTGTCTACAAAGATCACGGTTTGTTTCTCACTCAAAGAAAGTACATTGAGGACATGCTGGCAAAATTCAAGATGCAAGATTGTACGATTGCAGGTACTCCAATGGAGTTCAATCACAAATTGAGCTCACAAAAAGGTGAACTCATAGAGGACATCACATCATATCAAAGTCTAGTGGGTAGTCTCAACTATGCCACATTGACAAGAGTAGATATATGTTACAGTGTGAGTGTGCTAAGTCAATTTATGCACACACCAAGGAAACCACACATGGATGCTGTCAAAAGGACTCTCAAGTATCTCAAAGGAACCATAAATGAAGGACTTTATTATCCTTATGTATCTGATTTAGGTTTGAAGCTATTTCTGATGCAAATTCGGCTGGTTCCAAGGAAGATAGACCTCACGCATACTTGGCTTGAGGGGGAGCTGTTAGAGCAAGTCTATGCCAAGCTTAAGTATTGGCTTGAGTCCCACAAATTCAAAGAAGAAGCCTTAAAATGAAGACAATGTAAAGCTCACTTGTGAACTACCTCTTGTAACTTTTGAAGACTTTACTTAATGTAAAAGTGAAAGAATCTTAAGTGGTTGAGTCCACTTGATCAAAGAGGGAAAGAGGAGCCACGAATTCGTGATTTTTGGTAGATAGAGAATCAAATCAATCACTAATTGATTGGAGAGTGATTGAGGGAAGTTAGCCTCCCAAGCTCAACTATAAATAGATGGCAGCTTTAGTCGTGGTTAGAGAGACCTCAGAGAACACCTCAAAGAGCTGAGCTTTATGCCATATCAAGGTGTGGTTTCAAGGCACACATATGTATTAGTAAGTACATTGTAATGTAAAATCAATATACTTGCATTTTCATGATCATTTGAGTTCATATTTCCATGTTCTTGTGAAGTGTACTACTCACTGCCATATCTCTCAGTTTTCTCAGTCACATTGCAAAGATGGTTTCTCTAATCATGGTGCATCATTTTCAGTGATTTAACTTGCTAACATTATCTCTCTAAGTCTACTATATGCTCACCAATTTTCATTTCACTTGAATGTTTCAATCTTTAGTTATTTTCACTTGAAGGCAACCCTATCTGTTCATTTTCACTTCTCTGTCAGGTACCCGACTTTTTTACTCATTTTGTGAGAGTCGTTTCTTAGTGTGTACTTACCCAAATTCAATGATTTAAAGCTTTTTGAATTCAGCATATTCTCTACTATAAACATACAAAGTTTCATAATAATTGCACACTTAAATCTTGAGTTATGTTCATTTTTCTGCTCACTGGTCTCATTACTGTAGCAGCCCGTGAAAATCGGGATGATGTCATCACTTGTTAAAATCATTCTCAGTGTGAGGTTCATTATTTTTGATAATATTACTCTTTAAAGTTAGCTCTTTAAGTTAACTAGACTTCCCCAAAAAGGAATTAAGCTAAGTGCTGCTGTGCTCAGAGAATTATGCAAAACACTAGACATATGTATGAACCAAAATAGCAAGACGTTCACCTCTGAGCTAACTCCAACTTATCTGTTTTGATCTATCTTTTTGAAAGTGATCTTCCAAGGTACATAGGGTGTCTAATACATCCATTGGCAAGCTAAAAGGGCCCACCACATACTCCTGGAGTTCATTTGGCTGGTGTAGATCAAGCATTTTGCAATACCTCTTCATCTTCAAGCACATACCTATCCATCTCTTCACAATTGATTGACCTATATTTATATCGTAAATTAGGATCTTCTGAGAATTGTTTGAATTTATCTTTGGTCCCCTTAGGTAAGGATTGAGAGAGAGCTTTAATTTTATTATCCACTATTTTATATTTCATTTGAACTTTATCTTCTTTATAGATGTGATTCATAATAGATTTTGCATTCAATTCATATTCTTCAATTGAATTTGAGAGCACAAATTGGGAAGTATCCTTTTCATGCAAGGTACATTGAAGTTCTTCACATAATGAAAATGTAAATGAAGTTCTAATCACATGTTCAATATGTTATTCAAATAAAATATAACCTTTTTCTTTGTAAACTTTTTTATAATTTTTTAGGTCTTTTATGATGTATGAACTGCAAATAAGATAAAGGAAAGGAAAGTATGGAACTATATAAGGTATTTACAAAAGGATGCAAGATATCAAACCACGAACCACCATTTTCTTGCTCAATAGTGGTGTCTAGGTAGAAAGAGGTATACCAAACCACGAACCTCCATTTTCTTGCTCAATAGTGGTGTCTGAATTCACAAAGAGGTATATGATCATCGTATACCTTCGCGTGTGAATGGATGGGAGTCTTCCTAATTTGTTCCTGTAATGAACTAAGTGTATGATCTAACGGCCGCATTGATTCAGGTGGATCTAAAATCAGAAACTGTTTGGTCTCTTGTATATATGACCAAAGATCTCAATTCTAGATTTACTAGAAGCTCATCTACTCTTGTGACCAAGTGATCCACTTAGCCTAGTGGTTAAGACTCAAGGATGCAAAGGAGGAGGTCTTGGGTTCAATCCCCATGGGGTACATGGGGAGAGCGTAGGCTTATGAAAATAAGGGTTCTAATGACAAAACAATTTAAATTACCTATTTCTATGACTGAAACTAAGGTCTTTATATAGTTTAAATAGCTATGGACCGTAAGGACGGGCAGCCTAGTACCTAGCAACAGCTTCCTGATATGAGATTAAAACTAGTGACTCTTCTGTTACGCGTTCCATCATGGTTTCTTCTACTAAACTATGGTCTGTCTAGAGTTGGCGGAACATTTTCTATGTTTTCAATAGTACTGTGCTCAGACTCGTGAACTAACTTAGAAGACATCAAAGAAAGTAATGAGAAACAATATTGTTGCAAAACTGCTTGAATAAATTAATTGTTAAGCTAATGGTTCAAATCAATAATTCTAATACAAATGGAAGGTCCAAATAAAGGGATGAATGTCTAATCAATTGGATAGCTGACTAATTGGAAAATAAGATTTAAATGAATCTTCAATCTTGCTGCTTCTCTTTACTTCACTTCAATAGCTTGAATTCATCAATGTTTCTGCAAAAAAAACATTAAGAGAAACTTGAGCTCAACACTCATTCAAATACATACACAAGTCATTTCTAAACCACTCTTTTTAGTTTTAACTTTTAATCTACAACCACACTTTAATCTCCTTACTTCCACCACACTTTCCAGTTTAACTTTTCTACTTTAATTACACTTAATTTCTACTCCTCTCTTTTCATCTTCACTAATTTTCTCCACTCTTTCTCTTAACCAACTTTTTTCACTTTAAGTGCATCTTCTATTGAGACCACTCCTTAAATCTCTTTAGTTACACAACTTATATAAGCCATTCTTTTTCCTAGCACTCATATAGTCCACTAGTTATTTATCCATTTAATTAATCATTTTAATCTAATTAGCCTACATTTCTTATTTAAATAAATTAATGAATTTAAGCTTTGTTTAAGGGTTTAATTAATTAGAAACTTAGTATTTAAATACACACATTTACTTAAAGTAATTATTAATAGCATAGTTTAATTTAGAATACATAAATATGTAATTAATGATGATAAATAATATCTATTTTAACCCTTTTAATATAGTAAATCCTAGAAAACCTATTGGAAACCCATAAAACCCCCTGGGTTAGACCATTAAAATCCTTCTGAACCCTAGCTTTAACCCATTATAAATCATCTAAACCCTTAACACTAACCAAATCTTATAAACAACACATGAATTCAAGAAACCCTAGGCTGAATACCCATAATTCTTGAATGTAAAAAAAATAGGAAATTCTCATTAAATGAGTAATTAGGGTAAACCTAACATGAACATATGTGCTGCTTCATCCTTCATACCTGAAAACACTTTCAAAATAGTTAATCCAATTAACACAACTGATCAACAGTGATATAAAAGAGGTTTAGAATTCACCAATAAATATTTTAATTTTTCAGGTCATCAATTGGAAGATGCAAATCTTCCCGACATCCACCGCCACCAAACCTGCACATCGTCCCGATGGGCCAACTTGCAGATTAAGGGAAGCAGCATTTTCAATGATTATCCTGAAATTAAATCATAGAACAGCATCAATTCTTTTTTAAATATATTTAATCTTATCAAATTTTAAATCTTTTCAACATGCACATGAAGTTTATTGCAATTACATCTGGCAATGAAAACATATTAAAGTATAAAGGTAAACTATTAACCTTTTCAGTCAACAAACATTAGTTTACATTTTATCCATTTATAAACTATGTAAAGATTAGTATAAAATAGAATTCATTTTCATTCATTCAAATGCAGGTTTCGTCATATATATGCATTCACATATGAGCAATCAAGCATGCCAAAGAAATCTACTAAATCTACTTGGACAGACAGCCGCCTTGTATGCCCAATTTTAATCACTAGATGTGTTTTTTCACAACTAGTTTCTTCATATAAATATGATGTAAACTTCATATCGATAATAAATGTAAATACCTTTTTGGGGTGGAAGAAGGTATAACTTCCATGTCAATATTCTTTTTTTTTTTTCGCTACTTTTTTGTTTTAAAGGGGAAAGGCTTAACCCCTTGATCCGAGCTAAGGATCTAGCTGCATGGACAAGAAAGATCTAGGTTTTCACAGACATGTATCATGCAACAATATGCTCCTACATATATACAACTACTTTCGTTATCTAAATGAACTACAAATCCTTCTATTTTTAACAAATCTCACTTAATCTATAAATGTAGAAATATAAATTATGTCTATTTTCCTTATATGGTTATATAGAGTCCTTTATAAATTAATATTCTTCATTCCAAATTTTATCAATTAGTTTTAGATGAATGCAAATAAAATACGTAAAACAAAATTTTAAGACAAAGAAAAATACGACCTAAAATCAATTTTATCTTCAATCTGCTTCATCTTCAATCTGCTCTCTTTAAATTCATCAGAAATTTTGGCATAACATCTTCAATTGCTTTGATCAATGCATCTTTAGAACCTGTAATCACTTATAAAATAGAAGCTACAAAACAAGTAATCTTCATTATCATTTATCTTGCAAATATAAATTCATATATTCTATCAGATTCATCTTCATCATGTCACAAATTTCATCATAAGAAATTCATAGTGGTTATAATTATCATAAATAATGCATTCTTAATTTTTTTAAATAGGTTTTTCAACCTATGAAACAAAGTTCATAAAATTTAGGAAAAATCAAAATGTTCAAAGTTTTTAACTTGTATCTTTATAAATGAGCATCATTTTTTTTATATCAATGAAAAATTCATATCTGGATTATAAAAGTTCCTCTTACTCATCATATGGTATATCAATAAAATCATCCTCATATTGTAACATTTTTTTCATGTTCTTCATATTTATCATGATCATATTCATATCATATATATTTCTTGCTTTTAAAAGTATATCGTCATAATTGTTGTAAACAAAGATCATTTTGTGCAAAATATTCATCATAATAATATTCTTCATAATTGTTCTTCATAATAGATTTCTTCTTATTTGTGAAAGAAAAAAAATCATAAATTTATCATAAGTTTAGGAAATGACAAGCATATTGATCAAAATCATTTGCAAGCATAATTACAAACATGTTTTTGTTTAATTTGAAACAAACTTTGTGTTTTCATATTTTAGAATTCTTTTGATTAAACAAATCATAATGTAAACTTAATCATAAGTTTGTAATTAGCTTTTCAAACATTAAAACTAAACAATTTAGGTATATGTTTCTCAATTTTTATGAAAACAGCATATATGCAGCAAGCAAAAATCAAAATTTGAAATGTTTTATCTTCAATAAACAATTCCATCACAATAAAACTATTCACTTAAATTCTTCTCCTTTTTCTTACCTTTAGATGAGTTTTTGATATTATTTTCAATCTTCCATATGGCTTCTTGTACCCATTTTCCCATATTCTTGTCATGTTCTGATTGAAGTTGAAGATTTTCGTCTTCAGATGTTTGTACTATTCTTTCATCATTTTTATTTTGATCACATTTATTGTCAATTTCTATAACTTTAGGTTTTGTTTTGACTGCCTGTATGTCTATATTTCCATCAATTGATTGTTCATTTTCATCATCTTTTATCTTTACATCTTCTTCTTTCTTAAACTTTTTCAATGTATCTTGATCCTTAGATTTAATTTGAAGATCAATGTTATTCATAGATTTAGGTTTAATAAGGTTTTGATCATTGTCCAAACATTCACATTTAGGCACAACCTTGGTGTTCATAGAATGTAATTGACATACATTGCTTTTCTCCTTATGACTCTTAGGTTTCCATTGTTTTTGAAGTTTAGTTTTAGGACTAAATTTTTCTTGGTCAAAATAGTCTATCATTCCTCCTCTACCTAAGTTTAATCTCAATGGTAGATGCGTTTGATAATCACATATTTTCTGTTCACTTTCTAATACCAATTGTTGGCTACATGCTTTCTCATAGGCCATACAATTCCCATAAGTATGACCTAGTTGGTCACACCAGAAGCATCTTACAGTTCTCTTCGGTCTTTGATATAAAGCCTTAGGATCAACTTTTCTATGATCGGGTAAAGGATTTTGGTCAATAGAATACATAGATCTACTTTGAACTCGTACTTGATATCTATCTTTGCATTCACATGTAGCACTTTCGTGTATTTGATTGTTTAACCTTTCAATGTTCTCTTTTAAACTTGTAATTCCATGACCAATTGTTTTGAATGATGAAATTTCTTTTACATGATTTGCTATTGTTTCCATATTTTCATTCAAATTTGAGAGTTCATAATGAAGAATTCCTTCTAAATTCCTAAACTCGTGATCAAATTGAGTATCTATTGACTTAAGATTTGCATTAAAATCAGATACTACTGTAGTTAAGATTGAAAGAAACGAGTTTAAGGACTCAAACTTGGAATTAAGCTTTAAATTTATAGATGAAATTAATCGTGCTTCCATATCATGCAGAAGATTCTCTACATTAGATGTCATTTTCATTTAATTATGTGCAAGCAAAAAGAATCCAAATATAAATACCTGGAATCTGAATCGAAGAAGAGGCTTAAAGAGTGACTTGTGTATAAGTTTATACAATTTTTAATAGAATCAAAATCTAATACATCAGTTGCTAATGGATGATTGTGCAAACGTTCTTGCTTCTAATGTCGATGAAAAGGGGTGGCCAAATGAGGATAGCTACTTGCCACTCTTCGTGGAGGCGCTCAGTTCCCTAGGGAACAGCCCTCAACACCTAGAAGAGTGCAAGGAGTCAAAGACAAAGCCACTGCTCCCACGGATGAAGAAGCTTCTGCAATCCAACCTGAGCTGCAAGGCCGTTTGTTCACGTCGGGTTCACCAATGTCGGGTCGTGAGAGATGCTCGGATGGTGGATCAAGTCATCCGCCTAAATCGTTTGGCACACGCGGGGTGTCTGTAGCAAACTCAGGCTTATGAAAATAAGGGTTCTAATGACAAAACAATTTAAATTACCTATTTCTATGACTGAAACTAAGGTCTTTATATAGTTTAAATAGCTATGGACCGTAAGGACGGGCAGCCTCGTACCTAGCAACAGCTTCCTGATATGAGATTAAAACTATGGACTCTTCTGTTACGCGTTCCATCATGGTTTCTTCTACTAAACTATCAGGTAAGCTAGAGGTTTCTGGTCTGTCTAGAGTTGGCGGAACATTTTCTATGTTTTCAATAGTACTGTGCTCAGACTCGTGAACTAACTTAGAAGACATCAAAGAAAGTAATGAGAAACAATATTGTTGCAAAACTGCTTGAATAAATTAATTGTTAAGCTAATGGTTCAAATCAATAATTCTAATACAAATGGAAGGTCTAAATAAAGGGATGAATGTCTAATCAATTGGATAGCTGACTAATTGGAAAATAAGATTTAAATGAATCTTCAATCTTGCTGCTTCTCTTTACTTCACTTCAATAGCTTGAATTCATCAATGTTTCTGCAAAAAAAAACATTAAGAGAAACTTGAGCTCAACACTCATTTAAATACATACACAAGTCATTTCTAAACCACTCTTTTTAGTTTTAACTTTTAATCTACAACCACACTTTAATCTCCTTACTTCCACCACACTTTCCAGTTTAACTTTTCTACTTTAATTACACTTAATTTCTACTCCTCTCTTTTCATCTTCACTAATTCTCTCCACTCTTTCTCTTAACCAACTTTTTTCACTTTAAGTGCATCTTCTATTGAGACCACTCCTTAAATCTCTTTAGTTACACAACTTATATAAGCCATTCTTTTTCCTAGCACTCATATAGTCCACTAGTTATTTATCCATTTAATTAATCATTTTAATCTAATTAGCCTAAATTTCTTATTTAAATAAATTAATGAATTTAAGCTTAGTTTAAGGGTTTAATTAATTAGAACCTTAGTATTTAAATACACACATTTACATAAAGTAATTATTAATAGCATAGTTTAATTTAGAATACATAAATATGTAATTAATGATGATAAATAATATCTATTTTAACCCTTTTAATATAGTAAATCCTAGAAAACCTATTGGAAACCCATAAAACCCCCTGGGTTAGACCATTAAAATCCTTCTGAACCCTAGCTTTAACCCATTATAAATCATCTAAACCCTTAACATTAACCAAATCTTATAAACAACACATGAATTCAAGAAACCCTAGGCTGAATACCCATAATTCTTGAATGTAAAAAAAATAGGAAATTCTCATTAAATGAGTAATTAGGGTAAACCTAACATGAACATATGTCCTGCTTCATCCTTCATACCTGAAAACACTTTCAAAATAGTTAATCCAATTAACACAACTATTCAACAGTGATATAAAAGAGGTTTAGAATTCACCAATAAATATTTTAATTTTTCGGGTCATCAATTGGAAGATGCAAATCTTCCCGACAGCGTTTTCTTGAAGAACTCTAGAACCTTCTAAAAGCATCCACTTGAGTTAACTCTCGTTACCTAGGACACTTGGTGCACATGTAGTTAAGTGGCTCATACTTGGAGGATTAGAAACCTACCCAAGAAGGTAGTCCCTTGGAGAGAGCTATATATAGAGGCATTTGGTTGGGAGGAGAGTCATATCTCTAGCACATGGTGGTCGTAATCTTGCAATAGAGGATATTGGACTCTAGGAAATCGTGTATGCTACAACTTGAAGCAAACTGAAATAAATAAGTCCACCTAGACTTATTATCTTTGAGAATTTAAAGTCTTGGGTCATCCAGAAATTGACTCCTTGCAAGTTTGATCTTTCGAAGATTGAAATTGGTTGTAGAGAGTTTTAGTTCTTTCTTTTTGCTTTCTAAATCTTTTGGGCTCAAATATGGTATCTAATTCTTTTCACAAAAGTTAAGGGTTAGCCAAATAGAACTAGGTAACTAAATTAAAACATTATAGATGGATGTTTTGTAGAAGTACATTTTTAATCATTCAAAGATAACAAGTCAAAGATTGACTTATTCATTTACATAGGATTTTTGAACTCATTAGGACAAAGTAGTCCTCTAGTTAAGTGAAAAAATCAAGTAACTCTTGGATAGGAGTAAACCACCAAGTTAGATATTTGGGACAACCAAACTTTAAGTTTTCCAAAGAAAATTCAAGTGAATCAAGAGTTCTCAAAATCTTGTGCGGGATAAGAATCCCACCTTTATTACTAAGTCCATGCATAAGTCGTGCCCAAAAATGGACTAGTAGTCCACCCAGTTCACATGTTTGTGCTTAAGTCACACCTAGTAAAAATTGTGAATTCGCTAGGGATGTTTTTAGATACACCCTTATTATTCATTCACTACTTTGAACTTTGACCAATTTATCCAAGTGCAAAGCACACAATGTTTTGAATCATTTGGGCAGGGATGCCACCATAGAGATGAGACGTGTTCTTTTAGTTCTAGAACATGAACATGTTCTTCTAGTTTTAGAACATGAGGCTCAGGTGTTTTCTACAGTATGTATATAGCTCTATTTTTAAGACAAAAGTGTTTTCCAAGGGGGTGAAGAATGTAATAAAGTAAGTTTATGATCTAGGGGTCCAGCCGATTCAGACGAATCTAAAATGGAACACTGTTTGGTCTCTTGTATATATGAGCAAAGATCTCGACTCTAGACTTACTAGAAGGTCATTTATTCTTATAATCAAGTGATCCACTTAGCCTAGTGCTAAAGATGCAAGGATGTGATGGGGGAGAGTGTTTTGCCCAAATAAATGTGGAACCATCTAAAATCATCCACTTGAGTTAAGTCTGGTTAACTAGGACTGTTGGTGCACATGGAGTTACATGGCTGATACTTGGATGATTAGAATCAACCTGCTCAAGAAGGCAGTCCCCTAGAGATAGCTATATATAGAGGCATTTGATTGGGAGGAGATTCATCTCTCTAGCACATGGTTGGTTGGGAGAAGAGTCATCTCTGTAGCATGTGGTGGTCATAATCTTGTAGTTCCCAGTTTTGAATATGGTTAGGATTAACTGTCATCACTTGGAGTGATTGTAGATCATCTTTAGATCTGATCCTCGCACATGTAGACAAATCATCCATAACTTTTGTTTCAATTTCGGCATCACATATGAAAGGCTGACCTAAGATAATCTCATACGAACAATTATCTTTGATGAAGAAGTGAAATGTCTCAGAGATTCTACCTATCATTATAGTTATATTCCCACATGCTCCTAAGAGTGAACCACATCCGTTCTCTGTAGTTCTCGTAATCCAACCATGATTTTTTTCTATTGTTCACTTAAACTTATCATATAATTCTTTTGAAATCAAAGCCAAAGCTGAATATGATTTGTTTTTGTCACCTAAATTGATCTTCATCTCAGGTGTGCCTCTTGCCCTAAAGCTTCTCCTAAAGTTACTTTCAAAATGCTTGCTTTCATCATCTGGCATAATTGGACCTAGAAAAGTTTTATTGACTTTGTAAGCATTTTTATCTTCTTCATTTGAATCAAAAGAAAGAGAATCTTCCATCCATTGAGTCAAATCATCAATGACTTGCATTTCCAACTCATGTAAGATGAAATATCTTGCTTTTAAATAACTTGATAGAATTCTCTCTGAATTCAATCTTAGTAATTAAAAATATCTACTCAACTGTCATGGTCACTTAAACAAATATCATATAATATCTCTTTTGAATCAATTTTCTGATCAAGATGAGGTATTAGAAAAGCTTTTGGAGTTCCTTTAGGTTTCTTTAATTGTTTCTCATCAGGTTTTTTTGCATCATTTTGTTTTTCATCAATAGGAGTTTCCTCCAATTTTCCTAAAGATTTATTTTCATTTTTATTAGTTTGTTTTGGATCACTTATCATAGGTTGTTTAGCTTGTTAAATTTCCTTTCTTCTTTGTTCACTTGTTTTTGAACTTTCTCCTTGTTCGAATTGAACCTTCTTTGATTCTTTTCTCATATGTCTCCTTGTAATTCTTCTTCTTGATTCATTTAAGTCTTGTTCATTATCCTGTTTTCTCTTCTCTTCAACATTTGCAATATGTGAATAAATAGAGAACTTATCAATATTTGAATTCCAAGCAGTCTTTTGCATGGTATCATCTCTGGCTTTAATTAGAGCTTTGATAGAATACTTTCTTGTTTCCCTAGATTGATCACTTTCAAGATCACTGTCTACACATTCTAATTTTATTGTAGAAGACCCTTTCTTTGATTCCAAAATATTTTCATAACGTTTTTGTATCCCTTCTTTTACCCAATTAATAGCTATAGGAAGGTATGTCCTATAATCACACAACTTCTTGTTAATATCAATGACAAGTCTTCATTCCTTAGCTTCCTTTAAAGCCTCACAAGTATTGATGAGATGGTCACTGGAATCACACCAAACACATCTCCTTATGTTGGGAGTTTGACACTCATTAAAATTTCTTTGATTGGTCGGTTGAGGAATAGAAGGTGGTACTATTTGAGGATAAGATGATGAAATAGGTTGAGGAAATTCAGTAGGTTTGAGTTTGCATAAAGGATTTATAATGAGAATTTAGTTCATAAACTACATTTTGTAAGCCAGAAACTTCCTTTGATATATTTGCATGCATGTCCATCATATTATTTAATTTATTACCTTTGATGGAGATCTTGATTGCTCAACCTTTGTAACTATATGAGTCTCTCTAGGTTCATGAGTAGATGGGAAATTAGGAGATAGAGTAGGCAGTGATTCATAAAGAAGAGATTGATGTTGCTTCATATGTGCAGCTGCCTCAACCACTCCCTTAACAATATCCCATTTGTTAGTAAGCCCATATCACTTACTTGCCTCCTCAAGTCTTCTCTCAACCTCAATTCTTACATCCAGAGCCAAAATCTCAAGAAAGTATAATACTATATCCAGAGTAAGGGCTGCCCTATCATTCTCTGGTAATTGTGAAAAATGTTTCATAAATTTACCATGAAGTTGGGGAATTCAAACTTGAGGCTTTCGGATCTTAATCCACTCCATAAAATGCTCTCTACTATGCTGACTAAAGTCTTCTAAATACAACTCTTTATGCACTAACTTCCTAAATTCCTCCCATTCAAGATCACTATGTGATTGAATCATTGCCATAACTACTCTTGTTACAAGCCTACCTAGGTACATTATCCATTTAGATTCTGGTAATCCATGTGGCTTAGCTAGATCTTCAAATGTATCCAGATAGTTTGTAAAATTTACCCCTGCAAACTTGCCTTTATCTCTTAATAATGTTTCAATAACCTTTTATCCATGGGTTTCATTCATCATAATTTTCAATAATTCATCCATTTTTCTTTCTTCTTGGTGTAATTTAAATCGAACAATTTTAATAATACCTTGTACTTCTTGCTTGACTCTCTCTTTATGTTCTACCATTAAATCTACAAGCTCGTTGGTGTCCAGTTTTGTTGATTTATAGTGTTCTAAAGGTATGCAGTTAAACCAAAAGTTTTAGAATATGAGGAAACCTTACCAATCAGGGCTCGAACAAGAGGTTCAATAAATGTGCACATGTGATTTTTTGATAAACTATTTTTCAATTTATCAAAATCCTAAATACAACAATTGCTAAGAATATGATGTGTGTGCAATCATTGTTGCTTCAATAGTCGATGGAATGGGTGGCATGATGAGGATCACTCGTTTTCCAATCTCCATAGGTGCTCAAATCAAAATTATTAGCCCTCAACACTAGAAGATTTGCACAAGGTTTAGGAAAAAGCTAAGGCTCACAAGGAGGAAGAAGCAACTAGATGGATTTCAGATTCACATGTATGCATATGTAAAATATGTAAATATATCTCACTTGAGTTGTTGCGCCATATCTTCATGTTGGGTTCACAATGTTAGAACTAAAATGCTTGGTTGATGGATTAGGTCAATGGCGCATGATATAATTGAATGGGACTTTGTTCTCCAATCCCTTCATGACATAGGAGCCGGTAAGTTCTTCGTTAAAGATGTTATAACTTTTTAAGGCAATGCTCATTCTAGAGTCTCCATCAATGGAATCCTCTCTCCCCATTTAGAGTGAAGAGATCTATTAGGCAAGGGTTCCCTCTTGCTCTCGTTCTCTTTGCTATTGCTAGCGATGCCCTTGGATGGCTAATCAAAGATGCTATTGCTCAAAACAAAATAGAGGGCATTGACATTCCTGGCTCTCCTAAGCCCCTTTGCCTTCAAGCCTTTGCTAATGACACCAATGTCCTTTTGAAAGCTAACAATAGCTCTATCTCAAAGAGCTTGGAGAAGCTTGTAGAAGGTAGAAAAGTGCATTTCGAAGCGATGAAGTTTGGTCAAGCCAACCGGCACAAGTCCAGCCCTTGAGCTTATGGAGACTCAAATAGATCTTATAAGCATGTAATAAGTGCAAAGAAATGCACTATGTACTTTGGAGCATCAAGGAGAATGAGTCGATACAAAACAGATAGGTTTGGGGGTCGACTAGCTCAAAAAACTTACTATGTATGGAAGAGACAATGAACTTCAAATGCCCATAGCGACCAGCGTGATTACAATTAGAAACAATCCTTTTATGGGAGAGATACACATAGGGTTTATTGTATTGAATGCACAAAAGTATAAGGAATAAGCAAAATATTCTATAGGAATGAATGCGACATTCACCGGTGGTACTTCCTATTTTTCAGGAATACGTAGAGATTGACCCCGAGGCCAAAAAACTCCGATTTCTCCCAATCTACTAAATCAAATGCTTTGCAAATTTACAGGCATAAACTAGACATGTATAGCTTTCCAATGAGTCATGTTTCACTCAATTTAGATCTTTGCAGAGAGAGCAGCAACCTCTGCAAGATTATTGTTGGCGAAGAAGATGATGCAGAAAATTGAAGGAGCAAGACAATGATGGTCACAAGTGTATGCATATTGCTTTTATGTAATGTACAAGTGATTTCAAGTCCTTATATAGCCTCTAGGAGTGTTCAACGACTTTTACAAGTTGATTTTGAATTCAAATGAAGGTGGGAATGGTTGTTGGAGGGAATCAATTCACTTTCCTACAATCTAGGAAAAGTGAAGATCTAGTTTGATCTACTTTTAGGTGATTGATTGCTTGATTGAATGCAAATTGAACCACCACAAATTCGTGGGATTTGGGCTCTACATTTCTACCTTTACATGTGTAAAGCTCAAGGCTTTTACAACGGTAAATGAACCATCAAAAATCTCTCAAAAAAATACAATAAATGAGCATATGAAAAAGAACTCTCCAACAGATATTCTTTTGACGCGATAGCCTTTGATGTAGATCAAATCCACCTCAAGCATAGTGTAAGCTTGATGTTCCAACACTATCTAGGGGTTTCTTGATTGATTGAGTACTTTCTCTTGCTAGTGGTTCCCATGTCAACCACCAAAAACTACTTTTAGAGCTTCCAACAACACTATCCCTGATTATATAAAAGCCCTTCACTATGACATCATTAAAGATGGGGAAATCTTCAAACTTTTGGGCATTCCTATGGGGTTTCATGTCTCTCTTATTCAAAGGTGGGAATGAGTTCTTAACAAATTTAGAGGTAAATTATTTAAATGGTATGCTTGTCAAAGTTCCTTATCTTATAGAGTTTTTGTCTTAAATTATTACATTCTGCCTTGTGTGACTTACTTCCTTCCTTGCTCGATGCCTAACAAATCATGAGAGTCCCAAAGGATCTAGGACTTCTAAAGCTTGGAATAATAACTTCCTTTGGGACATTATTTTCTAACCCCATCCCTTTGCTGTTTTTAGAAGTCCTTTAAGCTGCAAGCTTTAGAAGGCCTAGATGGATGTCAAGAAAACTTTTTGTCATTGAGAAAAGTTTTCACTTCACTCTGACTTTTACCTATAGGAAAGCATTTGGATCGGATGGCTCTCCCTCGAGAAATTGGAATAAAAGAGCATAAATGCAAGAAAAAGGGTTTCTCTTCTTGGAATGATTTCACTATGCATGGTGAGGTCATATTTGAGGCTGTAATTCTAGAGTGTACTGATCTCTCCCCTCCTTGTCTGTAGGCCATGATAAAGCATAAACACCTACTGCAAGAAAAGCTTCAGCAATGTACTACTTGTAGACCTATGCAGCTCTCGGATGTGGCCATGGATATGATCCAAAATTATAAGAGGAACAGAGGCTCTATCCATGTGATTCTAAACAAGTTGAATACCAGATGGCATGTTAACTGGAGTGTAAGGCAATGGCACCACAGATTCCTCTACTTATGGGCCTTTCCCACCAACATCAAGGCATTCTTTGTCTAGTGGCTCATCATCCATAATGGTGTGTGGTGTGGCTCTGGGATCAAGAAGGCTGATATTAATGATGGTAAATGTATATTTTGTAGCACTATGGAGGACTTGCCCCACATCTTCTACAACTGCAATCATGCTAAGATCTTTTGGAATTTTTCTCAACCTTTTTGCCTCAAGTTCAACATTTCCTTAAGCTATAAGGATTTTCTGCTCGTCTCCTGCAACAGAATTGATCTTGCTCTCAGGAACCTTTGGAGATTTCACATTTTATGGTATACTTGGAAGACCACAAATGATGTTGTTTTCAACAAGAGAAAAAAAAGCTTCTTCTTTGCATTCAATGAAGGATTGAGAGACATTGGAGTGAACTCTTTGACCTCTATCAAAGATGCTCCTATTGAAGAGTTCTAGATGTCTAACATGCTACATAAAATCCTCCCAATCATTGGAGAGAACGCGTGCTAAAGTTGTACTCCAGTACTAAACATGACATGATTTTCTCATGTTTGTAAGGATTTATGTTGTAGCTCTGAATTGCATTTCCCTGGACTTTATGTATTTCATGTAATTTGCTCTAGCTGTGATTGTTGAACCCTATTGTTTTGCTCTTCCCTGAGGTGGGATTCTACCCTTTACACATGTACATTTACCATCATTAATTTATCTTTCTTGTTTTCTCAAAAAAAAAAACCCTAGTTAAATGTCACACGTAGGGTGCTTTAGGAAAAGTCAGGCAAATCATGTTTCGGCTTGGTTGGGCATAATCTAGCACTAAGAAGAAGGGAATTAGGAATAAAGTCTTTATTTTCATCAATTTCATGTGGTAAGTGAATACATATAATTGGTTGAATGTGTGAGAAAGGTATCAATTTAGGCAAACCATGTACATCCATTATTGTTTTTCAAGATTTCAAACAAGATAAGGCAATAAATGTAAAAAGTAAATCTTTATTTTACCAAAACATCCATCCAATTCACGAATCTATTCAATGATCTTCTACATGTTCATGTAATACATAACAATGAAAAAAATCATATCAATATTTTGGTTATGATATCAAAGCCTTTCCATTCTATTTGATCATCTCTATTTCATTAGAAATTCAATGCTAATTAATGCGAGAATCATTATCTCAATAATTTAAAGTTTCAAAGTCTCATAGTTGACTTTTGAAATTAACGGATTTATGAAAACACAGTTATACTTCATGTTGTTTCTCATGGGAATCAGAGTACATAACTTTGATGATGAGATGAACAATATTGCCATGAAATATCTCACACGATCAGCATGGTTGTTGAAGGACAGGGCTCATATATACTCCGATCTTGAGTAAGTCTGCCTCTCGAGTTGCTTGAGCAAGGTAGTTTGAGTCTAGGTGTCAGATAGGCTTCTCAATATCAGATATGGATAGTGAGAATGAGCATCACACTAGTGATAGAGGAGCGTCAGAGAATGGTGGTGAGAGAGTGTACAAAATTGCATGTAGAGTGTTTGTCACATTGAACATTAGAGACCATCCTTCATGGTTATAGTTAGTATCAAGCGTCATCGAACATAAGAAGATGGAAAAACTCTTTTCATCCCATAATTCATTAGATTAAACTTCTCCATGGCACGATTCCGTGGCATCAGGTGAGGTCTCCAGCATGTCAGAGCACTTCAAAATCTTTTGATGTATCTTCCCCCTTTCTAGACTCGTATGTTGCACTCTCTCTAGACTTAAATTTCTAAATTTAGAGATCCAAAAAGCTCTCACTATGATCACAAAAACATGCACCAATTTTATCGATCTAAGAAATAAGAACATCGTCACTTTTTTGTTTTATTCCATGTTCTCTTGCACAAATGATACTTACATTAATAAAAAATCTTGTGGCACGTTTGCTAAGATAGTGCCCCCCATTGCATGATGTTGGTCTTGTAGAATTTGCAATGTTCACAATTTATTGATAGATTGCTAGAAGTTCTTGCATTCCTAAACCAAAATGATATGACCTATGAGTATTTGTTCTAATGTGAAGCCATCCATATTCCATATTTTGTTGATAGTACGATCTGATGATGTTGCTAGAATCTTACTTTTAGAAAACTTTGGTGATAGAAGGAATTTCAATATGTATGTATTATGTGCTTGTAGCTTGTGCAGCGGTTCAAAATTGGTCATTCTCTATAAGGAGATAAGCACTATCTACTAAAAACACATAGTCCCATTCCACATGATTTAGCACTCTCAATGCACATAGATATATACATTGTATACACACATTCATATGCCTACTTATGCACACATGCTCACAGTAATATCCATGCACACCAGGCACACATTATGCACATCAGCACACATATGCACAAATGTCTAGACCATGTAAGTATGAAGAAATCCATGCTTAAACATCAACTTGACATATGATGTAGATATATACAAAAATCTTTACATATGTGTATATTTCCAAAAGATAGCTTCTTCATTACGTATACCACATAAGCCTTAGCCTTTTGTTCTCTTCATCTTTGGAGGGTAAACAATGAATTTGAATGTTGCTAGATGTTATCACCAAAAATAAGGAGAGAAATAATAACCAACAACGTGCATCTAATCAAAGAGCAAATGAATGTTCATATGTGCATTGTGCGTATGAGCTTGAGGTCTCTCTTTTTCATTCTCTGAAACTCTCTCTTCTTTTGTCTCCCTCTCTCTCTTCTTCTCTCTCTCTCTCTCTCTCTCCTTCTCTCTCTCTGTCTCTCCTTCTCTCTATCTCTCTCACTCTCCTCTCTCTATCTATCTCTTCTTCTTTCTCTTTCTTTCTCTCTCTCTCTTTCTCTCTCTCCCTCTTGATCTCTCTATTTGGATTTCTCTCTCCCTCTCTCTCTCTCTCTCTTTCTTTATTGTAGGTTATTGAACAAGTTCACTAAGCATAATATATGGATAACTATTGTAAGTACATTTTTCATTGTTTATATATCATTTGAATTGTTTTGTTTTCATAAATTTACACACAAACACATACACATTCACATGTACATACACACATATACATGCACGTGCATAAACATACATATACACATACACTTGCATATTCACATACACACACATACACACATATTTATGCACGTACACATACACATGCATATACAGACACATACATATGCACATATACTTACACATACACATGCACATACACAAACATACACATGCACATACACATACATGCACATACACATACACATACACACATAAACACATACACATAAACACATACTTATACACATACACATACATATGCACATACACATGCATAGACATATATGTACATATGCATGTCCACTTGGACATGCATCCACATGCCTATACATGAACATACTCATTCAAGCTTATACATGTAGACATGCATATACACACATACATATATACATGCATATATACACACATATACATACACATGCATGTACACATATACACATACACATAGACCTACATATACACATACAATATAGTGCTTCCTTAGACACAAGATATCCTTAATCAAAAGCTTTTGATCACTCAAGTATAGTTGAAGGGAGAAAAAACAGAACTTTTACAAGATAAGAGAAAATCCAATGAAAGAGTAGATAAGATATGACTAAGAGAAAGAGAAGTTTTGGTGTTATAGATTTGAATCATTTGATACAATAGCTTTGGAACCTATCTTCTTGATGAAGCATTAACAACCCCCAAGCTATCTTAATCTCATTCACACATGCACTCTCAATCTCACTTTCACTCTCACTCTCAATCTCAATTACAAGGTAATTCTCTGATTTTTGGCTTCCTTCCTCATGAAGGTGTAAATCCGAAAGAGGTAATCTCCCATGAGAAGTGTGCAATCTTCCAAATTTAGAAAAAGGCATATCTCCTCATCTTACATGCAAAACTTTTGCAAAAGCATGCATTTGTAGTAGTCAGGTGCTTTATTTAGCGATATCTATAAAAAGTAGAAGACAAGTCAACAAAAATACATATACAAAGACATCCATAAGTATACATGACAACATGTATGCATCAAAGTCATGGATTCAAAGCTCTCTAACTCAAAAATAGTGAGGAATAAGCTTAGGCTTGTGAGAGGCAAAAATTTTCATTTCTTCAATTGCACAATAGTCGTAAAGATGCCCTAGGTCCAAACACACCTCCAAATGGCACTTTTGAGCCATGCAAGTTTAGAAATTCTAGAGGGAGAGAGTAGAATCGAGGCATTATCTTACAACGAACTAAATGTAGAGCCCAAAATGAGGTACTTCAAACATGATTCATATTATTTTACTAGAGATGCTTTTATTTTCTTATGTGTGCTCTACATTTCTCTCATAGAACATTTATCTGAATTCTTTCATTTTCATGTTCAATTTTCAATGAGAATACATGATGCATATAAGATTTAGAGAGACAACTTAAAACTTGTCATTCCTAAATTTTTCTTGTATGCATAAAATCAGCTAATTATTCATTTTAAGCTTTATCCCCCTTTAAGAACTTTGTCCTCAAAGTTGGAGAGAAGGATAATATGTGAGAAGATCTTCTAAGTTCACCCAAGTCAAATATTCAACTAGATATGTGTACCAAAATCTATAGTATAGATCTATTTCTAAGTAATCTTTCCCTCCAAATTAATATTATTTCATATCGAAGCTCAAAAGAGGCACCATCTTTCAACTTATAGTTGTCGTGCAAAACATGAGAAACATTAGGTCTATATATTTTAAGTAAGCTAACATAAAATACAAGATGCACATTTAGAAGTTTAGGCAATTCCAGTAAATAAGGAAGAGATCTAATCTTCTTTAAAACTTTAAAAGCACCTTCGTATCATGGAGAAAGTCTATGAACCTTCCCTAGCAAAAAGCTAGATTGATGAGGACTAACTTTAAGAAATACCACATCGTCTATTTGAAATTCAAGGTCTCTTCAAATAATAGCATTTCGTTTGCCTTTTCTCAACTTCTTTTATGTGTTGCTTAATTTGTCTAAGTCCTTCATCCATCTTCTCAAGTGTTTCTCTAGATACCTCTAATTTATTTGGAAACCAAAAAATGAAGATGGAGTCAAACAATTATAACCATACATAGCCTCAAAAACAACCATTTTTATAGATGCATGCCATGAACTAGTATATGAAAAATCGACTAAGGGCAAATGTTCATTCCAATTATCCTACGTTTCATCCATATACACACCCAACATATCTTCAAGTACCTGAATGATCCTCTCCATTTCCCCATCAGTTTGTGGATGGAAGTTGTACCCATACGAAGTTGAGTGCCAATCGATTCAAATGTTGCTTTTTAGAAGATAGATGTGGAGCTTGAGTCTCCATCAAAAATTACATTTTAAGGTATTCCATGTAGGCGAAAAAATTTGTTTACAAATATTCTTGCAACATTCAAGGGAGTACTAGTTTTTTCATAGGAAAGAAATATGACATCTTAGAAAATCGATCAACTACCATAAATATGGTATCATGTTTACTTCTAGTCATAGGAATTTAAGTGATGAAGTCCATAGATATAGACTCACACTTAAAATTTGTAAAATCCAAAGGTTCTAGCATTCGGAGCATTCTCTTAAAAAGAGATTTTACCTGTTGGCACTTTAAACATTCACCAACATATTTTCTAATATCCCATTTCATACATGACCAAAAGTAAAAATATTTTGTTTTAACATAGGTCCTTGAATAATCTAGATGTACAAAGAAGGTGCACCATGCCAACCATGTAATATTTGAGCTTTCAATGGACACTCAAAATGTAAGCATATTTGATTTTTACAATATAAATGTCCATTCTACAAATGAAATGTGTCTTCATACATCCATCCCATGTTTGCATGCTTAATGATTCAATCCAATAGTTTTCCCTATTGTGTGAAAATGTATTTTAGAATCGGATGATCTTTTTTCAATTCAAACTTAACCCCTAACAATAGATGCGTCTAATGTTTAAGTGCATGTACAACAACAACATTTCTAGATCATAGGTAGGATAGTTAAGTTCATGATTTCTTAATTTTCTGGATTTATATGCAACCACCCTACCATCCTGTGACAAACCACATCATATTTGACTACCACTTGCATCACATGCAACCAAAAGGGTTCTCCCATTTCCGCTATTTTCAAAACACAATTTTCAATGAGTTATGTTTCAATGATTCAAATGATTTTTGATAGGCAACACTCCATAGAAACCTAGCATTCTTTTTAGTCAACTCTGTGAGGGGATTACCTATCTTAGAGAAGTCCTTAATATTTTCTCTTTCATATTGTGCCAATCCTAAAAAACATTTAACATCCCTTATAGTTTTAGGAATAGGCCAATCAACTATTATTTTCACTTTATCTTGGTCTAAATGAATTCCATCATTAGATATGACTCTTTCTAAAAACAAAAGTTTATCCTTAGCAAAAAAACATTTACTCTTTTTTCCATAAATTTTTTTGTTCTCTAAGGGTTTGAAAAATCTTCTTGAGATGTACAACATGCTCATAATCATCTTTAGAGCATACAAATATATCATCAAGAAATACTTAGATGAGCTTGTAGTGGTCGTAACATGTTTAGAAAGTTGTATTGGGTATATCTTGAATTTGATCCTAGTTTGGTGATAAATAAATCTTTAGTCAATCTTAGTGAATATAATCGCTCCACTTAATTGACCTAATAAGTCATCTATGTCGTGGAGTGCGTACTTATTTTTAATTGTTCTTTTATTCAACCTCCTATATTAGATAAATACTCTATAAGAGGTATCTTTCTTTCTATGAAATAAAATAGGTGCTCCCTAAGATGAAACACTCGATCTTATGAAGCCTTTCTTCAAAAGATCATATAATTGAATCTTAATGCCCTTTAATTCATCTACGTTAAATCTATTGGGTGCTCTAGAATATGGTTCACACCCCAGATATAGGTGGATGGCATGGTCAATTTTCCTAGGTGGAGGTATACCAGGTGCAAGAGAACAACGAATACGACCACCACTTGGCTTGAGAGATCACTCTCCTCCCAACCAAATGCCTCTATATATAGCTCTCTCTAGGGGACTGCCTTCTTGGGCACGTGGATACTAAGCATCCATGTGTCCGCCACGTAACTACATGTGCGCCAAGTGTCCCAGTTAACTTGAGTTAACTCAAGTGGATGCTTCTAGAAGGCTCTAGATCTCTTTGGGCAAAATACTCTCCCCATGTTCCCCATGGGGATTGAACCCAAGACCTCCTCCTTCACATCCTTGAGACTTAACCACTAAGCTAAGTGGGTCACTTGTTCAGAAGAGCACAACACCTCCTAGTAAGTCTAAACTCGAGATCTTTGGTCATACACACAGATGACCAAACAGTGTCCGATTTCAGATCCGTCTGAACCGGCCAGACCCTTGGATCATAGACTTACTTTATTACATTCTTCCCCCCTTTGAAAGTATTTTCGTCCTCGAAAATAGAGCTATATACATACTGTAGGCAACCCCCAAGCCTCATGTTCTAAACTAGAAGAACATGGTCATGTTCTAGAACTGGAAGAACATGTCTCATCTCTGTGGTGGCATCCCTGCCCAAATGATTCTAAATGCTGTCTGGTTTTGCACTTTGATCACCAAAGGCCTCCGGATCTTCACTCCATAGCTCCACTTTCTTCAAACTTTGCTCAAAGACTTTAACTTTCTTTGGCTTTGACCACCACAGATATATTCTTGGTCTTGGCTTGATCTCATGGATAGAGAAGAAGTCTCTTCTATTGACGATGTGGGTTCAAGCCTTGGCTCTGCTAACGTCTGTATATGTCCACCAAATAAATGTAGTAGTGACAACCTTCAGGTTTGATTCTGTCGCTCTACACTTTGGACCTCGGTACAGAATAGAGTTTCTAAGAGCTTGAGACACTGAACAGCATCGCTAACTTGGATATGCAAGAGGCTTGACAGTCTGCAGGTGATGGGATCGAATCCCATCGGCTTTCTTTTCTCTGTTGCTATAGCTTCTGCAGCTTACAAGTATGTATAGCACTTGTGAATGCGAAAACTATTTGATTCTATGCAAGCTAGAGGCTGGAATCCTGCCCAGCAGAGTCCAGGCTAGCTGAAACGGCTGAGTAAAATCTCTCGTATGCTGGGTTACAGGTTCGAAACCTGTGCATATTTTGTTGGAGAAATCCTTTTTTTCTTTAAATCCTCCTCTGTCGTGTGCTGAGCAAACTTTGAACCAGCCATATGTAGTAATCAGAATGATGCAAACCACAGCGCCGTGGTGACTGGGGTACCGCGAAGAGCTATAGACTAGCATGCGTGGGATCGAGTCTTTTACGCCAGTAGCTCTTTTTGTGCTTGAGCTGTGTCAGCTAATAGAGGATCTATATATCGTCAGAAGAGCATACACTCACAATCGTCACTTGTCATGTTGGATGGAAGAGAATCCACTCTTCATCGAGATCATGAGTTCAAGTCTGGGCGTTAGCATCTGCATCGTGTGAACGAAGAACTATTCATATATTTTGCTTCCCCTTCATGATCCTCGAAAAGTTGCAACGCCGCATAACAGATATTATCTAAAATCGTACAGTCTAAATCAATGGTGTGCATTGATCTCAACAGATCATCGGCGCCATATCCGGGCAGATGTGAAGGTCTGTAGCAATGGCTCAGTCCATCTTGTGATATTGACGCAGCCTGCCGGTCATATTCTATACCATAATCGAATGCATCAAGTGGAAGATGATGCGAAACACAAAGGTCTCCATGGAACCTTCACCCTGGGCTCTGATACCAATACAAGAGAACAAGGATTACGACCACCACTTGGCTTGAGAGATCACTCTCCTCCCAACCAAATGCCTCTATATATAGCTCTCTCTAGGGGACTGCCTTCTTGGGCAGGTGGATACTAACCATCCATGTGTCGGCCATGTAACTACATGTGCGCCAAGTGTCCCAGTTAACTTGAGTTAACTCAAGTGGATGCTTCTAGAAGGCTCTAGATCTCTTTGGGCAAAATACTCTCCCCATGTTCCCCATGGGGATTGAACCCGAAAGACTTTGATGATTATCTTCCTCATGGAGATTGTTCACATACACTACAAATCTTCTACAACCATCACATGTACCTCTAATTGTCTACATAGCAGAAATGAGAATAGGCTTAGGATTATGCACATCACTTAGAATGTGGATAAATTCACGATCTTGCCTTAATGTGATTTTTTTTTTGTTTGCACTCAATGTTTATAGAATTTCAACTTAACCCATCCATGCCTATAAATGCATCACTTCATTTCATTGCAACCACATGAAAACTCCGAAAAAAAGTACCTATCTAAAAAACTAAATATAAGGTACTCAATGTATTCTTTTGTATATTGTAGTCGTCCATTGGCCATCTCCACAGGTTATCTACATATTTAGGGGTATCCCTAAATTATATACCAGTTTGAAAGATAGAAAAAAATTTGTACTACTCGAATCATTTCGAAATCTCATTCTATGCATAGAAATCATACCTAATATCATAATTGTAAGAAAGAAATAACCACCATGCAGTGGAAAGTAGTGTTAGGGCACTTACCTCCATCATTTCGTTTGTCAATTATTGCAACTTCCTCAATGATATTTTTCACCATCGATTGTGCATGCATCTAGGAAATGAACACATCGAGATCCATTCACTTGATTACAAAGCTCCTCATGAAGCCCTTCAATAAACTTTCTATTTTCAGAATCACCACTAACCTCTACTGCATATTTATGAATATGTAGAAATATTCCTTTGTACTCATCAATAGACAAGCTATACTTGTCACTGTCATGTTGTCAAAAATTGTACAACTCCATCTTTATCTCCATAAGGTAGTGTCAATAACACTAGCATTCTCTGTTTGCGCTTTGAATTTCTTTCATAGAATGAAGAAGAATGCATTAAGGCCTGCATATAGGTCTTCCTTCGTAGCATTGTGATGCCGTACATGTATAGGATCCCAACCTTTTCCTTGGACTCCTCATTGAATTGTCGATGATCAAAGAAATCCTCTAGCTCTTCAATCCATGCCTCTAGATCTTCACCGCTCTTCTTCTCACGATCAAAATCATTAAACTTTTCCTTCTTGAAGACTGTTGATATATTTAGGTAGTGATGTGTGTGAACACACTAGGACCATCGAGGCACTTTTTCCCTCTTTAGGATTTTTCCCCCCATCTTGTATATACGCCTATTGCCCTAATGGGATACTTATCTTTGTACATTCTAGTGACAATACATTGAGTATTGTGTGTTGTGATACAAGCTTCTTCTTCTTCTTCTTCCTTGTGATGTTCGTGTGCTTCCACAGACGTCTAACTCCAACGATTGGTATCAAAGTAGGTCGCTGCCTCATCTAGGGCATCCTCATCACCTCTCTAGTTGCAATCTCAGAATTGCAAGAAATTTGGTGAAAAAGGTGTTTAAGGGATCAAAATAGCTTTGCTGTGTGGTGCTTAAATTGCATTCTGAGCTTGTTTCGGCCTCTAAAGGCACTATTATGGTGCTTGTCCAAGCTATTTCATCCTTTAGTGCCAAAGGTATATACTAGTTTTGGTTTTCTAGTATAAGCATCTCGAAGTCTGCTACAGGTCTACTGGAATTTTTCTAGGCAGTTCTGTTCAATTTTTTGAGATACAATCAATTTTCTACATCAAGGTATTTTATTCATCGGCCATGGGTGAAAGCAGTGATGTATTCTGTATGTTGGTTGTTGAGCATAAGTTGGATGCTACCAACTACTCGTTATGGGCTTATATGATGTGACATGTATTGGTTGCAAAAGGACTGTGGAAATTTATGCAGGGTGCTGAAAGACGTCATGTTACATTGACGAATATAGGTACTACAAATATAGGTACTGGAGTTGATGGAGATGGTTTCGAAGATGATGATATCCTACAGATTCTTGTTTTGTGCTGCGGTTTCTGCTACCTCTACTATAGATCAAATTCGTTGGGATGAAAGAGATGCTCAGCCACATGCAGTGATAGCCTTGTTTGTCAAATGTGCCACTATTCCTTACATTTGCTCTTGTAGAATAGCTAAGGATGCTTGGGATACACTTACCACATTGTATCAGGCTAGGAATGAGGCTCGTGTTGCTTACCTCCGAAAACAGTTGGAGAGTGAGCACATGAATGAAGGTGATTCTATGGATAGTTTTCTAACAAAGATCAAAGACTTGAAGGAACAATTGATTTTTGCTGATGAGGTTATACTAGATAACTCACTTGTGCAGACCCTTTTGAATGATCTTCTTGATTCATATAAGAGTTTTGCTTCTACTCTTTGTTTGATTATGAAAGTAAATCCAAATCGCTTGTCATCTGAGGAGTTAGTTTTTGTTCTATTGCAGGAAGATCACTCTAGGCAAAAAAATTCTATTATGTGTGTTGCAGATCAAGCTTTCCTGGATAGTCAGAAGGGTGAAGGTAAATGGAGCTCATCTACTAGCAAGCAAAAATCTACAAATAGTGCACATTCAAAGAAGGAAGACAAAGATGAGAAGAAATCAAGAAAGCAGAAATTGTTTTGCAAGTACTATAAAGGAAATGATCATATCATAAAGAAGTGTCCAAAACTGGCTACTAAAGAAGCAAAGAAGAAAGAGGTTGGGATGGTTTCTATAGAGTCCTCTACACCGAAAACAGGGTATGCTAATCTTGTGGAGGAAGAAGAATGGGTGTTTACTACTGTTTGCAGTTTTGACCCATCTTCTCATGAGCACTCCATGTTTGCAATAGACTAAGATGTTTGGTACTTTGATAGTGGGATGGCCAAACATTTTACCTCGTAGCACAATTTCTTCTCTTCACTTGAGCCTGCCTCTACAAGGAATATTGTCACATATGCCAACAACTCCTCTTATCTTGTCATGGGAGTTGGTAAGATCATTCTCACTATTTTGGATGGTAGTTCTTTCACTTTGTCAGATGCTTTATTTGTACCAGGGATCAAGAAAAATTTGTCACCGGTTTCTGCATTAGCCAAGATTCGCTTGGTTGTGAAATTTGTTGATGACAAATGTACAATTCATGATTTCTCAAATGGTGACATGATTATTGCTTCTCCCATTTTATGTCGTGGGTTGTACAAGCTCATAGACTATGAAAGATCTGTGAATTTCCAATGTGGAGTACATGATTCTCACGCTATGTCAAATGCAAAGCTTTGGCATGCACGCTTTGGTCATCTGAATTTGGCTAGTTTACTAGACCCTCAAAAATGTGATATGGTGTCTTCTTTGCCCAAGCTTAAGGCACCCTAAAAACATGTCTGTGAAGGATGTATTTTGGGCAAAATGCAACGTTCCTACTTTCCAAAAGATGGTTGAATTCGGGCTACTCAAAAATTGTAGCTTGTACATAGTGATGGTTGTGGTCCTATGCAAACACCTTCTTTTGGATACCATCTTTACTTCGACTTTCTTTGATGATTTTTTCCAGGCATGCATGGGTATCCACTTAAAGAAAAGTCCAAAGTGTTTATGTGCTTCAAATAGTTTTTTATTTTTGCTAAAAATCTATGAGCATGTAAAATGGGTACCCTCTGTTTTGTTTGAGGGGAGGAGTATAACGGTCTTCTGACTTTAATGCATTTCTGGCTGAACGTGGGATAAAACATCAATGTATAGTGTCGTATACACATCAACAAAATGGAGTTTGTAAACAAAAGAATAGATCACTCATGGAAATGGCAAGGTGTATGGTCAAGAGCAAGGCCTTTCCACATAGTTTCTAGTTTGCAATTATTATGTGTGCAACATATGTACTAAACAAGTATCCCACTAAAGCACTGCAGTGTATCACTCCATATGAGGCTTGGCATGATTGCAAGCCATTTGTTGCTCATATGCATGTTTTTGGTTGTTTGGCATATGCATTGGTGCTTGAACAACATCGCAAAAAATTGGATGATAAAGTAGTCAAATGTATTTTTGTTGGGTACAGTTTTGAAAGTAAAGGCTATCGTCTGTATCATCCACAAACTAAATACATTTTGGTTAGTTGTGATTTTTTGTGGAAGATGCTATTCATCCATTGCTTTCATGTACTAAAGAGACATCTGTTAGCTCAAAAGACATGTGTGATACTTTGCTGCCTCTTTTTACAAGTTGACAGTCTAGTGCTAGTCCTAATGAGGCAACTTCTTAGCCTTTGCAAGTTTCATGTGATGATGTAGATCATGCCGTTTCTGATGCAGATTTACATGATGCACTTGTTGATGAGAGAGTTGATATTGAGGAGGCAAAAACTATGCCAAAATGGCTGGTGTAGACTTTGTGTGACTGCAAATTCGATGCACCTCTATCATATCGTACTTGATCACGATCTCATAGTGCCTCTTTTGCATCAGATTCTATGCTATGGCTATATCTAGTCTCCGTGATGAGACTAAGCTTGTTTTGTTTGATGAAGCATAAATTTATGAGCATTGGTTGGTTGCAATGAAATTTGAATATGATGCTATCATTAGAAATGGTACCTAGTCTTTATGTGACTTGCCTCTTGGCAAGAAGGCCATTGGCACTAAGCGGGTATAGAAGCTGAAGCATAAGCATGATGGAATAATCAGGTATAAGGTTAGGCTTGTTGCAAAGGGTTATGCACAGGAAAGAGGCATTGATTTTGATGAAACCTTTGCACCTACTTGCCGAATGTTTAGTGTTCATAGCATCTGTGCACTTGCAGCTCGTCATGGTTGGAATGTACATCAGTTGGACATTAAAACAACATTTTTGAATGGTAACTTTCATGAAAAGGGTATGAAAACAAGGTGTGCACATTAAAGAAGGCATTACATGGTTTAAAGCAAGCACCACGTGCTTGGTATGAAAAGATACATGCCTATGTGATTGCACATGGTTTTGAGAATAGTCGAATTGAAAGCACCTTATATGTCAAGCGTGCTAATGATGTACTTCTGATCATTGTGGTGTATGTTGATGACATGCTGCTCACTGGTCCTCATGAGAAGCATATTGCTAATTTCAAGGCTGATTTACATGTGTCATTTGAGATGTTTGATTTGGGGCATTTGCATCATTATTTGGGCATTCAGTTTATGCATGTTGATGGTGGAATGGCTTTGTGTCTCAAAAAAATATATTGACACATTAGAGCAGTGTTTTGGCCTTAAAGACTATAAATCTATTGCCACTCCTATGGAGACAGGTTTACGATTGATTCTTCATAGTGCTCAAGATGCATTTGATGATGTTCTCTATGAGCAAGCTATTGGATGCTTGATTTACTTATGCATTACTCAGTCATATATTCAGTTTGCTATCTCATAGATGAAGAGGTTTATGCGTTGCATAGGTGTGAAGCACTGACAAGCAATTAGGCATGGTAAGCAATTACTTGCATTGTTTTACCCCATGGGGGCATCACTATCGCCAGATTTGCAGGCTTTTTTTTATAGTGATTGGGCTGGTTGCTATGACACTCATGTGTTCACTAGTGGCTTTTTTTTCATGCTTGGTAGCTCATGTATAGCTTGGTTGAGCACGAAGTAGCCTACAATGGCCACTTCGAGTTGTGACGTTGAGTATAGTGCATCCTTCATAGGGACTATTGAGTGTGTGTGGCTCAGATGCCTTATTGCTGATTTGGGTGTTGGTCAATCTTCTGCCACCACCATCCTCATTGACAATTAGAGCGCATTGGCTGTTGCAAGGAACCGTGTGTTCCATGCTCACACTAAGCACATTGAGGTGCATTATCATTATGTCAGGGAGAGGTTCTTTGCTGGGGAGATAAGCTTGGCATATGTGCCCACGCAAGAGAACATTGCAGACCTTTTATGGAATGCTCCACCTAGGGAGAAGTTTGAAGCTTTCTGCAAAGCTTTGGGCTTACTACCTTTTGTGGATTGATTCCACATAGCTTGGCACTTCCTTATACATGAGTTCCAGCTTCTTGTTCACTGCATCACTCCTAGGGGGGATTTGTTGATATATTTAGGTAGTCACGTGTGTGAACATACTAGGACTGCCAGGGCACTTTTTTCCCTCTTTAGAAGGTTTTTTTCCCCGAACTTGTATATAGGCCTATTGCCCTAATGGGCTACTTAACTTTGTACATTCTACTGGTAACACATTTAGTATTTTGTGTTGTTATTCAACCTTCTTCTTCTTCCTTGTGTTGTTCATGTGCTTCCATAGACATCTAACTCCAACAAACACTTGGTTGAGGGCAAACAAACCTACCTCCATACATTTAAAATTGCATTTCTATCTTTCTCTAGGCACACTAGATGTTCCTTCATCTTCATCCACTTCATCATTTAGCTCCACAAAAAAAATTGTTGTGCCTTCTGGTTGCTTGCCATCTCACTCTCTGCATAATTCTCCTTTTTTGTGATACCTTCCATCATTCTCGAGGATCGAGTTTGCTTTGTATACCACTTGTAGCGCGTCCTCAATCACAAGCTGTCATCAATCACAAGCTATCCTAGATCAAAAGCTTTTGATCACTCAAGAATAGTTGAAGAGAGAAAAGATAGAACTTATACAAGCTACCAAAAAATCCTATGTGAAGGAGTAGATTCCTATACAATATGAAAGATTACAAGAACTATATTCAAAAGAAGAAAAGCTACATGATTTCTTCGATGATGATGATCATGATCATGATGGCATGGTAGATTTTATTGAGGATTGGTATCAAAATGACAGAAAAAGCATTGATACTTCTAAAAATGAGAAATATCTTCGAGAAGAATGTCTAAAGTGTTGGAGGAGATGGTGGATAATCACAAGAGATGAATTGGTATAGCTGTAACCTGCTTCCCACCTCCTATAAGTGATGGCTGAAGGGTGTTGTGGGTCCTTTTAGCTATCTAATAAGTATAAATAATCACATATGTTTCTTGGAAGATGATGCACTAATGATAGGATCAAAACAAATAGGTAGGCATATGATCCAAGGTCCAAAACTTACTATTTTGGTTGATGCACCTACGTAGAGTTTTGAACCATTCTTTGAATACAACAACAATTGATAAAATTCCTTTTGCGGAACTTTAAATAGCTTAACAAGCTACCAAGAATGAGTGCAATCATATAAAATTTTGACCTATAAGCAGGGAGATATTTTTAGCAAATTAAGCATCCATTTCAACTTTTACGGGCCTTGATAGTCACAAAACAATGAGTGGAGATTGATTAATATCTGATGATCACGACAAGAATTATTAACAAAACTTTGTAGGATTAACGTAGAGAGTATGCTTGAACTATCATGCTTTAAATCAAGAGAAATGATCCACTATACAATGAGAACAAGCTCATACAAGTTCACTTTTGTGATGGAGTTATGATCATGTTTGTATCAAACCATGTAAAAGTACAATGTCATTGGTAATAAACCTTTGCTCAATGAGTGAGAATTGAGTGAGCTATGAGGTCTCCTCTTTTATACTTTGTGTTTGAACCAAAGATTTGAATTCAAATTCAAATCCACACCTAAAAATGAATCCTAAAGTATAGGTTTGATTCTCTCTTCACTCAACTACCAAATGATACGCGATTATATGCTTCCTAACTCCTCATCAACTTATTTCATTTTTACAATTGGTAATGGTGAAACAAAGTTATAAGAGGTTGTACCTATGAAGCCGTTCAAGTGAAATGTCAATACATCAATCTTATGAGAGGTGATCAAGTATGTAGGCTTGAGCTTCATTGCACCAACAACTCCCCCTCAAGCCTAACATGCTTGATATTCATTTCATCTTGATCTCTTGTAGCCCAATGATCAATTTGAACGTGTTCATCTTTGTTCCATCCAATGCTTTAGTGAGTAAATCTGCACATTGCAAATGAGTTGATACATAGGATAATTGGATATCCTTTCTAAGAAATTTTTCCCTTACATAATAATAGTGCACTTCAATGTGCTTAGTCTTGGCATGGTACACAAGATTAGCAGCCAAATGAATTGAAATAGTGTTATCTCCAAAGATAACTGGACTATAGGAATATATCTCCAAATTTGCATACAATTGCTTAAGCCATATAGCTTCCTGAGTTGCATTTGCCAAACCTCTATATTTTGTTTCTATGGAAGATAAGGCCATAGTTGGTTGCTTCTTGGATGACCAAGATATGAGTTTTGAACCTGCACAAGATAGGTATCTTGAATGCTCCTCCTATCATCCTTGGAGCCAACCCAATCTGCATTAGAATACATCTTTATATCTATGTTAGAAGTAAAGGGATAGAACAATCCCTCATTCATTGTACCCTTTAGATACTTAAGCACCCTCTTTGTAGCTTCCATATGAGGCTTCCTTTGCACATGCATGAACTGACTCAATGTACTTACTGCATGGGCAATATCTACTCTTGTTACTTACTGCATGGGCAATATCTACTCTTGTCAAAGTAGCATAATTAAGAATACTCACAAGTTGTTGATAACTTGGCACATCTTCAAGTAGTTCACCTTCATGTGAACTTAGCTTATGGTTGATCTCCATAGGAATACTTGAAACTTTAGTGTTCTCCATCTTAAACCTTAGCAACATATCATGTATATACTTCCTTTGAGTGATGAATATACCTTAATCTGTATACACAAGTTCTAAGCCAAGGAAATAGGTTAATAGCCCTAGATCGTTGATTTTGAATTCCTTCATTAACTGAGCCTTGACCTACTTGATACAATCAAAATAATTACGTGTAACAACGATGTCATCTACATACACACATAAGTAGATGACCTCTGATTTGTTCTGCTTAACAAATAAAGAAGAGTTTGCCTTGCTTCCCATAAAGCATTGATCCTGAAAATAGGTAACAAGCCTATGTTTCAAAGCTCTAGGTGTTTGCTTGAGACCATAGAGTCCTTTTCTAAGCTTGCATACATACCCTCCGTTTTCCTCATCTTCAAAACCTGGTGGTTGTGCCATATACACTTTTTTGATATCCAACCATTTAAGAATGCATTCTTGACATCAAACTGGTATAAATTCCAATTTTTAGATGCAGTAAGACTTACCAATACCCTGATTGTTGGCATCTTTTCCACAGGTGAAAATTTTTCTTCATAGTCTACTCCATGTTTTTGGGCAAATACAGTTGCCACTAATCTTGCCTTGTACGTGTTTATAGAACCATTAGAGTTCTTTTTAATTTTGTATATCCACCTTGAACCAATTACCTTCATATCTGGCTTCTTGAGAGCTAGATCCCAAGTGTGGTTTTCCTTCAATGCTTCCATTTCTTCTTGCATGGATTCTCTCCACTCTTTCTTCTTCTTAGTCTCTTCAAATGAAGAAGGATCCTCTACCATAGAGTCTTTAGTGATGTACACAAAGTACTTTGTGACTAGGGATGTATCATATCCATACCTTATGGGCTTCTTACTTTCTCTTTGTGATCTCCTATTTTACTTCCCTCTTTATGCCTCTATCATGTAGAAATAGATCAAACTCATGTGAAAAGTACTCCCCACCTCCATCAGACCTAATTCTCTTCAAGCTCCTTCCTGTTTGGTTTTCAACTAGTCCCAAATACTTCTTAAAACATGTAAATACCTCATCCTTATGCTTCATGAAATAGAGGATTGTCCACCTACTGTAATCATCAATAAAAAAGACATCGTACCTTGAACCTAGATGGATGGATCTTTGCTAGGACCCCACACATCAGTGTGTACAAGCTCTAAATAATATTCATGGATGTATCCTTTATTGTTGAATGGTTGCAGATCAGCTTTGCAAAATTCAAAAACTCCACATTTGCATATCATTTTTTGCTTGGTCACATTGGGAGTGCCAAGCACACTTTGATCCCTTCAAATTTGCTTCAAGGTTCTCTCTCCTATGTGCCCTAGCCTTTTGTGCCATATTTCCAACTCAAATAAGGTTTGGTCTCTATAACTGAATAGTGCTATATTCCTTTTGTCTTCAATTTCAAGAGTAAGCAATCTATCTGACTTCCCACCTTTGGCAATCCTGTTGAAGCCTAGTTGGTGGGCTTCCACATATGCTCCATGCTTAGTTAATCTCACCTCTAGAAATTTCTCTACAATCTGCTCAACACTAATTAGGTTTTTGGCTATAGTAGGCACATATAGAACTTTTCTCAAAAGGTTCATACTACCATCGCATGTTTGGACATTTCCAATTTGCTTGACTAAATGTTTAGAGTCATCATGTGTTTGTACTTCATGCTTCCCCTTGGGTTCTTCAAGATCAGATAATGGAGCTATATTTCCTACAACATGATTGGAACAACCTAAGTCAATGTAGAAAAGATGCTCATCATCCTTACCTGGCTTGGATGTCATGTTCATGATGAGCAAAGAGTCTTCTTGATCCTCACTATATTTGTTGAAGTCCCTTCTTCCTCTAAAGCCTCCTTGATAGTTGTTTTTGTTGTATCCTTGATTGAAGTTATGGTTCTAGTTTCCTCCACCATTGTTGTACCTGCCTCTAGTTTGTCTATAGCTTGCTCTATGGAAGCCTCTTCCCCTTTGGTTCCTTGTATTTTTGTAGCATTCTTTTGTAGTGTGGTTGTTGAGTCCACATATGTTGCATGTTGAACTGTTGTAGGGTCTCCCCCTACCTTGTTTTCCTCCTCTACCCCTACCTCTAGCACCTCTTCCTTTTCCTGCATAATTAGCTTGAGAGGTACTAACCTCTTCATCCTGCTTCTTACTTTTAACTTTATTCTTAGTTTTATTCTTATCTGTATAAAGGGCAAAAGATTGGTTACCTCTTCAATTGTCACCATTTTTGTTGAGCTTTGCCTCATGGGTGAAGAGTTGTTCCATCAAGGTATTGATAACAGGTATTTGCATATCCATGTAGAGATCCATTGTTGTGGTGAAGGACTCCCACTTTTCATCAGCCTTAATTCCATTGATGATCTATCTAACTATGTGCTCTTCCTCTATCTCTTCTCCAATGCTTGCAATCGGATCTACTACATCTTTCATTTTGGTTACATAATCATCCACTTCTTGCTTTAGTTGTTTCTTGAGGGTTGTGAATTCCATCAACAACTGATTCTTCCTAGCTCTTGTGTTTGAGGAGAAGTATGATGAAAGCACTTCCCAAGTCACTATGGGATGTCTTACAATTTCTAACATGTGCTAACACGATATCAAAGATTGAGTTTAATAGATATGTCCTAGCAAGGGCATCCTTTGCACACCATGTGGTTAGCCTTTCTTGCTCTTCCCTTGTTGGTTGATTCTTGCTCTTGAAGATTGGCATGTCTTCATCTCCTGAGATGTATCCATATAAGCGTCTCCCTTGAAGGTATGCTAGCATCCGTAGGGAGCATGATGAGTAGTTGTTCTTGCCCAGTTTGTCAATGAAGGATGGAAATCCATATCCCATCTTGACTATGCTTACTCTCATACAACTGTTAGAGGAGATGGTTGATAATCACAAGAGATGAATTGGTGCAGCTACAACCTGCTTCATACCTGCTATAAGTGATGGTTGGAGAGTGTTGTGGGAAACTTTAGCTATCTAATAAGCATACATAATCACATATGTTGCTTGGAAGATGATACACTAATGATAGAATCAAAAGAGATAGATAGGCATATGATCCAAGGTCCAAAACAATACCAATGATGAGTGAAATCATCTAAAATGATGAACTATACGTAGAGATGTATGTTTAGCAACTTAAGCATCCATCTCGACTTTGACGGGCCTTGACAGTCACAGACTAGTGAGCAGAGATTGATCAATATTTGATAACCACAAGAAGCATTATTAATAAAACTTTGTAGGATTGAAGTAGACAGTATGCTTGAACTATCATTCTTTAAAGCAA
>CM035408.1:113824347-113831847 GCA_020310875.1 Ceratopteris richardii | reverse complement strand
CAATCAAAAGCGATAAACATCATCGAGGAGGGTACAATTGTTGAGGAAGCGGATGATGGAGGTAAGTGCCCTGACTCTACTTTACATTGCATGGTGGTTAGTTCTTTTCCAAAGGCTTCTGTAATCACGATTCCGGGTATGATTTCTGCGTATAAAACTAGATTTTTATCGATTCAGGTAGTACCCATTGTTTTCTATCTTTCAAATTGGTACAAAATCTAGGGATAGCCATAAATACGCAGATAACCAGACCTGTAGAGATGGCCAATGGATGATTACACTACACGAAAGGATATGTTAAAAACCTTGAATTTACTCTTTCTGATAGGTGATTTTTTGGAAGTTTCCATGTCATTGAGATGAAACAGAGTGATGTAATCATAGGCATGGATTGGTTAGTTAAACATTTTGCGACAATTTATTGCGAACAAAGAACGATCGCTTTAAAGCTAGATGATGAGTCTATTCATATTCTAGGTGATGCCTATAATCCTAAACCTATTCTTATTTCTGCTATGCAGACAATTAGAGGTATACCTGATGGCTGTAAAACATTTTTAGTGTATGTGCACAATCTGCATGAGGAAGGTAATGATGAAGGTATTCCGGATTATGTAGAAAATCTCTTGAAAGAATATACCGATGTATTTCTAGAAGGCTTGCTTGGTATAGCTCCACCTAGGTAGATTGACCATGCCATTGACCTATATCCAGGGAGTGAACCATATTCTAGAGCACCCTATAGATTTAACATTGATGAATTAAAGGAGCTTAAGATTCAATTAGATGATCTTTCAGAAGAAGAAGGACGGCTCTTATAGATTATGCATCGACTATAGGGGGTTGAATAAAAGAACAATTAAGAATAAGTATCCACTTCCTCATATAGATGAGTTATTAGGTCAATTAAGTGGAGCGGCTGTATTCACCAAGATTGACTTAAGATCTGGATATCACCAAATTAGGATCAAAACAGAGGATATTCCTAAGACAACGTTTCAAACACGATATGGTCACTTTGATTTTACGATTCTATCTTTTGGATTGACAAATGCCCCTGCCACATTTATGTGCTTGGTGAATAATATTTTTCACGATTACTTAGATGAATTCATCTTAATATTTCTTGATGATATATTTGTATACTCTAAAATTGATTTAGAGCAGGCGGTACATCTCAAGAAGACTTTGCAAACTCTTAGAGAACACAAGTTGAATGGAAAAAAGAGTAAGTGTTTCTTTGCTAAGGATAAACTTGTGTATCTAGGAAGAGTAATATCAAAAGAAGGAATCCTTATAGATGAAGCTAAAGTAAAAACAATAGTTGATTGGCCGATTCCTAAGACTGTAAGGGATGTTAGAAGTTTTCTTGGATTGGCACAATATGAAAGAGCACATATTAAGGATTTCTCGAAGATAGCTACTCCCCTCACAGAATTGACTTAAAAAATATAGGATTTGCATGGAGTGATGCTTGTCAAAAATCATTTGAAACATTGAAAGAAAAGGCCATTGAAAATTATGTTTTAAAAATACCAGAAATGGGAAAGCCTTTTGTGGTTGCATGTGATGCAAGTGGTAGTCAGATAGGATGTGTTCTTTCATAGGATGGAAGGGTGGTTGCATATGAGTCCAGAAAACTAAGAATTCCGAAAACTAGGAAAACATGAACTTAACTATCATACTCATGATTTAGAAATGCTTGTTGTTGTGCATGCACTTAAGCATTGGAGACATCTATTGTTAGGGGTTAAGATTGAAGTGAAAACAGATCATAAGAGTTTAAAATACATCTTCACACAACCATTGCTTAACAACAGGTAGAAGTGTTGGATTGAATTATTAAGTGAGTATGATTTTGACATTAAGTACCTGTCTGGTAAGGAAAATAAGGTTGCTGATGCATTGAGTGGAAGACCTTTGACCTTATTTGCATCATGTTTTCTAGTCAAAGTTTGAATGTGAAGATGAAAGAATTAGGAAAAGCTCTGCATAAGAGAAAGGTAGAGAAAGTATAGGAGAATAAAAGTGCTTGTATGAAATTTTTGTGAATCATGTTTTAAGAGTACCTCGTTCAGGGTCGTACATTTAGTTCATTGTAATGAAATGCCTTGGTTTTACTCTCTCTAGAATTTTGAAACTTATAGGGCTCAAAAGTGGCATTTGGAGGTGGATTTGGACCTCGGACGTCTCTAACACTATTGTGTAGATCGCAAAATTGAATAAAAGTGTCTCTCACAAGCTTAAGCTAATTCCTCATCATTTTTGAGTTACAAGGCTTTGAAAAGTGTTGTGTTCCAACACAAAAAAAACGAGGGCTTATCTAATTCTATTCGAGCCCATGATTCTGATGCTCACGTGTCACCATGTCTAAATATGGATATTTTTGGATATGAAGTATGATTGAGAGTGCGAGTGTGAATGTGATTGTGATAGCTCAGGGGTGGTTAGGAGGTAGAGGCTTCATCAAGAAGCTATTGTCCAAAGCTATTGTAACCATTGATTCACATCTATATCAGAATTCTTCCTTCTCTATGCCATATTTGTTTCTACTCTTCCGGATCAGATTTGCTCTTACCTTGTGCAATCTCTGCGTTCTTTGCTCCACTGTTATTTTTGAGTGATCAAAAGATTGTGATTGGGGATAGATTGTGATTCACGAAACGCTACATATATATATATATATATATATATATATATATATATATATATATATATATATATATATATATATATATATATATATATATATATATATATATATATATATATATATATATATATATGTGTGTGTGTGTGTATATATATATATATGTGTGTGTGTGTGTGTATGTATATATATATGTATACCTACACACACACGTATATATTGTTACCATTAGTGTCCATCTAAAAGGCCAAATGGCCACTAGACACTTCTTTGTATATGTTCTTTAATAAAACATATAGTGATCAGTCATATATTGTAAGTTCGACCGCATTTGTAAGACCTAAGAATTCTATCTTCGTGCTCCCTGTGTACTGTGTTTTTTACATATTCTGTAGTCCTTGTGCGGAGTATCATGTGCGGCCTTAGGAGCTCGATTTTCTACTCTGAGGATATCATCATGGAGGTTGCAAGAAGGAGAGCACACTGTGGTGCATCGCCAGCAAAATACTTCACTGGTATCAGAGTAGTTGGACGCAAAAGCTTTGTTTCTTTTGTGCGAGCAAAGCAAGCACCCCCCCCCTTGGCTTTCTCCAAGGCTTACGACTAAGGTGGCGGCTAAGGCATAGACCTTCGCATACCTTGTCATCCAAGTCACCAAAGTCACTATTGGCACCATTGGCTAGATGTGAGGGAGGACCTCAATGATCAAGGAATATAGAGGTTCCCGGTACTTCCCAAGAGGTAACCTATCCTAGTACTGTTTCCCCCGGAGCTCGCTTAACGATGGCAATCTCTTGCCAATAAGCTACACTCTTGTGGTGTGTGAAGAAGGGGAAAGACTAAGGTTGACATTACCTTGAACATGTTTTGGTCCCTCAAAGCTTCATTCTTTGCTTTCAAAGCCTATTTTTGAAGCATTTTTGGGGTGTCTTTTGGAGCCATTTTGGAGTACTTCCGCACATAATTCTCTTCACACAGGTCCATGAACATCAAGAAGAGTGTTCTTTTTAGATCTCCGACATTAAATATCAACCTTTGGGGCTGTGTTTTCAGCCACACTCGCAAAACTACAGGTTTCTTGAAAGATTTTAGTTTTGGTGGGAGCAGTCGTTGCAAATTTATGCAGGTTTTTTGAGCCAAAAACATTAGAGTTGACACACACTTGCAGGTGTTATTATTTAGTTTTGGGGCTGTGCATTCAGCCTTTTACTGTCATTTTACTACATATATTGAGCACATACACATTATGTATGCTTTTGTGGATATCGCTTATGTACATCCATGTGGTCATTGATATAACGGACACGTTCTTTGCATAAAGCCTCTTACGTTTGATAAAGAGGGTCGTGGTGAGGTTTTCTTAACTGGGAGACACCCAGATGTCGGGATCTCTTTAGTGATGTAGGTGGAAGACTTACCATAGGAGATGTATGATAGTTGTTCATAGGTGCTTGATAAGCCTAGTTGGCTTCTATTGGGTAATTGATTATATGCAGTGGAGTCAATGATTCACTATGCAGGCAAACATGTCAGTACTTGTAGTTTTATGATATTTTGACACTCGTCATATGCTCATTTTGCAGAGGATACTCTAGCAAAATTTTTCCAAATTTTTTGGTTTTGTCAACTATATAGTGGTCAATTTGATGGCACAAACTTTGCTCTATGGAAGAATCATATCAAAGATGTGTTGATGCAAAGGAGGTAATGGAAGCTAGTAAATGGAATTTCAAAAAATCCTATTGACATGGATGAAGATGATTGGGATGAGTTAGATGAAATGGCCAGGTCTACCATTCGCTTGCACCTGGTAGATAATGTTTACTTTATAGTATTAGACTATGAAAATGCAGAGGAGCTTTGGAAGAAGTTATGTAATACATATGAAAAAGAGACGGCATCAAATAAAGTCTATCTGATGAGAAAATTATATGACCTTCATATGAAGGACATAGATAGAATTGCTGCTCATCTAAATGAGTTTGCTGCTATATTCTCTTAGTTACAGGCTCAGAAAATGGACATGGATAATGAATGGAAAGAAGTATTGCTGTTATGCACCTTGACTTCATCATGGGATACATTTTGCACAGCTATTAATAGTGCACGTGGTGGTAAACTCATCTATGATGACATATGTGGAGCACTCTTGAGTGAGGAGATTCATAGAAAACCTTTGGTTGGCACTCAAAGTGGAGATGTGGTTGTGCAGTTCATTGATGGTTCAAAATTTAGTATGCATAATGTACACCATGTACCTCCGTTATCACACAATTTGATGTCAGTTGGTCAACTTGATGACCAAGGTTACAAGGTGGTCTTCTATGCTCAGTCTTTTTGCATATCAAAGAGAAATATGGCTATTGCAAAGGGAAGCAAAGTTGGTGCACTTTATCCTTTATTTATATCACAGAAAGAACACTTGTTAGCTGTTACTAAACAACCTATGGCTTGTATTTGGCATGGTCGTTATGACCATATATCTCGTAGTGGAATAGAAAATATTTCTCGTTCTGGCTACTTACCTGTGTTATCTTGCTCCAATTTTTCAATTTGTGAGCATTGTCAATATGGAAAGCAAACTAGAAATGTGCATAGAACGCACATTGACTCTTCAATTTTGCCTTTAGATCTTGTTCATACAGATGTGTGTGGTCCTATGCCGACTAGGTCCTTAGGTGGTTCTCTTTACTTTGTCACTTTCATAGATGATGCTACTAGAAAAGTTTGGGTATATCCTATCAAATCAAAGGATGAGGTATTCCCTACTTTCAAAAAATGCCTTGCTTCAGTTGAGACTGAAAAAGGAACTAAGCTGAAGGCTTTACATTCATATAATGGGGATGAGGATACCTCACATGAATTCAGCCTATTTTGTCAGTCTAAAGGGATTGATAGAGAGTTTACAGCTCCTTATACCCCACTACAAAATGGTGTAGCTGAGAGGATGAATAGAACTATTCAAGATAGAGTAGTCTCTATGTTGCATCATGCAAACCTCTCATAAGGTTTTTGGGCAGAAGCAATATTGACTATAATTCATGTGATTAACCTTTCACCTAGTACTGCCAAAGGTTTGAAAGTGGCACAAGAGTTATGGATAGGGAAGCCACCATATTATGATCATCTTCGTGTTTTTGGTTGTGAAGCATATGTTCACATACCAAAGAATCTTAGATAAAAGTTGGATCATAAGTCAAAGAAATGCATTTTTCTTGGATATGGTTGAGAAGGACAATTTAGATATCACTTATGGGATCCTGAAACACGGTCAGTGATCAAAAGTAGTAATATCATTTTCAATGAGTCTAAGACGCATAAACATCCCATTAAGAAGGTTGAAGTGAGAAGAGTGGTGTTTGAGGATACTAGTACTCTGGTTAGCATGCATAAAAATGCTGCACATAGGGATGTTCAAGAGAATGTACATTCAGATTACTCTACATATATTCCTGTTCAACAACCATTGAGATGTTCTGCACATGTCTCACATCCACCTGATAGATATATTCTAGGTTTAGATTTTGTTATGCTAATAGATGCTGGTGAGCCCTCTTGCTACAAAGAGGCTATGCAGACAGAGGATCATGTCAAGTGGGAGCGTGCCATGAAGAGTGAGTTGGATTCTATTCACAAGAATGGTACTTGGGATTTGGTACCTTTGAAAAAGGGCAAGAAAGCTTTACCATGTAAATGGGTATATAAGCTCAAATTCACATCAGATAGTGCTTCTCCAAAGTATAAAGCAAAACTTACTGCAAAGTGTTTTTAAGCAACAACATGGTGTTGATTTCGAGAAAATCTTCTCTCCAGTGGTCAAGATGGCTACCGTGCGCATGTTGCTTGGATTCGTTGCAATGGAGAACTTAGAGCTAGTCCAAGTGGATGTGAAAACTACTTTCTTGCATAGAGATCTTACAGATGAGATCTATATGGAACAACCAGAGGGTTATGTAGTTCCTAGCAAGGAAAGTCTAGTTTGTAAGCTTAAGAAGAGCTTGCATGGACTTAAACAGTCCCCTAGACAATGGTACCAAAAGTTTGATGCTTTTATGAAGTCTGAAGGCTATTCTTGAAGCAATGAGGATCATTGTCTCTAGACAAAGAGATGCTTAGATGGTAGTTTGATATGCTTGATACTTTATGTCAATGATATGCTAATTGCTAGGAAGTCCTCTTATGATTTGTCAATTCTCAAAAAAACAATTGAGTCAAACATTTGATATGAAGGATTTGGGGATGCCAAACATATTCTTGGCATGCGCATTACTTGTGATAGGAGCAAAAGATGCATATACTTGTCTCAAAGTGATTACATATCCAAAGTACTTCACAGCTTCAATATGCAGGGTGGAAAGGCATTGAGTACACCTTTACCCACATATGTGAAATTGAGTAAGGATGATTTCCCCAAATCAGATGAGGAAAAGGAATTCATGACCTAAATTCCCTATGAGTCTGCTGTTGGTAGTCCCATGTATGCTATGGTAGCTACGAGACCAGACATTGCATTTGCAGTGGGAGTTGTGAGCAGATATATGATTAATCTTGGCAAGAAACATTGGGAAGTGGTCAAGATGATTTTAAGCTATCTGACTGGCACTAAGGACAAGTGTCTATGCTTAGGTAGAGGGAAAGCATCCAATATTGGTTACACAGATTCTGACTATGCTAGTTGTGTAGACAATCATAAGTCTACATCAGGGTAGATTTTTCATTTTGCTGGAGGTGCTATCTCTTGGAGATCTCCTCTTCAAGAATATATAATTGTTTCCACCACGGAGTAGAGTATGTTGCAGTAAGTGAGGCATGTAAGGAAGCATTGTGGCTTTCTCCTCTTGCTTGTGATA
>CM035408.1:113816847-113821847 GCA_020310875.1 Ceratopteris richardii | reverse complement strand
TACACACCATTGTGCTAGAGTGATACAAAATTTGGCACCGTTGCTAGGGTGTGAGCTTCAAGGACGAGCATGTGATGGTAAGAGTAGAGTTGTCACATCGGATTCATAGGTAATATTGTTACTTTTTATTATTTTTTCCTTAATTTCTTCTTCATCATCATCATCATCCTCACCATCTCCCACCTCCATCTCCTTCTTCACTGAACATTTCAGGTTTTGGTCATATTCCCTTCCCCACCTCATTTCCCCCATTCCATTTGTGAGAGAGAGTGAGAGACATTTATTTTGCATTCTGTTTTTGTGTTTTTTGTGAGTTTTTGTTGTAGGTTTAAGTTGTATCATCATCTCTAGCAGCTTGCATAGGTACCACAGACCTCTGCATAATTTTCAAGATGACAAAGTTTGTCTCTTGTGAGAGACAAAGAAAGTTGGTATTTCTTGTTTTCATGCATGGCATGATAAACCAAAAAACTAGAGCATTCCAAATCCATAGAAAGATCCAAAAGATTCATGTTTTTATTGGTCTATCATGAGAAAACAAAAGCACGATGGACAGTATCTATCATGATAAACACCCATCTTTCGTGTTAGATAGGGCCCACGACAGGCACAGTCTATAGCAATAGGCACCCATATATCATAATAGACTAAAACCCACAATAGTAAACTAATTATCGTGATAGACACATGTTGAGAAGAAAAGGAGTTCTAGGAGAGCATGGGGGGTTGGATCAGGCCCTTTTGCATCATCCTCATCCGACGAGTGGCATTTGCACATTCGGCACCTTGCTCGCCATATATGATGGTTGGTTGTCACCTGCTGTAGGTGCGAAAGCGAAGGTTGATGGATCAGAGCAACCACGAGTAATACGATGCATGCCGGGTGCTTGGAGCAATCTCATGTAATTATAGCAATGTAATAGATACCTTAAAGAAACTTACACACTCAAGAGAATTTATTGGATAATTTTATAAATCAACTCATCATTGGTAGTCAAATGAGTTTGTAAATGTGATTCATGGCAAGAAATAAAACTTACATTATGTGCTGTATTATTATAGCATTGTGACAGAATGGAATAAAACCTTATGTAGACGAAAATAGTTTGCACAAATAAATTCTATCTATCAAGATAATATTAAAGCACTGGTATAAACGAATTGCATGTGCAAACTTTGGAAAGACATAGTAACATGGGTTAGGAATCATGAGCGAACGAAAGTAAAATGTTATGTTTCTTTTGTATCGATTTCAATTTCTGCTATTTACTAAATGAAAACATTCATTAATGATTGATCAGGGAATTGAACATAATAACTTTGCAATAGATGCCATTCAAAGTAGATTAAAAAAAATAGAATTAAAGCTTTAACATATTATATTATGAACTTCCAACGGTATGTTGATAGTCAACGAGAGATAATAGAACTCGCGATGTGGTTGGAGAATAGATTTCAAGTTGGTCAAGGAGTTTATATGGAAAGAATGAAACGTCATTATGTTTTTGGCATCATAGCAAACATGAGAATTGCTGATGTCAGTACAATTGAATATAAAAAATCCATTAGATCTAAGAATAACAATGATGTTTCTACATTCAGAACGGAATTGCACAGGCGTGCGTTGGCGGTATAAATTTAAACTTCATAACAATGATGTTTCTACACCCAGAACGGAATTGCACAGGCGTGCGTTGGCAGTATAAATTTAAACTTCATAGGTCAAAAATCATGAACAATTGACGACATCTGTACTCTGTCTTCATTTCTTCATCAGTGCCGAAATGATTCATGATGCTTTAACAAAGAAATAGATTAAATATGCATATGAAGTGCTACTCTTTCACGTTTGGAGCAATCGCAGCAATGCAAAACAATCCCAATTAAAACATTACTTTTATTCTTTTTGGTATTGTAGGTATAAAATGTGACAAACGTACAAAGCTTAAAGAAAACAAAACTAAAAGAACACAAAATCATCTCCACAATTTTATCAACGAATTCATCTATGCCACATATGCGCGATTGTATTTTCAGTAATGCAAAAGAGATAGTCCAATCACATATTAAATATGCGCAGTAGACGCAAGACTAAAGTCATAGTTAAACCATGATATCCATTCCAGGGATAAATCGGAACAAACATAGAGCAAAGGGTAAAGGATAAAGCGAATTCGAGAGCGCTAAGTAAGAAAAACTCATCGTTCTCTATGTCTACAAAAAAACACCACGACATGATGTCGCCAAGTCAGATCAGAGTCAATTCCAAGAGGAAGAGCAACGTTAGTAATCGTCCCAAATCAAATCGAGTCTCGAACATCAGATCAGACACTAAACATTCTGATCATCGCCATCCTAGTACAATTATTAGATAATATTGATGACCGACAAGCATCAACGTCACATAGCATATATATCACAGACCATAAAACTCACATAGCGTGTAATCAGTCATGGTCGTCAGAGCATAAAGCAATTACTATGTCAATGTGAGAGAACAAGCGCTTCAAAATTTGGTCAATTATGACCAAAAATAATTGTTATTACGAGAAGAAAACATCAGTACATCAGAGCATTGACATAGAGCATCCACGCCCCCTCAGATTTTTGATTCCCCCAGAGAGTCCGAGATGAGCCCGCGATGCGTTCTTTTCCCCTTCTTTCTGCCTGAAATGACGCATGCATCCCTCCTCTCTGAAAAAAACACCGCCGATCAAAGATGGCGTCCCTCTCTTATCGTTGTTCCCCCAAAAAACCTCAACTTGCGTTAACCTCCCTTTTTTAGAGCTCGAACTCCCCTTTTTTTTGCATGCTTTACCTACCATAATTTCCCCTTTTTTCATTACTTTATTTTCTTTTGTGCTAAAAAAAAATGGCCTTTTCTTTCCTTTCTCGTTTGATGATGACAACTCCCACCATTCGTATAAATCATCCTCCAGCTTTGATAAAAATAAAACGCTTAATAATTAGAGGCTCTCAGAAGCGTTTTCTTTCTAAAATAGTTTTGGTCAAAAGTAAACGATGCGTGAATAACATTATATATATTTATATGTTGTCTATAATAATTGATCTGTTGTGTGATCAAGAAACATCGACATCTTCATTGAAAAATGAATTAGAAGGACTGCAAGCTTGCTCTTTGTGAGTGAAGAGCCGATGTCACATCTTCACATTGTTGGCTCATTATGTCTTCCTCATGGCTTTTCTTCGTGGTCCTCTCTTATAAAATTTTTCTTTTTGACACATGTACCTTGTCTTCAATCGAAGGGCCTATCTGATTTTCCAAGTCAGCTCCATGGTTGGGCTTTGAATCTTTATTGCATTTAACCCTTCTAAATTTGTGGATCCTTCGAATGTGCCAACAAATAGCTTCTTTCTTTGATCATGTGGCTCTAACCCGATCAAAGATCACCATTATCTTCCCTCGAAAAACTAGAAAATCTTTTGTGTATCTTCAATATGGAAGGATATTTCTTATAGTTCCATTTGTCATACCTGCACTATTTTGTAGAAAGAAATGCTTCATCTTTCATTAGTCTGTTCCTTTTGCTCTTCAAGCATATTGTCTTGAAAATTATCGATGCTTCTCGTCTCTCTTTTTTGTATGTTGTTGAAGGTTCACACTATCTCAACAATTAACCTATTTCTTCTTTCAGCTACCCCATTCTTTTCAGGAGAATACCTTGTGGTTATTTCTCTTTTGATGCCTCTGTCCTGTAAGAAGTTTTCAAATTCATTGGAGAAGTACTCACCTCCTCCATCTGACCTAAGCCTTTTCAAATTCCTTCCTGTCTGATTTTCAACTAGTGCAAGATATTTTTTAAAGCAATTAAACACCTCATCCTTGTGCTTCATAAAGTATAATACAGTCCATCTGCTATAATCATCAATAAAAGACCCATAGTACCTTGAACCTGAGACTGAGGGGTCTTTGCTTGGTCCCCATACATCTGTATGGACAAGTTCTAGGTAGTCTTCATGCATGTATCCTTTCCTTGAGAAGTGTAACCTGTGAGACTTCCCAAATTGACAAGCACCACACTTGTAAATCATATGTTGCTTGGATACATTAGGTATCCCAAGCACACATTGGTACCTGCATATTTGCTTCAAGGTTCTTTCTCCTATATGCCCTAATCTTTTGTGCCAAATCTCAAGCTCTGAAAGTGTTTGATCTTTATAACTGTATAGTGCAATATTCTTTGTGTCTTCTAGTTCAAAAGTAAAAAGTCTACCTGATTTTTCTCCTTTAGCAATCCTCTTGAAACCATGTCTTGGATCTTCCACAAATGCTCCATATTGGTTGAATCTAACCGGCAAACCTTTCTCCACAATCTGTCCAACACTCATCAGATTTTTGGTAATGGTTGGTACATAGAGTATCCTGCTCAACAAATTCTGATTTCCATCACAAGTCTTAACATTTCCAACTTTAACTACTGAGTGCTTGGTGTCATCACCTGTTTGGACTTGATGCTTACCTTTTGGTTCCTCAAGATCAGAGAGTAGTGCTACATTGCGAGCCACATGATTTGAGCATCCTGAGTCAATGTAGAATAGGTGGTCATCATTTGAACCTGATTTTGAAGTCATGTTCATGATCAGAAGAGAGTCATCCTGCTTCTCTGTGTAGTTGTTGTAGTCCTTTCTGGATTTGAATCCTCCTTGGTAGTTGCCATTGTAATTATTGTTATAATTATTGTTGTAGTTGTTGTTGTAGCCTTGGTAATTGTTGAATCTACCCCTTGACTGTGAGTATCCACCTCTCTGGTATCCTCTCCTCTTTGATTCTTGTAATTCTTGAAACACTCATCTGTAGTATGATTTGTTAAACCATAAATTTTGCATGGTGAGGAGTTATAGGATCTCCCCCTACCTTGCTCCTCTGCCCCTTCCTCTTGATGATCTACCTCTTCCTGCATAGTTGGCTTGGGAGGTAGAGCCTTCATCTTCCACCTTCTTGCTCTTGCCTTTATCTTTAGACTTCTTATCAGTGTATA
>CM035408.1:113781847-113804347 GCA_020310875.1 Ceratopteris richardii | reverse complement strand
TTTGGGACTATTAGTGACGCTGCTCTTCTTCTTGGAAATGACTCTGATCTAATTTAATGACATCTTCTCGAGATGTTTTTCTACAGACATAGAGAAGGATGAGTTTTCCTTACTTAACGCTGTCGAATTCGCTTTATCCTTTATCTTTTGCTATATGTTTGTTTCGATTTATCTGCGGATTGGATATCATGGTTTAGCCATGACTTTAGTCTTGCATCTACTGCGCATATTTAATATGTGATTAGACTATCTCTTTTGGATTACTGAAAATACAATCACACACATGTGGCGTAGATGAATTCGTTGATAAAATTTTGCAGATGATTTTGTGATTTTTTAGTTTTGTTTTCTTTAAGATTTGTACGTTTGTCACATTTTGTACCTAGAATACCAAAAAAAATAAAAATAGTGATTTAATTTGAACTGTTTTGCATTGCTGCAATTATGCCAAGCGTGAAAGAATAGCACTTCATATGCATATTTAATCTATTTATTTGTTAAAGCATCATGAACCATTTCTGCGCTGATGAAGAAATGAAGACATAGTACAAATGCATTCAACTGTTCATGATTTTCGACCTATGATGTTTGAATGTATTCTACCAATGCACATCTGTGCAATTCTATTTTGAATGTAGAAACATCACTATTATTCTCAGATCTAATGGATTTTTGATATTCAATGTTACTGACATCGGCAATTCTCATGTCTCTTATGATGCCAGAAACATAATGGCGTTTCATTCTTTCCATATCAACTCCTTGACCAACTTGAAATTTATTCTCGAAGCATACCACGAGTTCCATTATCTCTCGTCGACCATCAACATACCTTTGGAAAGTTCGTAATATAATATGTGAAATCTTTGATTCTATTTCTTTTTATCTACTTTGAATGGCATCTATTTCGAAGTTCGTATGTTCTATTCCGTGATCAATCATTAACGAATGTTTTCATTTAGTAAATAGCAGAAATTGAAATGGATACAAAAGAAACATAATGTTTTACTTTCGTTTTCTCATAATTCCTAACCCATGTTACTATGTCTTTTCAAAGTTTGTGCAAGCAATTTGTTTATATCAGTGCTTTAATATTACCTTGATAGATAGAATTTATTTGTGCATACCATTTTAGTCTACATAAGGTATTATTCCATTTTGTGATATTGTTATAATAATACAACACATAATGTAAGTTTTATTTCTTACCATGACTCACATTTACAAACGCAATGGACTAACAATGATGAGTTGATTTATAAAAGTATCTGATTACATTGGTGAACCCAACGTGAAAGATCGGCACGACATCTTAGGTATACAAGTATACTTTTTTATTGTGCTCTACATATGCATGCATATAAATGGGTGATTATAGCGGCTGCATCGACATCCCTAGAAATAGTAGATGACTCTCAAACCTTGCAATCTCTTGGTTGTGGAGGTCTGGTCATTGTGACCTGAGCGCCTCCATGGAGATTGACATGTAGAAGGATCTTCTTCACGCTACCTCTATCTATCAACATTGGCGGAATCTACGATTATACATTCATGCACTAGAAGTGATGTACAAGGTTTGATTTGATCAGCTCAAATGTAAAGAAATTTGCACAAGCATGAACACAAACATATATATATACATATACATGTATATATACATATATGTATACATATACATATACGTATACATATAATTATATATATATACATATACATATACATATACATATACATATACATATACATATTGTTGGGAAAGATGGATGGATGATCCAAGAGACTGAGTTGGTACTGCCAAACGTGCTTTGTACCAGCCCTCTTCTGCTTGAGACTTGATTAGTAGACTTCCTTGGCTTTCAAATGACACCAAGAAATGACCTATGTCCTTTGGAAATGTTGTGTGCAATGATTGAATCAAAACAGATAACTTTGAAAGTCACAAACTCAAGAAAACCTTCTATTTTGGTCTTGATACCTGCTCAATGTTTTGCTCAGTGTGACCAGCACAGTAGCAATTGATTAAATTCCTTCTAGGGGTATTCAATTAGCTTAGTAAGCTACCATTTGCAAGTGGAATGATGCAGAAAGGTAAACTATGCTAAGAGAAATCAATTTAGCAAGATTAGCTATACCCCCGACTTTTTAGGACTGTAGCAGAAATAGACCAGTGAGCACCTCGACACAGATTTCTCTGAAATGGCTGAAGGAAATCACTTCAAACTTTGTCAGCACCTAGATGACTTTGAGCGGAATCCAACAAGCTTTGAATCACTGAATTGGGTCGAGTATTGACTGAGACATACCCTTGACAAGTTGATAGACTTTCGAGTAGACTAGCAAAGAACACAGAGATGAATGATGTAAATGTATCTAATAATTAACACTTGTCTACAATCCCATTGGCATGACTAGCATTGCCTAATGGTGTAGAGAGGTGTGGGCTATGGTGTAGTCCTCACACACACTCAATTACAGTAGAATGAAGCTCGGGAGTGATCTCTCTTACCCGCGACTTTTCAAGTATATTTTTATAGGAAATGAATAGGAATTTGAATTCAAATTCAAATTCTTGGCTCCCTATAATCAAGCTCCTAAAAGTTTGGAGATATTCTCTCAATCAAGTGAGCTAACTTTTCACGAATCATTTGGGTAGGTGATTACAAAAGATTCTAAGTCAATTTTGACTTTTACAAAGAAGTAAAGTGGTTATAAACCACTAGCATATGTTCCTATGGTTCTCCATGAATGTAAAGTCTTTATGATATATTTCAAGCCAAATGTGTAGTCTTGTGATTTGCACCAACAGTTCCCCCTCAAGCCAAACACTTTGGCTTAAGTCTTCATCTTCAATCTTCAATTATTTCCTGCAATCCAATCATAGATTTGAATATGCAAAGTTTGGTTCCATCCAAAGCTTTAGTCAGCAAGTCTGCACATTGCATGTTGGTTGACACATAAGTCAGTTGAATATCCTTGCTTAGCAACTTCTCTCTCACATAATGATAATGAACTTCAATGTGTTTGGTCCTGGCATGATAGATGGGATTAGCTGCAAGGTGAAGAGAACTTGTGTTATCTCCAAAGATAATTGGAGGCCTAGTATATAAGCCCAATTCTGTATACAAAAGTTTAATAACAGCGAGTCGTAACAAACGAGAACTATGTCGTAAAAAGAGAACACTCTCGTCAAAAATCAAGCAAATGGCAGCTTATGTTTGAGATTCCTTTATACCAGTATACATATATTACAAAAATGAGGTGAAAACATGTGATTTTTGACATTTTTTATCATTTTCTCATAAAAAAAGAGCTCAAAATGTAGTCAAAATTTCACTATATAAGGCATTGACATGTCCCAAAATGTATATGATAAGACATTGACATGTCCAAAATCTATATGATAGGACATTGACATGTCTAAAATCTATATAAAGAATGTAGAACTGAATAGTTCTTATACAAAAATAACATTTTAGACATATTTTTAATGGGTGGATATCTGATTGTTAGTCAAAATTGCTACAAAACATGGTTTCATTAACCAAACTACTTCGAGGCATTTACAAAAGCACTAAAAATGTCTGAGAGCTTCAATGCATCTCACAACTTTGTCGATCTATGTCTACACCCTCATCATCTGATGCACTTGATTCAGTCTCATACTGTTGAGAGCTCTCTTCTTCTTCTTCTATATCCACAAGAGCTCTGTCTTCATCCACGTACATACCAAATTCTGCAGGATCATGCACAACTCTTCTTGTTTGCCTATGATTTCCTGTACCACATATATCTGGAAGCTTTTGTTTTATCATGTTGATGGTTGTTTTCCTCAAGTGACCTGTTTTTGTCAAGGAAAAATCATAAACAAGAATATCTACATCATCCATTTTAAGAGTGGATGTGCTTCGAATATTCTTTTTCTTTTTTGAACGTGTTCGTTTAGTATCACACACCATTTCTAATTTATATTTACCTGTGAATGCATTACTACTTTTAGTGTAATACCAATGCACCATCAAAGCCTCTATTCTTCTCTGATCAATATCTTTAGTTATCTCTAAAACCTTTGCAATCCAAAATGGTCTGGTAGCCTCATCACCATCAGCAAGAACTGCAATAAGTGTTCCAACATTTATCTCTATTAAATTTCCTTGCCATCTTGCTTCTGCCTGTTTTGTCATCCTTGGGCCTACATAAATATTTCTTTCTGGTGGATGTATAAAACTTTGAAGTGCATCTGCATTACATGCTTGGGCCACATTCACGGATCTTTGTGTACAAAAATCCCATGTGAATGGAACATCAACTAGCCAGTGACCTGCAATTGTATACTGTATAATCTCTTCTTGATGATTGAAAAAGTCCTCCCACCAAGATACATCTTGATCTCCAGCATATTTTTTTGCACGCTCAATATGTCTCTTCTTTTTGATGAGTGCATGCATCCAGCTTTTACTTTGATCAACCACATTTCCACATCTTTCTGTATTGTTTTTATCTTCATATGGTGATTGTTCTGCACCATACACTGTTACAGTAGACAAATTAGGCACCTGCAATAAGAATCTGCATCCCTCTTTAGGCTCCCACCCAAGAGAAGATGAATACTGCTTTGCAAATAAAAGGGTTATTTCATCAACCCTCCTCATCAAGAATACATGGTTGAAACTAATATTGTGCAATGGAGCCAAAACCTTAGCACTGTTATCAAGGCCCATTGAGCAAAAGTGCTTAAAGTCATAAATCTGTGTGAGGTGTTGAACTTCTGGTTTTGGAGTATATGCTTCTGAAATCAGCTCAGATAAAATCGGAAGAGTAAAAGCATTGTTACGTGCCAACTTCTTAGAGAAAGTACTGAACATTTGATCAATGTGATCATGAGTGTGGCCAACCAGAAGGAAATTTACCTTAACCTTCTGAAATACCTGTTTTTCAATAAGCATGCTTAAATATCCAAAGATTGTAGAATTTTTATTCTCTCTTGCAGTATTATCTAGTTGCAAATATAGAGTTGGTGGCAAAAGACCCTTCCATGATTGCAAAACACGATGAATGACAGTAACTGTAAGGTTTGGATCATTATGCACATTCGGATATGTGAAGAAAACCTTGGACATTACAGTTCCATTGTATACCAAAGCACCAACCAAATGCATTTGCACAAGGACTTCATCTCCAATGTCCTTAGGGATGCAATAAAAATGTGGTAAACAAGTTTTTTTTTGATCCATACCATCGATCAACAAACACATATAACGCTCCGGATTTCTGAGTGCTTTACTTCGATGATGAATTGCTTTCTTTCTCTCTAAAGATTGACTCTCACGATGGTTGTTAAGAAGGTTTTTAAAATTATTCTTTTCCTGTGGTGTTGTAGCTCCTTTTGCCATGTTTTTCAAAGTGGCGCAAACTGAACATTCACCCATTCCAACTTTACGAGGAATAGAAACATTGTTAAACTCTTCCTTCCATAATCGAGTAAAGTGACGATACAACACATACTTCTCATTTCTATTTTCCATGTCTTCTCTATATATTTGAAATACCTCTCGACGAGTAAAGTTATCTGACAAGTGCAACCTTCCAGTTGTAGGCATAACCTCACAATGCAAGCTAAAATAGTTCATCATCCAATTCATTGCATGACGTCCAACAGATCCTTTGGTCCCAACATGGAACGTATCCAAAATGAGATCCCCATTCAAAAGCCCTTGTTGAACCCTATGTATTCTAAAATTTCCCACACCCATTGCAATTTTAAATGTAGCCCTACAACATCGCATCCCTTGACTAAAGAAATATTCAAAACCAACACGTGCAACTGACATGTTATCCTCAATCATTTGCATGCGAGAAACAAGGTATATATCCTGCCTTTCACTATCTAAATGGAGGAATTTTTCTCTTAGGTGCTTTAGTTTCTTCATTCCTAAATTGTACAAACATTTCAAACCACAACAATGCTTCACAATATCCAATGCAATCTGTCTATCTGAAGTAAGAAATTTAAATCTTTTTTGACTTACTTCACGAGGCCTTCTTTTAAATTGTAGATTGAGCTTGCTTTGCTTTTTCGTTGCTCCACATGCACTTGAGTCAGAAGGGAGATCAATGGCTGGATCAGATGGGAGATCAAGAGGTGCATTTGGTTGAGCAGCATTGCACTGTGAATTGGATAACTTAAATGACTCAACAGAAAACATGGAACCATCAGCACGTCCTAAATCATAGGGATCATCACTTCTGTGAAAAGGATCAACTGAGAACAATGAATGCGAAACTGTATCAATATGAGCAGAAGAAGCTGATGCCCAAGCATCCACTGAAAAGATTGAGCTCATCTTCACTGAGTTCACAAAAGACTGAAGATGAATGACCTTTTTAAATAAGTAGAAATCCGAGATCAAGTGAAGATGTCACATCAAGAAGATATGAAATCAAAAGTTTATTAAAGTACATTAAATAACATTAAACATCAAATTACATCAAATAACTTAATTACTCAAATATACACTAATAAGGGAACCAAAGATTTGATTCACTTTTGAAATGAGAAACACAATTGATTTCTAACTAGATATGAGTCATTGAGTCTTAGCATTGTGAGTGAATCAAAATATATCCAAGTTGAGTTCCAACTGGATTATATATTAAAATTGTTTGTAGTAGTGCCATTGAAGACTATACAAGAAGAAATTTTACCTTTGGTACTAAATAAGATTTCAAGGATTAGGTTTCATTGTAGTCTTGGCAAGATCTCAAAGAGGTAGATGAAAGTATATTAAAAAAGAATTATGTGTAAAAGAGGTACTTGGAATGTTTATTCATACATTGATTTTCCATTTCAGCAATGTGTTACAAGATAAATGTGAATATGAACTAAAGTGAGGAGGATAACACTATAAATATGTCATTAATCTCCCATATTCAACACAACTTAGACTTGAAGTGTAATTTCCATGCAAATGTACATAAATAGTTGCAAGGTTCTTTACTTGAATGTTTATTCATACATTGATTTTCCATTTCAACAATGTGTTACAAGATAAATGTGAATATGAACTAAAGTGAAGAGGATAACACTACAAAGATGTCATTAATCTCCCATATTCAACACAACTTAGACTTGATTTTCTGCCAAGCAAGAGATTCTAAGAAAAAATTTCTACATGAGATTAGACATCCTCATGTACATACCATACTCTTGCCATTGAAGTGTAATTTCCATGCAAATGTATATAAATAGTTGCAATGTTCTATGAATATTTCATTAAAGTGGCTCTGAAACAGCCTATTCGTGTGAGTGGTATTCCCTGGTTAGATTGGTTGACAGATATAGTTAGCAACTAGACTCATTCAGTTAGATCCAGTTAGTCTCTGGTTCAAGTTACCCAATTGCCTATAAATAGCAGAGGAGGAGATCATTCTCATTTTCAACATCCACGAGCAACAGAGAGCAACAGAGCACAGACAGCTATGGAGCACAGAGCTCAGCATACAAGCAAGGCAACTATGATGGAGAAGAAGAATGTTGGCAAGAGTACCAAGAGGTAGACAAAATCATACCATAAAAAAAGATTCCTAAAAGATTCCCTTTGTATGTTTGTGTAAAGAGTCTGCTTTTTAGGTTTTTATTTTTCTTAGCTCTAAAAATACAGATCCAATGAGGGTACAGCTCGATGCCTGGCATCGACTTTTAGGTGTAAGTCGGTGCCAGGCATCGACTTGAGGCTGCAAGTCGATGCCAGGCATCGACTTGCACGTGCAAGTCGATGCCAGGCATCAACTTGAGGCCTCAGGCATCGACTTGCACGTGCAAGTCGATGCCAGGCATCGACTTGAGGCCTCAGGTCGATGCGTGGCATCGACTTGCACCTGAAAGTCGATGCCAGGCATCAACTTTGTGTGCAAGTCGATGCCAGGCATCGACTTGCAGGTGCAAATCGATGCCAGGCATCGACTTGCAGGTGCAAATCGATGCCAGGCATCGACTTGAGGCTTCAAGTCGATGCCTGGCATCGACTTGCACCTGCAAGTCGATGCCTGGCATCGACTTGCAGCCTCAAGTCGATGCAAGGCATCGACTTGCCTGGCATCGAAGTTTGCCTTAAAGTCGATGCCACGCATCGACTTTAGGGTGCACAGTCGATGCCAGGCATCGACTTTTGGGTGGAAGTCGATGCTAGGCATCGACTTTTAGGTTCAAGTCGATGCCAGGCATCGACTTTTAAGTGCAAGTCGATGCTCGGCATTGACTTGCACACAAAGGCGATGCCTGGCATCGACTTGCACTTAAAAGTCAATGCCTGGCATCGACTTGAACCTAAAAGTCGATGCTTGGCATCGACTTGGGCCTTTGAAAACCACATTTACGTATGAGCTGATTATTCCAAGCGCCTTCAGGGATGCGGAGTCCAAGAGTGAGAGGCCCTTCAAGAAACTGAGAGTCACCATGGGCTCTGGTGATCAGCAACGTGACAAAGGCATTGGTCACCAAGCGAAACCAAAGAAACTTATTGTATCCTTATCCTCTGAGAAGGCCAGCAACCCGCTAGGAATATCCTCAGGTGGACAGAGTAGCATCAAAATTCCTGAGGATGATACAACTATGAAGGATAGGTCGAGGGACGCTGAGGTCTTAAGGACAGATCGTCCACTGCGGGACATGACAAATCTGGAGTGGTGCCTTCAGTATGTTGAAGAGAAGAATGCAGTCCTTCTTGTGTTCGCAGGGGCATATGGGAGAGGAAAGATCACGACAACACAAGGTTTTCAGTATGGCCTTGTGTACAAACTGGATTATGAAGATGAGGATTCTAACAACCTCCTTTTCTTGGTAGAGATATCGAAAGGTTTGAGAAATGTTATATGCAAGATGGATTTCTTGTGCCCAGAGTGCTGTGTTCCAGATCGTCTAGCTGAGATATGCAGGGACTCAGTCAATCTTATCAAGGACTTGATGCCATGGATCCAGGGCAACATCATGCCAACACAACAGAAGATGACAACCCCTGTAAAGGCAAGGGGTAAGCAGAGCGTGCAGAAAAAGCTTCAAAAGAAAAAGAAGATAATTTCAGAAGAGGAGTCTTCTGACTCAAGCTCTAGCTCTGAGGATATAATTGTTGCACCTGGTGGAGAGCTTGCCTCGGGTGTTCTTGGTACTGAGCAGAACAAGATGAGGGAGGACATAGCTAAAAGAAAAGTTGTGAAGAAGGGGCAGTTGTTCCACCTGCCAATCAATATCATCCACAGGCCACCAATAGATCCAGTCACAGGGAGGAGGCCCCTTGAGATCAGGGAGCCACACAATTTGCATGTGCAGAATCTTAAGAAGAAAATGAAAATAAATCCTCATGCTACTGTTGTGCCATTCCTTGTCATGGTGGATCCGAATGAGTGCAGCTCTGTGGACGAGTTCAATGAGGGTTTATTTGAGGAGTATACTTATTATGTGATTGGAGGTTCACACTCTGCAGAGGCTCGTAGAGAGCTAGTGAAGGAGCACCCTACCACATTTTTCTTTAGGTATGCAGAGTGTAAGATATATGCTCGTCTTACAACTGAGGAAGCCAAGATTCTTGCTTGGGATCACAACAATGACAATGACTACAGGCAAAAAATGTCCTCCATAGAGAGAATTCGGTTCTTCCACCATGAATATGAAGATTGTCTTGTTAAGGAAGCTGGAAGAATACATCCCAATCTACGAAAGCAATGCCTTATTGAGGTTGGAATTGCACTAGATGAGAATAGAAAGTCTGATGCCTTGAGGAAATATGATCCATGGTTTCAACTGGCATTCAGATCACGTGAGATCTGGGATCTACAGGATAAAAGTTTCACAATGTGGGAGAACAAGGAGGTCAAGGGCCAGAAGCAACGAAAGTCGAGGCCAGACCCACAGGTTGATCTGAAGGGAAAGGGAAGGAAAGCTGACCTCTCAATTGAAGAGGCTCCTGAGGACATGAAGCTGACACCATGGAGGGCCCTTCAAGGAATCAAGGATGATACATTGATCATATCAACTTTGTCAAGGGTAATCTCCAAGGACTTAAGCCTGGAGGAGATGGTGACTGAGCTCAATAAGTATGTATTTTATTCTCAGATCCTTTTTCCCTCCTCCCATGTTTCTGGTCTAACCTAGTCTCTTTTTAATTTATGTGACTGTAGTCATAAAGTTTACATGAAGATTCAGGAGGTCATGATGAAGAGGCTGGGTTGCTTTTCTTGGACAGAGGTCCAAGCAGACTATCCAACCACATCATCCTACAAAGCTTTATCAGAATATTTCATCCTTTTCCGTGATTGGGTAGGTTCTCTTTCTGAGGTTGTGCCTGGTTTTCCATTAGGTTAGATGCCTTGATTCACCAAACCAATTTAATGCCACACTCTTAGTACGAATTCGATGCCTGGAATCGACTTACGGCTAACGTCGATGCCTAGCATCGACCTGCAGCCAAAAGTCAATGCCTGGCATCGACTTGGGGACATAAGTCGATGCCCGACATCGACCTGCAGCATAAGTCGATGCCTGGCATCGACCTTGTGGCATAGGTCGATGCCAGGCATTGACTTATGTCCCAAAGTCGATGCCAGGCATCGACTTTCAGTAGAAAGTCGATGCCTGGCATCTACCCTGTCGGTGCATTTCAAGCCTTCACACTTGGCTTGGAACCTTGGAAGATTAGCTTGGAACCCTTGAATGATATTTCTATGAGAAGCAAGAACCATAGGAACTTAGTCTTATGTGTTATTACCTTTTACTCATTGTAAAAGTCTATATGACTTGGCATTTACAAGTAATCACTTACCTACTTGATTAGTCGTGGAATTTGGAAGGTGTAATTGGAGAGAATATCTCCTTAACTTTAGAAGAGAGATTCTAGGGAGCCTAGATTTGAATTTCAAATTCAAATGATCACTCAACCTCTATAAAAGATGAAGAAAAAAAGTCGCGAGTGTGTCTCTCACTTCAGCTCACTCCCCGAGGCATTTCATTATTGTAACTCATTGTGTGTGAGTGCTACTTCATAGCCTACACCACAATACCTCATTTAGCTATGCTTGTCATGCTAATGAGATTGTACAACTACATCAATCAATAGAAGTATACACATTTATAATCTCTGGTTTCTCTGAGTCATCATCTCCAAGTCTGTCAACTTCTGAGGAGCATATCTCAGGATCTACTGAACCAAATCAAGTGATTCAAAGCACATTGGATTCAGCTCAAAGTCTTCTATACACCTACAAAGTTTGAAGTCAATTGATTCAGCCATTACAGAGAGATCGTGCTCGAAGTGGACTCTGGTATTCTGCTGCAGTGTTCCTAAAAAGTCGGGGATACACATAAATTTGCTAAATTCATTTCTCAGAGTATAGTTTTTCATTTCCTTTCATTCCACTTGCAAATGGTAGCTTGTTAAGCTAATTTAATATGTCCAGAAGGAATTAGATCAATTGTAAGTGTGCTGGTCATACTGAGTGAAAGACTGAGCAGGTATCAAGATCAAAATAGAAAGTTTTCAAGACTAGTGAAGTGCAAACTCATCTGTTTTGTTCTAATCATTAGTCAAATCATTTCCAAAGTACATATAGCATATTTTGGTATCATTTGGAAGCTCAAGGAGTCTACTAAGCATACCTGAAGCAAAGGAGGGCTGGTGCAAAGCAGGATTAGCAGCATCAACTCAATCTTCTGAGTGCATCCAACCATCACTCCCAACAGTGGTATCAGAGCAAATAAGGTAAACATGGGAGATGGTTTTCCTTCATTCATTGAGAAATTGGACAGGAACAATTACCAAGCTTGGTCATTGAGGATGAAGACCTATCTACAAGGAAGAAGCTTGTTTGGATACATATCAGGAGATGAGGAATTGCCCTCATTCAAAGCTAGGGGACTACCCACCAAGGATGAACAAGAAAGGCTCAACCAATGGTGTGCAAAGGATGCTTTGGCAATGTCTTATCTTCTTAACTCTATATCTGATTTCCTTTTACCTCATATAAGGAACTGTAAGACTTCCCAAGAGACTTGGAAAACCTTGTCAACATATTTCTCTTCCAACACAAGGGCCAGGAAGAATCAACTGTGGATTGAATTCACAACCCTTAGGAAGCACCCCAAGCAATCAGTCTCAGAGTATGTGACAAAGATTAAAGATGTGGCAGACCAATTAGCAAGCATTGGAGAGGAAATTGAAGAGGAGCAAATAGTCAGACAAGTAACAAATGGACTCAACGCAGATGATAAGTGGGAAAGCTTCACCACTGCAATGGACCTCTACATGGACATGCATACCCCAGATCTCACAACACTCATGGGCCAACTATTCACACATGAAGCAAAGTTTACAAAGGCAGGAGATCAATCAAAAGGTAACAACCCCTCTGATCTATATACTGATAAGAAATTTAAAGATAAAGGTAAAAGTAAGAAGGTTGATGAAGAAGGTTCTACCTCCCAAGCAAACTATGCAGGGAGAGGTAGATCCTCAAGAGGAAGAGGCAGAGGAGGTAAGTCAGGTAGGGGGAGACCCTACAACTCATCACCATGCAACATTTGTGGACTGTCCAATCATACCACAGATGAATGCTACAAGAACTACAAGAATTAGAGAGGAAGAGGCTACTCAAGAGGTGGATACTCTCAAGGGAGAGGCAGATTTACCAACACCAAGGCTACCATGGATACAACAATCAATACAAAAAAAATTACAATCACAACCACAATGGTAATTACCAAGGTGCAGAAATAGAAGAGACTACAACAATTACACAGAGGAGCAAGATGACTCCCTATTGATCATGAATATGACCTCCAAGGCAGGTACAAATGATGATCATTTATTTTATATTGACTCGGGATGTTCTAACCATGTAGCTGGCAATGTGGCACTACTTTCTGATTTGGATGAACCCAAGGGCAAACATCAGGTACAGACAGGTGATGATACTAAACACTCTGTTGTAAAGATTGGAAATGTAAAGACATGTGATGGTAATCAGAATCTATTGAGCAGGGTACTCTATGTACCAACCATCACCAAGAATCTAATGAGTGTTGGTCAGATTGTGGAGAAAGGTTTGCAGGTCAGATTCACACAACATGGAGCATATGTGGAGGACCCAAGACATGGATTCAGAAGGATAGCCAAGGGAGAAAAATCAGGTAGATTGTTTACTTTTGAGCTAGAAGACACCAAGAACATTGCTTTATATAATTACAAGGATAAAACACTTTCAGAGTTAGAAATATGGCACAAGAGGTTAGGTCACATAGGTGAAAGAACCCTAAAGCAAATGTACAGGGATCAATGTGTGCTTGGGATACCTAATGTATCCAAGCAACACATGATTTACAAGTGTGGAGCATGTCAGTTTGGTAAGTCTCACAGATTGCCCTATTCAAGGAAAGGTTTCATGCATGAAGACTACCTAGACTTGATGCACACAGATGTTTGGGGACCTAGCAAGGACCCTTCCATTTCAGGTTCAAGGTATTATGTGTCCTTTATTGATGACTATAGCAGGTGGACCATCTTATACTTTATGAAACATAAAGATGAAGTGTTTAATTTTTTCAAGAGGTATCTTGCACTTGTTGAAAACCAAACAAGAAGAAGCTTGAAGAGGCTAAGATCAGATGGTGGAGGAGAGTACTTCTCCAATGAGTTTGAAGATTTCTTGCAGGAAAGAGGCATCAAGAGGGAGATAACTACAAGGTACTCACCTGAACAAAATGGGGTAGCTGAAAGAAGGAATAGACTCATAGTAGAAACAGCTAGGTCTATGCTTAATGAAAAGAAGTTGCCAAATTATCTTTGGGCAGAGAGTGTATCTACTGCCACCTATCTCATCAATAGGTTGCCATCCAAATCACTTGATGGCATGACACCATATGAAGCTTGGCATCGTAAGAGACCTTCTCTAGATCATTGCAAAATCTTTGGTTGTGTAGCATATGTGCATATTCCCTCACAGGTTAGGGGAAAGCTAGACCCTAAAGCTGAAAAATGTATCTTCATTGGTTATGATTTGAACCAAAAGGGATACAGATTCTACAACCCAACAAACAAAGGGTTCAAGGTAAGCAGAGATGCCATCTTTGATGAGAATGACTCATGGTATGAGAATGAATGCAGGAAAGTTAGTCTACCCTATGATAAGGAAGAAGATTTCCCAAAGCTCACCAAGGAGGAACCAATCCAGAAAGATGAATCAAGCTCAGATGATGATGATACAATTAACCTTGAGGAATTCAAGGCATGGAAGTCCAAAGGAAAGATGAAGATGAAGAAGCTAGAGGATATACCAGAATCCTCAACTCAAGCAATTAGAAGATCTCAGAGAGAAAGCAAGAGACCAATCAGATTTGGGTATGACACATCACTTGTAACTAAACATTCTGTATATCTTGCAAAGGATTTGTTGAATGAAGAACCAGGTACCTATGAAGAAGCAATCACCAAACCAGAATGGAAAGGAGCTATGGATGAAGAAATGGAAGCTCTCAAGGAGAGTGATACTTGGGACTTGGTACCCAAGAAAAACTCTATGAAGGTGATAGGATCCAGATGGATCTACAAGCTAAAGAGAAATTCAGATGGAACAATAAACAGGTACAAAGCTAGGTTGGTAGCCAAGGGTTTTGCACAAACCCAAGGCATTGATTATGAGGAGACATTTTCTCCTGTGGCTAAGATGCCAACTATCAGAATATTGGTGAGTGTAGCTACATCCAAGAATTGGAACATGTACCAATTAGATGTCAAGAATGCTTTCTTAAATGGATGGATATCTGAAGAAGTCTACATGTCACCACCACCTGGGTATGAAGATCCCAAGAAGGTAAATTATGTTTGTAAATTGAAGAAGGCTCTATATGGATTGAAACAAGCACCTAGAGCATGGAATTATAGGTTGAAAACCTACCTCCAAGACCAAGGATTTGTGATGAGTAAAGCTGATACTTCTCTATTCATAAAGAGAAGTAGTACAGAGGTAATCTACTTGTGTGTTTATGTTGATGATATCATCATTACAGGCAATGATGTCAATGGTATTAGACACATCAAAGGTCAGATGATGGAAGAATTCAAGATTAATGATCTTGGATTATTAAAGTACTTCTTAGGTCTTGAGTTAGTCTACACCAACTCAGGTATATATATCACTCAAAAGAAGTATGTACAGGATATGGTCAAGAAGTTTGGCTTGCAGGATGCTAAAGTCTCAAGTACTCCAATGGAGGTCAACCTAAAGCTAAGTGCTCATGAAGGGGAAGAGATACAAGACATTACAGGATATTAAAGCATGGTAGGTAGTTTGAATTATGCTACCTTGACAAGAATTGACATAGCATATGGAGTTAGTGTGCTAAGCCAATTTATGCACAAACCAAGGGCACCTCATCTAGAGGCAGCAAAGAAGATATTGAAGTACCTCAAAGGAACTCAAAGTCATGGTTTGTACTTTCCTTATACATCAGATATTGACATCAAAGTATATTCAGATGCAGATTGGGCAGGATGCAAGGATGATAGAAGAAGCACATCAGGTTACATTTGTTTTGCAGGAGATAAACCTATTTCTTGGTCAGCCAAGAAACAACCTACAGTGGCATTGTCATCCACTGAAGCAGAGTATAGAGGGCTTGCCAATGCAACTCAAGAAGCTATCTGGTTGAAACTTCTATATACAGAGTTAGGCCTATATACAAGGCCACCAATTATCTTTGGAGATAACACAAGCTCTCTTCACCTTGCAGCTAATCCAATATATCATGCTAGAACAAAACACATAGATATTCATTACCACTATGTGAGAGAGAAGTTGCTTAGCAAAGAGATTCAATTGACATATGTGTCTACTAATATGCAATGTGCAGATTTACTCACTAAAGCATTGGATGGAAACAAGTTATGCAGATTCAAATCCATGATTGGATTGCAGGATGTGATTGAAGATTAAAGATGAAGACTTAAGCCAAAGTGCTTGGCTTGAGGGGGAGCTGTTGGTGCATTTCAAGCCTTCACACTTGGCTTGGAACCTTGGAAGATTAGCTTGGAACCCTTGAATGATATTTCTATGAGAAGCAAGAACCATAGGAACTTAGTCTTATGTGTTATTACCTTTTACTCATTGTAAAAGTCTATATGACTTGGCATTTACAAGTAATCACTTACCTACTTGATTAGTTGTGGAATTGGGAAGGTGTAATTGGAGAGAATATCTCCTTAACTTTAGAAGAGAGATTCTAGGGAGCCTAGATTTGAATTTCAAATTCAAATGATCACTCAACCTCTATAAAAGATGAAGAAAAAAAGTCGCGAGTGTGTCTCTCACTTCAGCTCACTCCCCGAGGCATTTCATTATTGTAACTCATTGTGTGTGAGTGCTACTTCATAGCCTACACCACAATACCTCATTTAGCTATGCTTGTCATGCTAATGAGATTGTACAACTACATCAATCAATAGAAGTATACACATTTATAATCTCTGGTTTCTCTGAGTCATCATCTCCAAGTCTGTCAACTTCTGAGGAGCATATCTCAGGATCTACTGAACCAAATTAAGTGATTCGAAGCACATTGGATTCAGCTCAAAGTCTTCTATACACCTACAAAGTTTGAAGTCAATTGATTCAGCCATTACAGAGAAATCGTGCTCGAAGTGGACTCTGGTATTCTGCTGCAGTGTTCCTAAAAAGTCGGGGATACACATAAATTTGCTAAATTCATTTCTCAGAGTATAGTTTGTCATTTCCTTTCATTCCACTTGAAAATGGTAGCTTGTTAAGCTAATTTAATATGTCCAGAAGGAATTAGATCAATTGTAAGTGTGCTGGTCATACTGAGTGAAAGACTGAGCAGGTATCAATATCAAAATAGAAAGTTTTCAAGACTAGTGAAGTGCAAACTCATCTGTTTTGTTCTAATCATTAGTCAAATCATTTCCAAAGTACATATAGCATATTTTGGTATCATTTGGAAGCTCAAGGAGTCTACTAAGCATACCTGAAGCAAAGGAGGGCTGGTGCAAAGCAGGATTAGCAGCATCAACTCAATCTTCTGAGTGCATCCAACCATCACTCCCAACATACCCCCACATGAAATCGATGCCATGCATCGCTTCCTTATGTTCTGTTTGCTGTATTGAAGAGCTCATTTAGTTGTCTTTCCACTTTTTTCTGCAGAAACCAAAGAAAAGTAAGTCTGCGGAGCTACTAGATGATTGCCCCCCTGCATTCCTGGCTCACATTCAAAGAGCAAGGCATGAGAAATCTAGGCTGAAAGCCAAGGAGATGGATCTTGATGATGAACCTGATCTAAAATGTTTCTCCAATCCCCTAGACCCCCTTAGGCCTGTATATTACAATGTATTCTGTAGTGATGTAAATAATATTTGTTCTGTTGTGCCTAGAAAATATTTCTCCCTTCTCATAGCGGACATACCCTATGGATTTAGGATGTTGGGATCAGTTAATGATGATGAACCCTTCAAACACCCTCAGATTCGGAAGATGGTCACTGATTTTGCAGAGTTGACTATGTCTCCTCTTTGGAGGATAGTAATTTTCCATAGCAGAGACCAGTCCTTCTCTGTTTCAACTGCTCTGAAGGCAAGATGTCATGCTGTGGAGTGCCTCACGTGGTAAGTAATCTTCTTTCTATCTCCGTGGCTTTAATGATGCTCTCTGTGACTCATAGTTCTTGTTTGCAAGGTGAAGACAAACGTAAATCACACTCCTTTCCATAGGTTTGTGAGCTCCACTGAATGCATTACAGTTGGCTATTATGATGAAGTAAGCAAAAGGAGAGTCAGGGAGCATTGCAATGAGAATGGGATCTCAAATGTGCTCATGTTCCCAGTCGTTACCAAGAAACTTCGTCATGTAGCTGGGGACATGACATTGGTTAACCCCTATCAGAAGCCACAAAAACTCATAATGAGATTGCTTCAGCTATTCTCCATTGATGATGACTGGGTCCTAGACCTTTTTTCGGGCACAGGTAATTTCAATCTTCACAATTTTCATTAGTCATGGTTGATTGACGCCTCTAAGTGGTTTTCTGCTGTTTCAGGAACGAATCTGGCTTGCTCCTTAAAGATGTTCAGGCACTGCATAGCTGTGGAGAAGGATGATGCTCAAGTGAGCTTTATTAGAATGAGAATCAATGGGCTGAATGAATGCCCAGATGAAGACCAAGAGGTTGGAAGGAAGCACATTGCAGACACGGAGAGATTCCAACCGGCTTCAAGGGAGCCTGTTCCCCCACTTGGAGATGAACCAGGGGACATGGCTGACCTTGAAGAGCCAATCTTGGAGCAAGAGAGGCAGGATATGTGTTCTAATGTTCCAGAGGATCCCAATATCCTTGAGCCTGAGGAAAGCTATGATCAGCTTCTATTGTAGATTCATATTACTCTTGTACTTACACAGGAAATGTAAAACATCATTTTAATATAAATATAATGTCGAGTTCTGCTTCCACTTTGTGTTCAACTTGATTTATCTTGAGCATTTCTTTGATCATGTGTGAATGTTTCTTAGTATAATTTTGTTGATTATTATCTTCTCTTGGGAATGCTTTTGTGAAATGTATTTCATATTCTGTGAATATGGCCATGCATTCAATGAGGATCTTAACCATACAAAGGGGATGATCTTAATTGCCTTGTTAAAATGTTCCGATTTTTGCAACACATGTACTCTAATTTTCGAGTAACTTTTAATCAGCTATAATCTGTGCTTGTTGAGGTTATGGATGTAAGGAAGGAGCTTCCCGAACTCTTACTTGTACCTTCAACACTAATCTATTGTCAAAGATCATGATGTGGGATTCTTGATCGGCTGAACAACTAGTTTTCATGGCAACAAGAATTTTATTATATCTATCTTGACTACTTGGGATATGAGATCAAGGTTCTAGTGAAAATATTTACAAGCAAGAACAAGTGATGCTTTCTAGATATTGTAAAATGCTCACTTTATTGCTTGATATAATGGTCTTTAGGTAAAAAGGAAAAGAGAACATGTCTTTGTTCTCCTTTGTTGTGACTCAGTGTTTAATCCAAATTGCTTCTTGAGTGGCATTAGCTAGTCCTCTATACTCTGCCTCTGTGGAAGACAATGCCACAGTTGGTTGCTTCTTTGCAGACCATGAAATTGGTTTGTCACCTACAAAAGAAATGTATCCAGAAGTGCTTCTCCTATCATCCTTGCATCCTGCCCAATCTGCATCTGAATAGACTTTAATATCAATATCTGAAGTATAAGGAAGATACAAACCATGGTTTTGTGTACCCTTGAGATACTTCAAGATTCTCTTGGCAGCCTCTAAGTGAGGTATCCTTGGCTTGTGCATAAATTGGCTTAGCACACTAACTCCATAAGCAATATCAATTCTTGTTAAGGTAGCATAGTTCAAGCTACCCACCATACTTTGATAACCTATAATGTCTTTGACTTCATCACCTTCATGGGCACTTAGCTTTACGTTCACCTCCATTGGAGTGCTCGCTATTTTAGCATCCTGCAATTGAAACTTCTTTAACATATCCTGAACATATTTTTTCTGAGTAATGTATATCCTTGAATTAGTGTAGACTATTGCAAGCCCTAAAAAATACTTCAATAGCCCATTGATCTTGAATTCCTTCATCATCTGGCTTTTGATATTTTTGATCCCATTGACATCATTACCTATAATGATGATGTCATCAACATAAACACAAAGATAAATTACCTCTGAATCACTTCTCTTAATGAATAGAGAGGTATCTGCCTTGCTCATGACAAAACCTTGGTCTTGGAGGTATGTGGTTAACCTGTATTTCCATGCCCTAGGTGCCTGCTTCAATCCATATAAAGCCTTCTTTAATTTGCAAACATAAGTTACCTTGTTAGGGTCTTCTTAGCCAGGAGGTTGTGACATATAAACCTCTTCTGAGATCCATCCATTCAAGAAAGCATTCTTGACATCCAATTGGTACATGTTCCAATTCTTGGATGCAGCCACACTAATCAACACTCTGATTGTTGGCATCTTGGCCACAGGAGAAAATGTTTCTTCATAATCAATGCCTTGGGTTTGTGCAAAACCTTTGGCTACTAATCTAGCTTTGTACTTGTTAATTGTGCCATCAGAATTTCTTTTCAATTTATAGATCCATCTGGATCCTATTACCTTCATTGTGTCCTTCTTAGGTACTAACTCCCATGCATCACTTTTTCCTTGAGTGCTTCAATCTCCTCATCCATAGCTTCTTTCCATTCTGATTTGGTGATTGCTTCTTCATATGAACCTGGTTCTTCATTTGACAAATCCTTGGCAAGATAAACTGAATGTTTAGTAACAAGACATGTATCATACCCATATCTGATAGGTTTTTTGCTTTCTCTATGAGATCTTCTTATTGCTTGAGTTGAAGATTCAGGTATGTCTTCAAGTTTCTTCATCTTCATTTTTCCTTTGGACTTCCATGCCTTGAACTCTTCAAGGTTGATAGTATCTTCAGCATCTGAACTTGAGTCTTCATTCTGAGTAGGCTCCTCCTTTCTAAGTCTTGGAAATTCCTCTTCCAAATCATAGGGTAGTTTCACTTTCCTGCATTCATTCTCATACCAAGAATCATTTTTATCAAAGATCACATCTCTGCTTACCATAAATCCCTTATTGGTAGGGTTATAGAACCTGTAACCTTTTTTATTTAAGTCATATCCAATGAAAATGCATTTTTCAGCTTTTGGATCTAGCTTACCTCTTACCTAAGAAGGAATGTGTACATATGCTACACATCCAAAAATTTTGCAATGATCCAATGATGGTCTCTTACCATGCCATGCTTCATAAGGTGTCATACCATCAAGTAACTTTGATGGTAACCTGTTTATGAGGTAAGTGGCAGTAGAAACACTCTCTACCCATAGATAGTTAGGTAACTTCTTTTCATTAAGCATAGATCTAGTTGTCTCAAGAATTAACCTATTTCTTCTCTCAGCTACCCCATTTTGTTGGTTATTTCTCTTTTGATGCCTCTGTCCTACAAGAAATCCTCAAATTCATTGGAGAAGTATTCACCTCCTCCATCTGACCTTAGCCTCTTCAAATTTTTTCCTGTCTGATTCTCAACTAATGCAAGATGTTTTTTAAAGCAATTAAATACTTCATCCTTGTGCTTCGTGAAATACAATACAGTCCATCTGCTATAGTCATCAATAAATGACACATAGTACCTTGAACCTGAGACTGAGGGGTCTTTGCTAGGTCCCCATACATCTGTGTGTACAAGCTCTAGGTAGTCTTCATGCATATATTCTTTCCTTGAGAAGGGTAACCTGTGAGACTTACCAAATTGACAAGCACCACACTTATAAATCATATGTTGCTTGGATACATTAGGTAACCCAAGCACACATTGGTCCCTGCACATTTGCTTCAAGGTCCTTTCTCCTATATGTCCTAACCTTTTGTGCCAAATCTCAAGCTCTGAAAGTGTTTGATCCATATAACTGTATAGTGCAATATTCTTTGTGTCTTCTAACTCAAAAGTGAAAAGTCTACCTGATTTTTCTCCCTTAGCTATCCTTTTGAATCCATGTCTTGGGTCCTCCACAAATGCTCCATATTGATTGAATCTGACCTGCAACCCTTTCTCTACAATCTAGCCAACGCTCATTAAGTTCTTTGTAATTGTTGGTACATAAAGTACCCTACTCAACAAATTTTGATTACCATCAGAAGTCTTCACATTTCTGACTTTAACCACAGAATGCTTTGTATCATCACCTGTTTGGACTTGGTGCTTACCTTTGGGTTCCTCAAGATCAGAGAGTAGTGCCAGATTACTAGCCACATGACTTGAACACCCTCAATCAATATAAAATAAGTGATCATCATTTGTACCTGATTTTGAAGTCATGTTCATGATCAGAAGTGAATCATCTTGCTCCTCTATGTAGTTGTTGTGATCTTTTTTGGATTTATATCCTCCTTGGTAGTTGCCATTGTAGTTGTTGTTGTAATTGTTGTTGTAATTGTTGTTGTGGCCTTGGTGATGGTTGTACCTTCCTCTTGACTAAGAGTAACTACCCCTTTGGTAGCCTCTTCCTCTCTGATTTTTGTAATTCTTGAAACACTCATCTCTGGTATGATTTGACAAACCACAAATGTTACATGGTGATGAATTATAGGGTCTCCCCCTACCTTGCTTTCCTCCTCTGCCCCTACCTCTTGAAGATATACCTCTCCCTGCATAAATCGCTTGGGAGGTAGAGCCTTCATCTTCCACCTTCTTACTCTTACCTTTATCCTTAGATTTCTTATCAGTGTATAGGGTCGAAGAGTTGTTACCTTTGGATGTATCTCCATTCTTTGTGGGCTTTGCTTCATGTGTAAATAGTTGACCCATGAGAGTTGTAAGATCTGGAGTGTGCATGTCCATGTAGAGATCCATTGCAGTGGTGAAGCTTTCCCACTTGGCATCAGCC
>CM035408.1:113766847-113776847 GCA_020310875.1 Ceratopteris richardii | reverse complement strand
CCTTTGATTGCTCCAGATGTCCATAAAAGATTCCCCACGAATTTGTAGCTTGAAGCTTGACTTTTAACACTCACCCTCAAGCTTCAATTCTTCGTCCTCATCCAAGCTCCTTCATGTCGATGCATTGCTTGAATTTTGAAATCTTCATCCCATCCAAAGCCTTTGTAAACATGTCGGCAACTTGGTCCTTGGTACCAATATGATGTACTGAAACTTCCTTTGATATCACCTTTTCCCTTATGAAGTGATAGTGCACTTCAATATGCTTGGTTCTAGCATGATAGACAGGATTCGATGCTAGATGAATGCTACTCATATTGTCACAAAAAATTGGATATGTGTCAACCTGCAAATTAAGCTCCATAAATAACTTCTTAATCCACATTAGCTCACATGTGACTTGAGCCAAAGCTCTATACTCAGCCTCGGTGGAAGATAATGCCACCGTGGGTTGCTTCTTTGAAATCCATGAGATGATCTTGCTACCTAGCATGACTCGGTAACCACTTGTACTTCTTCTATCCTCCTTCGAACCGGCCCAATTGGCATCAGAATAAGCTTTGACCTGCATATCATCATCAAATGAATAGAACAATCCTTGATTTATAGTGGCCTTGAGATATCGTAACATTCTTCTTGCAGCTTGCAAGTGTGTAGTCCTTGGACTATGCATAAATTGTGATAACACTCCAACTCCATATGCTATGTCGGGCCTAGTTATTGTGGCATAATTGAAAGATCCTACAATAGATCGATACAAGGTTACATCCTCTAATGGCTCTCCATCAATGGAGCCTAGCTTTACATTAACTTCCATGGGATTTGAAATAGGCTTGCAATGTAGCATCCCAAACCTCTCAAGTAGGTCTAGAATATACTTCCTTTGTATGAGCATAATACCTTCTTCTTTGTATACAACTTCAATGCCAAGAAAATACCTAAGATCTCCAAGATCAGAGATCCTAAACTCGTTTCCAAGCTTTGCCTTGATCTCCTCAATGCCCTTTGTATCATTACCTGTAATGATAAGATCATCTACATACACGCACATGTAGACTACAAGTTCTCCTCTTTGTTTGATGAAGAGAGATGGATCCGCCTTGCATTGATTGTAACCACATTTGATCAAATAGTCCACCAATCTTTGGTTCCAAGCCCTTGGAGCTTGCTTTAGGCCATAAAGTGCCTTCTTCAACCTACAAACATGATGTGGAAACTCTTTATGAACAAAACCTAGTGGTTGCTCCATGTATACCTCTTCTTCCAAGTCTCCATTGAGAAAGGCATTCTTGATATCCAATTGGAAAAGCTTCCATCCTTTGCTAGCAGCCATTGCAATGAGTGTCCTAATGGTGCTCATCTTTGCCACGGGGCTGAATGTCTCTTCAAAGTCCACTCCATATGTTTGTGCAAAACCCTTGGCCACCAATCTTGCTTTGAACCTAGAAATAGATCCATCTGAATTCCTCTTTACTTTATACACCCACTTATTACCTATTACCTTCATGTTATCCTTCTTGGGCACTAGAGTCCATGTTTGATTCTCCTCAAGTGCGTCGATCTCTTCTTGCATTGCCTCTTTCCATTCGGTGTACCTGCTTGCATCTTCATAGCAATCGGGCTCACGATCTTCTACTACTTTGTTCATATATGCATAATGAGTTGCCATGTATGAATCATAAGTAAACCTTTGAGTTGGATACTTAACTCTAGAAGAATTCCTTTCTTCACCTTTTGGAGGAATAAACGTCCTTTGCCTTGGGAACTTGATCTCTTTCTTTGACATGGCTTCTTTCTCCATCATGTGTCCTTCATCATCTTCAACTTCATTACCTTCTTCATCCAACTCCACCAATGTTGCTTTGCCTTTGTTGATTGATTGTGCTTCATAGCTTGATGAAGATCTCCCCCTCCATGGTGATTTCATGCTTGAACTATCTTCATTGATGGAACACCTTGGGCCGCTTAGCTCTAGGTCGATTTGTTCTTCATCATGTCCATGCTTTTCTTCTTCATAGTCCTGCATACAATCATACTTCTTATACCAAGGGAGTAGCTCATCAAATGCTACATCCCTTGATATCCTCAAGTCCTTTGTGTTTGGGTTGAAGCACCTGTAACCTTTATGATCATTTGAATATCCTAGAAACACACACTTTTCTGCCTTTGGTTGTAGCTTGTGCCTCAATTCACTTGGCACATGTACATAACAAGTACATCCAAATATCTTCAAGTGGGAAAGATCAGGTTTCTTACCATAATAGGCTTGATATGGTGTCAAGCCATGGATCCCTGAGGTAGGAGCCCTATTCATAAGATACACGGCGGTATTTGCTGCATCACTCCAAAACATGTTAGGTACATTCATCTCATTAAGCATTGCTCTAGCGATCTCGGCAATGTATCTATTTTTTCTCTCTGCTACTCCATTTTGTTGGGGGGTGTACCTGCATGTTACTTGCCTCTTGATGCCTTGATCCATTAAAAAATGAGAAAACTCATTGGAGAAATATTCTCCCCCTCCATCGGACCTTAGCTTCTTGATATATGTACCTGTTTCCTTCTCTACCATTGCCTTGAATGCTTTGAAACATGTAAACACATCTGATTTGTTTTTGATGAAATAAACCCAAACCATCCTTGTGCAATCATCTATAAAATTGAAAAAGTACTTGTTACCTCCAATGGATTGCTCTTTGGTTGGCCCCCACACATCTGTATGTATCAACTCCAATGGATGTTGGCTTATGTAGCCACTCTTCTTGAATGGAAGTCTCGCTTGCTTCCCTAGTTGACAAGATTCACATAAATGCTTCATACCTTGTCCTTGGAAGTTGGGAAGACCTTCAACGAGCCTCTTGAATTGCATTTCCTTCATTCTTTGTATGTTGATGTGACCTATCCTCTTGTGCCACAAGTCCAACTCGGAAATCCTCTTGTTTCCATATGTGAAGTAGACATGTTGAGTGGAATGAGAATTTACCTCCAAAGTGAAGAGTCTCCCTTGCTTCTTTCCTCTTGCTATGACCTTGTAACCTTGCTTAGGGTTCTCCACAAAGCATCCACCTTTGTTGAACTTTACTTGATAGCCTCTTTCAACCATTTGCCCAACGTACACCAAGTTCTTTGTGATAGTAGGTACATGCAAGACATCCTTGAGACATCTTCCTTCCTCCTTGTCATCCAAAGCTTCATCTCCAACATGGGAGATCTCATGGGCTGTATCATCACCTGTTTCTACATGTCCTTTACCTTTGGGAACATGTAGATTAGTAAACCAAGAAGCATTGCAACTCATATGGTTGCTACAACCACTATCAATATACCAAGTGCTATCTACTTTGCTTGAATTCCCATTCATGTGCATCATCAAGAGATTGTCATTTTCTGAACTTGTAGAAGCATAATTACCTTGGCCTTTGTATGAAGAACCTTGATTATAGCTCCTTTGGTTTCCTCCTTGGTAGCAATCTCTAGCATAGTGGCCAAACTTGCCACATATGTAACATCCTTCACCATCTTGATTCCTGTTTTGTTGATGTCGTCCTCCTCTTCCTCTTGTTCTTCCTCTCCCTCTTTGTGATGAGGTGCCTTGGTCATGTCCTTGATTGCTTGAGTGGCCTTGCCTTCCTCCAAACCTTCCTTTGCCCCTTCCTTGTCCTCGTCTTCCTTTGCCCCTTTGATTACCTGCATAGAAAACTTGTGCATCCTTGCTTTTAGTTGAACTTCCACCTATGTTCATTTCTTCGGTGACCATGAGAGCAACCAATTGCTCAAAATCGGGAAGATTATCCCTTACATATACTGAAGTGGTAAAGGGTTTCCACTTCTCATCATCTCTCAAACCATTGAGAGTATAAGCCACAAGATTGTCATCGTCTACGTGGCTTCCAATGGATCCCAATGCATCTGATAACTCCTTGACCTTAAGTATGTAGTCATTTATGCTACTCCCTGAGCTCTTCCTAAGGTTGTTGAGCTCATTCTTGAGTTGGATCTTCCTTGCTTTGGTGCTTGTTGAATAAAGCCTTTCAAGTGTCTCCCATACCTTCATGCTTGAATCCAAGTCTTGGATATGGCCGATCATGCTATTGCTAATGTGTTGGGAAAGGATAAAGATAACCCTCTTGTCTCTTTCATTCCATTCCCTAAAGGCCCTTCTCTGATCATTGGTTGGATTCTCATCCAACCTAGGTCTTGGTTCACTTCCACTAATCAACCCCCAAAGGCCCTTGCCCATAAGATAGTTGGAGACCCTAAATCTCCATGGTTGATAGTTCCCTTTGTCTAGCTTTTCAATTTGAGTGTTGAAGTCTCCCATATCTAGTCTTTGATACTTGACCTAGCCCTTGGATAATGCTCCAATGTGTGTAAAATGAAAATGAGGCTCTGAGGTTACCTCAATCCAAAGCTTTCCTTAGATGGACACATTGTGCTCTTTGAAACTTTGAGTAGAATAGCTCCCCCTTGATGTGAGCTACCTCCAAGAAGCTTTTGTTGATGCAAATCTTCAACCACCAACTCCAAGAGGTCTTCGTGCTTGTATGTGATGCCTCCAAGATGCCCAAATGCTCTGATACCACTGATGGGGGAAGTATCTCAACCCCTAAGCAACGACGAAGCGTGAATGACCTCCACAGGTATCCTTCTTTGACCTCTGCACACAAAAAATGCTCTTACTCAGAGCATATGCAGATACCTCCAGTGAGCTTTTGTAGACCTGTAGTAGACACCAAGAGCTTTCCAACAAACCAAATTTCACTTCAAATGGATGCCTACACAAGGAGAAACAATGTCTACAACATGAGCTAGTTGAATGCTCACAACTGCCAATCAAGCAGATACCTCACTTCACTCCAGCAAGCTTTTCTCAGAGGTTATAAAGAGAATGAATATCAAACTTTGGTCACCTTTAGAGGACTCTACTAGCTACCCAATGACACCAAAATCATAGCAAATGGATACATAGAGAAGGAGAACCAGCCCTTACAACAGAGAGCAAAATATTTCAAACAGAGCCTACACACTAAGAGAGATATCAATCACACAACTTCACTAAAATGAATGTTGCTCTCAGATTACTCAGAGAATGATCCAGAGAATTTGTGAGCATAAAATAGACTCTAATAGCTATGCAATGAGACAAGAATTACATCAAATGGATACAATATGAGGGAGAACCAATGCTAACAACTCAGGGGTAGAGAGTTGCAACACTGCCTGCGCACACACATAGATATGCCTACTAAAAGAAAACAAACAAGCAAGCAAGGGGCTAGCTTAAGCAAGGGGCTTGCTTATCACAACTCCAGCACTTAGTGCTCACTTTACATGAGCTAAAACTCCAAGAAGATGGCCCTAAAAGAAGTCGGGATACATGCTCCTTTTATAGTGAGAAGTGTGCCCCTAAAATCTAGGAACTACCTTTCCAAATCAGCCTCCTAACTCGGAGGAATTAGTTGAGATGACTTGGGGAGTGGTTGAGTGACTTTTCTTGATGGAATCTCGTGGCTTTTGGCTTCCTTTGATTGCTCCACATGTCCATAAAAGATTCCCCACGAATTTGTAGCTTGAAGCTTGACTTTTAACAATATATATACATATACATATACATATACATATACATATACATATACATATACATATACATATACATATACATATACATATACATATACATACACATATACATATACATATACATATACATATATATATATATATACACATGTACACATACATATACATATATATATATATACATATACATATACATATACATATACATATACATATACATATACATATACATATACATATACATATACATATACATATACATATACATATACATATACATATACATATACATATACATATACATATACATATACATATACATATACATATACATATACATACATATACATATACATATACATATACATATACATATACATATACATATACATATACATATACATATACATATACATATACATATACATATACATATACATATACATATACATATACATATACATATACATATACATATTGTTAAAAGTCAAGCTTCAAGCTACAAATTCATGGGGAATCTTTTATGGACATGTGGAGCAATCAAAGGAAGCCAAGAGCCACGAGATTCCATCAAGAAAAGTCACTCAACCACTCCCCAAGTCATCTCAACTAATTCCTCCAAGTTAGGAGGCTGATTTGGAAAGGTAGTTCCTAGATTTTCGGGGCACACTTCTCACTATAAAAGGAGCATGTATCCCGACTTCTTTTGAGCCATCTTCTTGGAGTTTTAGCTCATGTAAAGTGAGCACTAAGTGCTGGAGTTTTGATAAGCAAGCCTCTTGCTTAAGTTAGCTCCTTGCTTGCTTGTTTGTTTTCTTTTAGTAGGCATATCTATGTGTGTGCGCAGGCAGTGTTGCAACTCTCTACCTCTGAGTTGTTAGCATTGGTTCTCCCTCATATTGTATCCATTTGATGTAATTCTTGTCTCATTGGATAGCTATTAGAGTCTATTATATTTTCACAAATTCTTTGGAGCATTCACTGAGTAATCTGGGATCAACATTCATTTTAGTGAAGTTGTGTTATTGATATCTCTCTTTGTGTGTAGGCTCTATTGGAAATATTTTGCTCTCTGTTGTAAGGGCTGGTTCTCCTTCTCTATGTATCCATTTGCTATGATTTTCGTGTCATTATGTAGCTATTAGAGTGCTCTAAATGTAACCCAAGTGTGAGATTCATTCTTTGTATAAGCTCTGAGAAAAGCTTGCTGGAGTGAAGTGAGGTCTCTGCTTGACTAGCAGTTGTGAGCATTCAACTAGCTCATGTTGTAGACATTGTTTCTCTTTGTAGGTCAAAGAAGGATACCTGTGGAGGTCATTCGCGCTTCGTCGTTGCTTAGGGGTTGAGATACGTCCCCTATTAGTGGTATCAGAGCATTTGGGTATCTTGGAGGCATCACATACAAGCAAGAAGACCTCTTGGAGTTGGTGTTTGAAGATTTGCATCAACAAAAGCTTCTTGGAGGTAGCTCACATCAAGGGGGAGCTATTCTACTCAAAGTTTCAAGCACACAAGGTGTCCACCTAAGGAAAGCTTTGGATTGAGGTAACCTCAGAGCCTCATTTTCATTTTACACACATTGGAGCATTAGCCAAGGGCTAGGTCAAGTATCAAAGACTAGATATGGAAGACTTCAACACTCAAATTGAAAAGCTAGACAAAGGGAACTATCAACCATGGAGATTTAGGGTCTCCAACTATCTTATGGGCAAGGGCCTTTGGGGGTTGATTAGTGGAAGTGAACCAAGACGTAGGTTGGATGAGAATCCAGCCAATGACCAGAGAAGGGCCTTTAGGGAATGGAATGAAAGAGACAAGAGGGTTATCTTTATCCTTTCCCAACACATTAGCAATAGCATGATCGGCCATATCCAAGACTTAGATTCAAGCATGAAGGTATGGGAGACACTTGAAAGGCTTTATTCAACAAGCACCAAAGCAAGGAAGATCCAACTCAAGAATGAGCTCAACAACCTTAGGAAGAGCTCAAGGAGTAGCATAAATGACTACATACTTAAGGTCAAGGAGTTATCAGATGCATTGGGATCCATTGGAAGCCACGTAGACGATGACGATCTTGTGGCTTATACTCTCAATGGTTTGAGAGATGATGAGAAGTGGAAACCCTTTACCACTTCAGTATATGTAAGGGATTATCTTCCGGATTTTGAGCAATTGGTTGCTCTCATGGTCACCGAAGAAATGAACATAGGTGGAAGTTCAACTAAAAGCAAGGATGCACAAGTTTTCTATGCAGGTAATCAAAGGGGCAAAGGAAGACGAGGATAAGGAAGGGGCAAAGGAAGGTTTGGAGGAAGGCAAGGCCACTCAAGCAATCAAGGACATGACCAAGGCACCTCATCACAAAGAGGGAGAGGAAGAACAAGAGGAAGAGGAGGACGACATCAACAAAACAGGAATCAAGATGGCGAAGGATGTTACATATGTGGCAAGTTTGGCCACTATGCTAGAGATTGCTACCAAGGAGGAAACCAAAGGAGCTATAATCAAGGTTCTTCATACAAAGGCCAAGGTAATTATGCTTCTACAAGTTCGGAAAATGACAATCTCTTGATGATGCACATGAATGGGAATTCAAGCAAAGTAGATAACACTTGGTATATTGATAGTGGATGTAGCAACCATCTGAGTTGCAATGCTTCTTGGTTTACTAATCTACATGTTCCCAAAGGTAAAGGACATGTAGAAACAGGTGATGATACAACCCATGAGATCTCCCATGTTGGAGATGTAGCTTTGGATGACAAGGAGGAAGGAAGATGTCTCAAGGATGTCTTGCATGTACCTACTATCACAAAGAACTTGGTGTCCGTTGGGCAAATGGTTGAAAGAGGCTATCAAGTAAGGTTCAACAAAGGTGGATGCTTTGTGGAGAACCCTAAGCAAGGTTACAAGGTCATAGCAAGAGGAAAGAAGCAAGGGAGACTCTTCACTTTGGAGGTAAATTCTCATTCCACTCAACATGTCTACTTCACATATGGAAACAAGAGGATTTCGGAGTTGGACTTGTGGCACAAGAGGATAGGTCACATCAACATACAAAGAATGAAGGAAATGCAATTCAAGAGGCTGGTTGAAGGTCTTCCCAACTTCCAAGGACAAGGTATGAAGCATTTATGTGAATCTTGTCAACTAGGGAAGCAAGCGAGACTTCCATACAAGAAGAGTGGCTACATAAGCCTACATCCATTGGAGTTGATACATGCAGATGTGTGGGGGCCAACCAAAGAGCAATCCATTGGAGGTAACAAGTACTTTGTCACTTTTATAGATGATTGCACAAGGATGGTTTGGGTTTATTTCATAAAAAGCAAATCAGATGTGTTTACATGTTTCAAAGCATTCAAGGCAATGGTAGAAAAGGAAACAGGTACATATATCAAGAAGCTAAGGTCCGATGGAGGGGGAGATAATTTCTCCAATGAGTTTTCTGATTTTTTAATGGATCAAGGCATCAAGAGGCAAGTAACATGCAGGTACACACCTCAACAAAATGGAGTAGCAGAGAGAAATAATAGATACATTGCCGAGATCGCTAGAGGAATGCTTAATGAGATGAATGTACCTAACATGTTTTGGAGTGATGCAGTAAATACCGCTATGTATCTTATGAATAGGGCTCCTACCTCACGGATCCATGGCTTGACACCATATCAAGCCTATTATGGTAAGAGACCTAATCTTTCCCACTTGAAGATATTTTGGATGTACTTGTTATGTACATGTGCCAAGTGAATTGAGGCACAAGCTACAACCAAAGGCAGAAAAGTGTGTGTTTCTAGGATATTCAAATGATCATAAAGGTTACAGGTGCTTCAACCCAAACACAAAGGACTTGAGGATATCAAGGGATGTAGCATTTGATGAGCTACTCCCTTGGTATAAGAAGTATGATTGTATGCAGGACTATGAAGAAGAAAAGCATGGACATGATGAAGAACAAATCGACCTAGAGCTAAGCGGCCCAAGGTGTTCCATCAATGAATATAGTTCAAGCATGAACTCACCATGGAGGGGGAGATCTTCATCAAGCTATGAAGCACAATCAATCAACAAAGGCAAAGCAACATTGGTGGAGTTGGATGAAGAAGGTAATGAAGTTGAAGATGATGAAGGACACATGATGGAGAAAGAAGCCACGTCAAAGAGAGAGATCAAGTTCCCAAGGCAAAGGAGGTTTATTCCTCCAAAAGGTGAAGAAAGGAAGTCTTCTAGAGTTAAGTATCCAACTCAAAGGTTTACTTATGATTCATACATGGCAACGCATTATGCATATATGAACAAAGTAGTAGAAGATCATGAGCCCGATTGCTATGAAGATGCAAGCAGGTACACCGAATGGAAAGAGGCAATGCAAGAAGAGATCGACGCACTTGAGGAAAATCAAACATGGACTCTA
>CM035408.1:113739347-113754347 GCA_020310875.1 Ceratopteris richardii | reverse complement strand
GGTGATCCTGGATGGGATGTGCTTCCTGTTGCGGTGGAAAATTAGAACGAACTGTGTTAGAGCTAATTACCTTTGTTGCATTCTGTTGATCATCTGTTGTTTCGGCTGCCTTCAGGAGCTTATCCAGTGCATCATTAGTAGGTTGACATTCATGGATTTGTGGATTCTCTTGCTGCTGCTGTTGACCGACTTTATCAGTTGACATTGCTTCTGTTTCAGTTCGGTTCTGCGTTTGTAGATGCTCAGATGCTAATGAATATGTGGACGATTCCTGGTGCATCGATGTATTTGTATCATGGAACTTCTCTTCTTCTTGATACTTGGTCTCTGCTTCTGTTTCCTTATCTTGCTGATCAGCTGCATTCTCTACTTGTACTTCCTGCTGTTGTTCGTCTTCCTTTTGTGTTACTCCACCTGAATGCTGGTTGACCTCCTGTTGTACTTCTTCGTCTTGTTCGACTGAACCTGCATTCTTACTTTCAGAAGAACTGATTCTGATCCGTTTTCTTCTGAATAATTGATTGATCTCCTCTTCATCTTCTTCATCGTCATCTAACGGTTGCGCTGATTCTTCAATCTGTAACATTGGTCCTCTTGGTGGTGGTTGTGCTTGCATTATGGTTGGAAACAGAAATGATAAAATGTGTGGTAGTCGAGACCTCGGGGTTTTACCTTTGTTAACTTGCTTCATAATTGATACGCACTCCTTATGAATACGTTGAAAGAAAAATGACGCAAAGTTAACAGGTTCTCGGGCAGCTATATCTATGGCAGAGTAAAATGGTCGAGAGATACCATAGGTACGTTTCTGAAAGTTGAGTATAGCAACGAGGAATTGTAGTGCAGTTCTTTCAGGTTCTGGTCGACAGAGAATGGCGTATTCATTAGATGAAAATCGCGGGAACAATTCTGCCATTCGGGTTGCTGAGATCATGGGAACATTCTCGCGGCCTTGTGGAGTTAAATGGTAAATTTCTGCAAACACTTGGAATGTGATCACAGTTCTAGACGGCAAGGAAAGGAAAACCCATCGTTTCTCAGTGGGAGATACTCGAGCGATGGCGGAAATGATCTGTGCGAAGAAGGGGTGAGCTTCTACTGAGTGCCAGGGCAGCTCGGCGAAACTACCCAATCTTCGTACATGCAGATAATTTCCTACTTCATCAGGGATACCATCGGCAAAAGCTGTATAGTTCGCTAGGGATTCCATTACACAGAGATGCACGACGCAGAACACAAGTATGCAGAAACTATGACTGTGGTCGCAAAAGATTAAATTACCTATCCGGCGAGTTTAAGTGAGTTATATAAGAAATTTATACAAAGAATATTTTAAACGGTACTAATTACACAAAACGGACAGTAATGTCTATATCTGATGTGCGTGCATGCAAAGAGAGAGAAAAGGAGCGGGCGGCTGGACATAAATAGATATTAAGTACGGCGATTACACTTATTTTATTGATTACACCGAATTAAAAAAAGGAATTAAAAACAAAAGAAAAGTAAAAAATTTGTGGTACGCTGTGTACCCTTGTTATAGCCGAGGTGGCGCTACTTGATACGGCCGTAGCTTTGAACCGTTTATCGCTTTTGGAAGTGTTTGTCCAGTCAATGTAGTCAATCGAAAAGTAGCCGGACCAACTTGTTCTGAAATCTTGAATGGACCGAACCAACGTAACTTGAATTTTTCGGCTGATCTATTGGACTTCGCATTGTAAAAAAGAACAAGCTGTCCTACCGAAAATATTGGAGTCTTTAAATTTCGGTCATGTGTCTTGGCCTGTCTTAATTGAATTTCCTTCATAGTTAAGAAACTGAGCCATCTATGTTCATCTAATTCTCTAAGTGTTTCCAACCGAAATACCAATGACTCTTCGGGTAAAAGTTTCTGAGACGTTGCTACTCTTAAACTTGGTATTACAATTTCCATCGGAGCTATTGCTTCTATTCCATAGGCTAACTTAAATGGTGTCAAGCCGGTGGTTACCTTATATGTAGTGCGATAGGCCCATAAGACTGCAAGTAGCAACTGATCCCATCTTTCCGGTGTTTCTCTAGTCAATTTCTGAAGCATATTTAGCAGAGATTTGTTGGTACTTTCTGCCAATCCATTTGCACGAGGATAATATGGTGAGCTGAATTTATGACTGATCTGGAATGACTGTGTTAATGCTTTCATCAACTTGTTCATAAAGTGAGTACCCTGATCTGAAACAAGCTCTAGTGGCAGTCCAAATCTTGGAAAGACATCTGTTAATAGACATTTCGCTACTTCAACTACTGTAGCCGAGCGTAAAGGCCATGCTTCTGCCCACCTGGTTGCATAATCTGTGCAAGTCAATATATACCTGTTATTGCTGAATACCGCGGGAGGTGTGATTGGACCAATGAAATCAAGACCCCATTTCTGAAATGGTTCTAAAGGAAGTACTGGATGAAGTGGAAAGTAATGGCGTTGTAATGGTTGTCCAGTCCTTTGACAGCTATCACATGTTTTGATAAATTGCAATATATCTCTATACATAGTTGGCCACCAAAGTCCACTTTGCAGAATTTTCCGGTGAGTAAGATCTGCTGCAAAATGTCCACCGGAAGGAGTTGAGTGCGCCAAAGTGATAGCTGAGTTAACTTCATGTGGTGGAATACAGCAAAGTAGGATTCCGGTATGATCTGTATAATATAATTCTCCAGCAACTAACCGGAATCGTCGGCTAAAACCTGCAATTTTTCGACGTGTAGCTGTGGGGACTTCAGAAGGTAGATATCCACTTGAGAGGAAGGTCAATAACTGATCGTAATACGTAGTTGGCACTGGTTGGTTTGACACTTCTTCAGTAGTTGGTTCTGAAGTATAAATGGCTGGCGTTGTATCATTTATACCAACCGGAGATTCACCTGAATCTAATCGTGACAAAAAGTCTGCTAAAGCATGTGAACTACCCGGCCGATGAACGACATCATAGTCGAATTCTTGCAAAAGTAGAACCCATCGTGCTAGGCGGCCACCGATATGTTGCTGTCGAACCAAGTAAACCAATGCAGCGTGATCGACATGAAATGTAAATTTTCGGCCCAATAAATAATGTCTGAATTTTTTTATCGAATATACTAATCCTAAGCATTCCCTCTCAGTTACCGAGTAGTTCTTCTCTGCAGGTGCTAATCTTCTGCTAGCATAGTATATTGGTCTAAACCATTTCTCTGTTTGTTGCATCAGTACACTTCCTACTGCTATATCAGATGCGTCAACAAATACATGAAATGGGTTATCCCAATCTGGTGGCTGTAAAATGGGAACCTGTGTTAATAACTGTTTCAGTCGATCAAATGCTACCTGACATTCCTGAGTCCATTCAAATTGCCTTGCAGTTTTGGAAATTAATTTGTTCAGTGGTATTGCCACATGAGCAAGCCACCGTAAATGCCTTCCATGCCATCTCACTTGTCCCATAAATCGCATTACTTGCTTAGGTGTATTAGGCACCAGAGCTTCTAATACTGCTGAAATTTTATCGAGATCAACTTGAATACCCTGCGCTGATATGATATGACCACGTAATTTACCACATGAAACCGCAAACACAGATTTGTTTGGGTTTAAACACAATCTATATTCTCTACATTTCTGAAAGCAACATCGTAAATGTACTAGATGTGCGATCATTTTACCGAAAATTGAAAAATCGTCAAGATATACTTGCATGAATGAGGTAAGATAAGGAGAAAATATTTCCTGCATACATCTTTGAAATGTGCTTGGTGCATTTCTCAATCCAAACCACATTACGGTACAAGCAAAAACACCCCAATTTGTAATAAATGCAGTTTTCGGTATATCTTCCTCAGCCATTCTTACTTGGTTATATCCACTGTATCCATCTAGAAATGAATACATCTCATGACCTGCTACTTTATCAAGCATCGTATCCAAAAAAGGAATTGGAAAAGGATCCGGTATTGTTGCAGCATTTAATTTCCGATAATCTACGCAAATTCTCAATTGCTTGTTTTTCTTTGGTACAATTACGATTGGTGAAATCCATTCTGCATGTTCTATTGGTACTATGAATCCCACTTTTAATAACCTATCAAGTTCAGCCTTTACCTGAGATGCATAATGAGGGTTCATCCGGTAGCTGGTTTGCCTTATCGGTTTCACTTCTGGTTTTAGCATTACTCTGTGTTGATAGATACGAGGATCCAGGCCCTTCATGTCTTTGTAATCCCATGCAAAGACGTCCGTAAATTCTTGGAGTAGCTTGATTAAATCTGCTTGAAAAGCTTCAGGTAAATTTTGCTTTATCTTTACAGGACGAGGGTGGTCTTCATCTCCAAGATTATAAGTAATTAACTGATCTTCTGGAACATAAAATTGTTGATGTTTCTCTGTATCAGCGGAAGGTTCGAGAAGCTGCTGTAATTCATTACCTTGAATCGAAATGGTATTTTCCTCCTTAATTTCTTCGACAATGGGTATTACTGTACATACTGAAGCATTCCAGGTATCTACCACAGACTGTAGATCAATAGTTCCTACTGTCATCAAATCAACATTATTCTTCAGAAATTCTTCTTCTTCGTCATCCGACAATCCATCTAACATATGGACTGGTTCGGCGAAATATGGTCGAGCATGTAACTCACAGGGTTGTATAGCATCTAATTTTACAACACATTTGCGGTTTTTATCTTTGAATGTAAGTTCCTGAGCTGACCAGTCTTGAATTACCTTGGCTTGTTTTAACCAAGGACGACCGAAAAGTAGATTGTAGTCTAGGGTGGATTCCGGCAATTCAAGAACAACAAAAGTCATCTTGAATGTTGTGTCTTGGACAGTTATAGGTATATCTCGGACCAGTCCTACTGGGTGAACTCTAGATTGATCAGCCATCCTAACAAAGAATTGAACTGGTTCTATCTTAGTCCATCCTAACTTCTTACAAAGTGACGCAGTGGCAATATTTACGCCGGATCCCCCATCAATTAAAACTTGTGGAATTTGATGTTTATGAAACCATACCGTAATCAGAGGAACTGAGTGATCTACCGTAGAGTCTGGTTCCTGTTGTACTGTTGCGGTAGCCGGAATGCAAGCAGATTTTGCAGCAGACTGTTGTTGAAATTGTTGGCGTATTCCTGGTACTAATGCCAGTAATTGCCCGAAAGGCAGTGTGATGGATGCTTTTGACAATATATCCCAAGTTGGTTGCACTTGATTTTCATCTTCCTTAACTGTTGAAGACGAAGCTTGGTCTGAAGGTGGTAATTCTACTGCAGATGATGTACCTGCTTTTGTTTTGTCAGCATGAACTTGTGTGGTATCCGGGGACTGGATCACTGGAGTAGGTTCTGGAAAAACAGGTGGTTCTATGGTAGTCCACTGGCTAGCCTTATGATACATTCTGTGTTGTTCACGTATCCCTGGCTCAAATAATTCTGCTGCTGGTTGCAATTGTTTACCGGAACGCGTTTGAACTGCTGCTGCCTGCGTCTCTACAGGTGTAATTGTTACCACATTGGCCATTGGGTTTTGACGTTCCTTTTTTCTTTGATCATATTCCGCTGCATCTCTACAGAATCTTCTAATATGGCCCAATTGTCCACAGAAATGACATCGAGGCGGTGGTAAATTTTGATTTTCCGGTGGTGGTCCATTCTGCCAGCGCGGTGTGTTATAGTTATTGTTCCTCTGTCCTCGATAATGTCGATACCCTTGTTGTTGATTGTGTCTCAAATGTGGGGGTACATATTGATTGGATGACTGACCTTGTTCCTGAATAATTGCATTAACTGTTGCTGCTCCTTGTCTTCTAGCATTGTATGCACAATTCTCAGTGGTATGTCCTACAACAGATGGCACAATAAGTCTGATTTAACGCACACTGGGCACTTGTATGTCCTGAATTCTTGCAAGTGGTACAATATACTTGCCTGGTTATATCTTCAGCCACATGTTTATTTGTTTTAATCCATTCCAAATCCTCTGAAAATCCTCCAACTTTGTTTTCTAGCTGAAGGGTCATTGCTATCACTGCGTCGAGGGTCATGGCTCCTACACATCTTATAATCATGATTTGCCTAAGTTGAGGAAGCAAACCATTGATAAACCACTGCGTAATAACATCGTCTGGTAAGTTAGCATGGGCCTGGGGTAGCTGCCTTAAATGCGTCCTGAAAAGGGTAGCATACTCTTGTACAGTTTGATTTGGTTTCTGTCTATTGTTCTGTAAATACTCAAAGATCTCTGCAGGATTCTTTTTCAGCCTGAATCGCTGCAGAAAAGCGTCTCGTACTGCTTCATAAGTACCAAAATGATTAATACCATATTCAGTAAGCCACCTTGCTGCTTCATTCACAAGTGTAGATTGAAAAACAATTGCTTTGTACGCCGGATCCGGTGGATGGTTGAGGACAGCATAACTGATTTCGAAGGTGCGTACGTGAGCATCTGGGTCATCTCCTGGAAACCCACTAAACTTTGTGTATGTTACTCCCGTTGAAGCCAATCTGGGTTGACCTACTTGTCGTTGTAGTTGTTCATTCATCGTAAATGTATTATACACTCCTTTTGTACTTCTGATTGGAGTTTCTGAACTACCGGAATTTGTTTCGCCTAATGGCACACTTTCCGGTGCAATTAGTTTACTTACTATATTGCGAATTTCTGTTTCGAATAGTCTTCCTTTCTCCTTGATATCCAAAGTAGGAGGACTTGCTCTCAAACTTTGTAGTTGAGCTGAAGATTCAGCCGAAAGTGCTGAATCGTCACCGAAAAACTGTGTTTTTCTTACCGAAGTTCCACCGGAAGGATTCAAAATCGTGACTGGATACAACGGAGATTCGCCTGTATTAATTTCCTTCCCTAAAGTGTTTCTAATCGTACCTGAATCTATGCCAAAGTCCTTTATGCTAGATTCCAACTGCGTCTTGATCGGTTCCAAAATTGCTGTATTTTCGACAGTCTGTACCGTAGTAACACCAGGCAATTCTAGAGATGTACTACGTTCTACCGTAATTTCACCGGAATCAGTGTTATCGTTTGTCACTTTTTCGACAACTGGGTCAGGTCTAATTGTATTAGTTCCTCCCAAAGTTGTTCTTAATACCCCTAACTGATGATTCTTGGGATACTTTTCTCCTGATCGAGTAATCGGCATGTAGCATTTCCGTACTGATCATATAGTATTACGAACACACAGTATCGCAACAATCTGATTCTGTTGCTACTGTCCTTCCAACAAAATTTTAATTTGAACAAAATACCAGGCAATCTCCATGCCACTTTCCCTAGTAGGATCGCCAAATGTTAGACGATAATAACTCAATCCAACTTTCGGACGAGTATTATCGGGTCCTCGGGTTCTTGGGAGTGGTAGGGGTCTGTTAGACAGAGGCCCTGTACTATTTTCCCAATCTCTTTCACAATCGCTAGTATTTTCTCACCTCTTAACACAGGAGTTGAGTTTGAATACTGACTACTCCTTGGTATGATAAATGTCAGAACGTTCGTCCATGAATATACGTATGGTAATAATACAGAAATTCTACCGAAACTTAAAACTGCGCGAATATACTCTTCTCAAAACATTCCGCAATAAGACGATTTCCTGCGACAACTAAACGCACCGAATGAAATGCACAGACAACTCGAATCGAGATTATATTAAACTTTTCGTATGCTGACTCAGATCATGGATTTCTACCGCAATTAATGATTTACTAAGACTTCTGTCCACACACAGACCGTGGTCGAATACTCAATGATCACTGATTAACATATAAAATCCTCGTTACTTAACCGAAATAGTAATAAACTCTGTTCTTACACAGTCTCACGCAGGACAATCAATACACAATCTCACAGTCGAGAAATACAGAATCCTATATAACTGCTCACCAAATAGACTCACAACATCACAACTACCCAAGAAGAATCGATTCAACCAAAAATTAGCAGAATAATTAAATATGAATAGAATGGAACAGTATTCAATATCCTCAGCAATATCTTATACACAGTCTTTTAAAATATGTTACTCGTGGTCTCCGAATACTTCAGTTTCGATGTGATCAACCCTATTCACTACAGTGCGCAACAGAACAGAGACATATCTATCCTTCGGTCTCTCTCAAATATGATGGGGGAAGTATCTCAACCCCTAAGCAACGATGAAGCGCGAATGACCTCCACAGGTATCCTTCTTTGACCTCTGCACACCAAAAATGCTCTTACTCAGAGCTTATGCAGAGAACTCCAGTGAGCTTTTGTAGACCTGTAGTAGACACCAAGGGCTTTCCAACAAAACAAATTTCACTTGAAATGGATGCTTACACAAAGAGAAACAATGTCTACAACATGAGCTAGTTGAATGCTCACAACTGCTAGTCAAGCAGAGACCTCACTTCACTCCAGCAAACTTTTCTCAGAGATTATATAGCGAATGAATCTCAAACTTATGTCAACTTTATAGGACTCTAATAGCTACCCAATGACACCAAAATCATAGCAAATGGATACATAGAGAAGGAGAACCAGCCCTTACAACAGAGAGCAAAATATTTCCAACAGAGCCTACACAAAGAGAGAGATATCAATCACACAACTTTACTAAAATGAATGTTGCTCCCAGCTTACTCAGAGAATGCTCCAGAGAATTGGTAAGCATAAAATAGACTCTTATAGCTATCCAATGAGACAAGAATTACATCAAATGGATACCATATGAGGGAGAACCAATGCTAACAACTCAGGGGTAGAGAGTTGCAACACTGCCTGCGCACACACATAGATATGCCTACTAAAAGAAAACAAACAAGCAAGCAAGGGGGTTGCTTAAGCAAGGGGCTTGCTTATCACAACTCCAGCACTTAGTGCTCACTTTACATGAGCTAAAACTCCAAGAAGATGGCCCAAAAGAAGTCGGGATACATGCTCCTTTTATAGTGAGAGGTGTGCCCCTAAAATCTAGGAACTACCTTTCCAAATCAGCCTCCTAACTTGGAGGAATTAGTTGAGATGACTTGGGGAGTGGTTGAGTGACTTTTCTTGATGGAATCTCGTGGCTTTTGGCTTCCTTTGATTGCTCCACATGTCCATAAAAGATTCCCCACGAATTTTTAGCTTGAAGCTTGACTTTTAACACTCCCCCTCAAGCTTCAATTCTTCATCCTCATCCAAGCTCCTTCATGTTGATGCATTGCTTGAATTTTGAAATCTTCATCCCATCCAAAGCCTTTGTAAACATGTCCGCAACTTGGTCCTTAGTACCAATATGATGTACTGAAACTTCCTTGGATATCACCTTTTCCCTTATGAAGTGATAGTGCACTTCAATATGCTTGGTTCTAGCATGATAGACAGGGTTCGATGCTAGATGAATGCTACTCATGTTGTCACAAAAAATTGGATATGTGTCAACCTGCAAATTAAGCTCCATAAATAACTTCTTAATCCACATTAGCTCACATGTGACTTGAGCCAAAGCTCTATACTCAGCCTCGGTGGAAGATAATGCCACCGTGGGTTGCTTCTTTGAAATCCATGAGATGATCTTGCTACCTAGCATGACTAGGTAACCACTTGTACTCCTTCTATCTTCCTTCGAACCGGCCCAATCGGCATCGGAATAAGCTTTGACCTGCATATCATCATCAAATGAGTAGAACAATCCTTCATTTATAGTGGCTTTGAGATATCGCAACATTCTTCTTGCAGCTTGCAAGTGTGTAGTCCTTGGACTATGCATAAATTGTGATAACACTCCAACTCCATATGCTATGTCAGGCCTGGTTATTGTGGCATAATTGAAAGAGCCTACAATAGATCGATACAAAGTTACATCCTCTAATGGCTCTCCATCAATGGAGCTTAGCTTTACATTAACTTCCATGGGATTTGAAATAGGCTTGCAATGTAGCATCCCAAACCTCTCAAGTAGGTCTAGAATATACTTCCTTTGTATGAGCATAATACCTTCTTCTTTGTATACAACTTCAATGCCAAGAAAATACCTAAGATCTCCAAGATCAGAGATCCTAAACTCCTTTCCAAGCTTTGCCTTGATCTCCTCAATGCCCTTTGTATCATTACCTGTAATGATAAGATCATCTACATACACACACATGTAGACCACAAGTTCTCCTCTTTGTTTGATGAAGAGAGATGGATCCGCCTTGCATTGATTGTAACCACATTTGATCAAATAGTCCACCAATCTTTGGTTCCAAGCCCTTGGAGCTTGCTTTAGGCCATAAAGTGCCTTCTTCAACCTACAAACATGATGTGGAAACTCTTTATGAACAAAACCTAGTGGTTGCTCCATGTATACCTCTTCTTCCAAGTCTCCATTGAGAAAGGCATTCTTGATATCCAATTGGAAGAGCTTCCATCCTTTGCTAGCAGCCATTGCAATGAGTGTCCTAATGGTGCTCATCTTTGCCACGGGGCTGAATGTCTCTTCAAAGTCCACTCCATAGGTTTGTGCAAAACCCTTAGCCACCAATCTTGCTTTGAACCTAGAAATAGATCCATCTGAATTCCTCTTTACTTTATACACCCACTTATTACCTATTACCTTCATGTTCTCCTTCTTGGGCACTAGAGTCCATGTTTGATTTTCCTCAAGTGCGTCGATCTCTTCTTGCATTGCCTCTTTCCATTCGGTGTACCTGCTTGCATCTTCATAGCAATCGGGCTCATGATCTTCTACTACTTTGTTCATATATGCATAATGTGTTGCCATGTATGAATCATAAGTAAACCTTTGAGTTGGATACTTAACTCTAGAAGACTTCCTTTCTTCACCTTTTGGAGGAATAAACCTCCTTTGCCTTGGGAACTTGATCTCTTTCTTTGACGTGGCTTCTTTCTCCATCATGTGTCCTTCATCATCTTCAACTTCATTACCTTCTTCATCCAACTCCACCAATGTTGCTTTGCCTTTGTTGATTGATTGTGCTTCATAGCTTGATGAAGGTCTCCCCCTCCATGGTGAGTTCATGCTTGAACTATCTTCATTGATGGAACACCTTGGGCCGCTTAGCTCTAGGTCGATTTGTTCTTCATCATGTCCATGCTTTTCTTCTTCATAGTCCTGCATACAATCATACTTCTTATACCAAGGGAGTAGCTCATCAAATGCTACATCCCTTGATATCCTTAAGTCCTTTGTATTTGGGTTGAAGCACCTGTAACCTTTATGATCATTTGAATATCCTAGAAACACACACTTTTCTGCCTTTGGTTGTAGCTTGTGCCTCAATTCACTTGGCACATGTACATAACAAGTACATCCAAATATCTTCAAGTGGGAAAGATCAGGTTTCTTACCATAATAGGCTTGATATGGTGTCAAGCCATGGATCCCTGAGGTAGGAGCCCTATTCATTAGATACACGGCGGTATTTGCTGCATCACTCCAAAACATGTTAGGTACATTCATCTCATTAAGCATTGCTCTAGCGATCTCGGCAATGTATCTATTCTTTCTCTCTGCTACTCCATTTTGTTGGGGTGTGTACCTGCATGTTACTTGCCTCTTGATGCCTTGATCCATTAAAAAATCAGAAAACTCATTTGAGAAATATTCTCCCCCTCCATCGGACCTTAGCTTCTTGATATATGTACCTGTTTCCTTCTCTACCATTGCCTTGAATGCTTTGAAACATGTAAACACATCTGATTTATTTTTGATGAAATAAACCCAAACCATCCTTGTGCAATCATCTATAAAAGTGACAAAGTACTTGTTACCTCCAATGGATTGCTCTTTCGTTGGCCCCCACACATCTGTATGTATCAACTCCAATGGATGTTGGCTTATGTAGCCACTCTTCTTGAATGGAAGTCTCGCTTGCTTCCCTAGTTGACAAGATTCACATAAATGCTTCATACCTTGTCCTTGGAAGTTGGGAAGACCTTCAACCAGCCTCTTGAATTGCATTTCCTTCATTCTTTGTATGTTGATGTGACCTATCCTCTTGTGCCACAAGTCCAACTCCGAAATCCTCTTGTTTCCATATGTGAAGTAGACATGTTGAGTAGAATGAGAATTTACCTCCAAAGTGAAGAGTCTCCCTTGCTTCTTTCCTCTTGCTATGACCTTGTAACCTTGCTTAGGGTTCTCCACAAAGCATCCACCTTTGTTGAACCTTACTTGATAGCCTCTTTCAACCATTTGCCCAACGGACACCAAGTTCTTTGTGATGGTAGGTACATGCAGGACATCCTTGAGACATCTTCCTTCCTCCTTGTCATCCAAAGCTACATCTCCAACATGGGAGATCTCATGGGCTGTATCATCACCTGTTTCTACATGTCCTTTACCTTTGGGAACATGTAGATTAGTAAACCAAGAAGCATTGCAACTCATATGGTTGCTACATCCACTATCAATATACCAAGTGTTATCTACTTTGCTTGAATTCCCATTCATGTGCATCATCAAGAGATTGTCATTTTCTGAACTTGTAGAAGCATAATTACCTTGGCCTTTGTATGAAGAACCTTGATTATAGTTCCTTTGGTTTCCTCCTTGGTAGCAATCTCTAGCATAGTGGCCAAACTTGCCACATATGTAACATTCTTCGCCATCTTGATTCCTGTTTTGTTGATGTCGTCCTCCTCTTCCTCTTGATCTTCCTCTCCCTCTTTGTGATGAGGTGCCTTGGTCATGTCCTTGATTTCTTGAGTGGCCTTGCCTTCCTCCAAACCTTCCTTTGCCCCTTCCTTGTCCTTGTCTTCCTTTGCCCCTTTGATTACCTGCATAGAAAACTTGTGCATCTTTGCTTTTAGTTGAACTTCCACCTATGTTCATTTCTTCGGTGACCATGAGAGCAACCAATTGCTCAAAATCGGGAAGATTATCCCTTACATAAACTGAAGTGGTAAAGGGTTTCCACTTCTCATCATCTCTCAAACCATTGAGAGTATAAGCCACAAGATCGTCATCGTCTACGTGGCTTCCAATGGATCCCAATGCATCTGATAACTCCTTGACCTTAAGTATGTAGTCATTTATGCTACTCCCTGAGCTCTTCCTAAGGTTGTTGAGCTCATTCTTGAGTTGGATCTTCCTTGCTTTGGTGCTTGTTGAATAAAGCCTTTCAAGTGTCTCCCATACCTTCATGCTTGAATCCAAGTCTTGGATATGGCCGATCATGCTATTGCTAATGTGTTGGGAAAGAATAAAGATAACCCTCTTGTCTCTTTCATTCCATTCCCTAAAGGCCCTTCTCTGGTCATTGGTTGGATTCTCATCCAACCTAGGTCTTGGTTCACTTCCACTAATCAACCCCCAAAGGCCCTTGCCCATAAGATAGTTGGAGACCCTAAATCTCCATGGTTGATAGTTACCTTTGTCTAGCTTTTCAATTTGAGTGTTGAAGTCTCCCATATCTAGTCTTTGATACTTGACCTAGCCCTTGGCTAATGCTCCAATGTGTGTAAAATGAAAATGAGGCTCTGAGGTTACCTCAATCCAAAGCTTTCCTTAGATGGACACCTTGTGCTCTTGCAAATTTGAGTAGAATAGCTCCCCCTTGATGTGAGCTACCTCCAAGAAGCTTTTGTTGATGCAACTCTTCAACCACCAACTCCAAGAGGTCTTCTTGCTTGTATGTGATACCTCCAAGATGCCCAAATGCTCTGATACCACTGATGGGGGAAGTATCTCAACCCCTAAGCAACGATGAAGCGCGAATGACCTCCACAGGTATCCTTCTCTGACCTCTGCACACCAAAAATGCTCTTACTCAGAGCTTATGCAGAGAACTCCAGTGAGCTTTTGTAGACCTGTAGTAGACACCAAGGGCTTTCCAACAAAACAAATTTCACTTGAAATGGATGCTTACACAAAGAGAAACAATGTCTACAACATGAGCTAGTTGAATGCTCACAACTGCTAGTCAAGCAGAGACCTCACTTCACTCCAGCAAACTTTCCTCAGAGATTATACAGAGAATGAATCTCAAACTTATGTCAACTTTAGAGGACTCTAATAGCTACCCAATGACACCAAAATCATAGCAAATGGATACATAGAGAAGGAGAACCAGCCCTTACAACAGAGAGCAAAATATTTCCAACAGAGCCTACACAAAGAGAGAGATATCAATCACACAACTTTACTAAAATGAATGTTGCTCCCAGCTTACTCAGAGAATGCTCCAGAGAATTGGTAAGCATAAAATAGACTCTTATAGCTATCCAATGAGACAAGAATTACATCAAATGGATACCATATGAGGGAGAGCCAATGCTAACAACTCAGGGGTAGAGAGTTGCAACACTTCCTGCGCACACACATAGATATGCCTACTAAAAGAAAACAAACAAGCAAGCAAGGGGGTTGCTTAAGCAAGGGGCTTGCTTATCACAACTCCAGCACTTAGTGCTCACTTTACATGAGCTAAAACTCCAAGAAGATGGCCCAAAAGAAGTCGGGATACATGCTCCTTTTATAGTGAGAGGTGTGCCCCTAAAATCTAGGAACTACCTTTCCAAATCAGCCTCCTAACTTGGAGGAATTAGTTGAGATGACTTGGGGAGTGGTTGAGTGACTTTTCTTGATGGAATCTCGTGGCTTTTGGCTTCCTTTGATTGCTCCACATGTCCATAAAAGATTCCCCACGAATTTTTAGCTTGAAGCTTAACTTTTTACAAAATACATCCCTGCTAACTATCACTCCAAGAATCTGTGTAACACCGTAAACTCTGCTCCACCTGTCGAACGAAACGACGACGCGACGACAGAACTCTTTTCTCTTCCTGTCTTCTGCTTTTTATTGCTTTCGCATTCTTCATCTACCGACTCTTGCGAAATTTTCTACCTCTCCGTCATTTCAGCCACAAATCTTGTTTATCCTTCTTCTGCGGTTGCGGTTGTCACGCTCCATCAGCCTTGTAACAATATACATATACATATACATATACATATACATATACATATACATATACATATACATATACATATACATATACATATACATATACATATA
>CM035408.1:113679347-113734347 GCA_020310875.1 Ceratopteris richardii | reverse complement strand
AGGCTTCATCAAGAAGCTATTTCCCAAAGCTATTGTAACCATTGATTGACATCTATAATATCAGAATTCTTCCTTCTTAGCATCATATTTGTTTCTACTCTTTCGCATCAGATTTTCTCTTACCTTGTGCAATCTCTGTGTTCTTCTCCTATGTTATTTTTGAGTGATCAAAAGATTGTGATTGGGGATAGATTGTGATTGAGGAAACGCTACAAGTGGTATCAGAGTAGAATCAATCCTTGAGAATGATGGAAGGTCTAACACAAAAGATTGGTGAACAAGAGGAGCTGATTCAGAAGCTTCTTGGAGAATCGGGCAAAGAACGAGGTGGAAAGCAACCAGAAGGATCAAAAATTTTGTTTGTGGAGCTGAAGGATGAAGTAGATGAAGATGCGGGAACATCTAGTGTACCTCGCGAAAAACAAAAACGTAATTTTCAAGATATGGAACCGGGTGAGTTTGCCCTTAACCAAGTCTTCAAGAAGGCAAAGTTGAATGATTTTGATGGTGAGAAGAAGAGTGGCAAAGATCTTGAGGCATGGATTGAAGAATTGGAGGATTTCTTTGATGTTTGGCAATTTAGTGAAGAGTCCAAGGGAAAAGTTAGGATCCTACACTTGCGTGGGATCGCGAAGCTATGGTGGAAGTAGTATATGCATGTTCGAATGCGTTGTAGTCTAGTTCTATGGAAGGAATTTAGAGAACAAGATGAAAAACGCTATTGTTCTCCACATTACCATATGGAGAAGAAGATGGAGTTCTACAATTTTCAACAACATGAAAGTGATAAGCATAGCTTATCTGTTGATGAGTAAAAAGAGAAGTTCATACATCTTCATAAATATGCACTAGAGGTTAGTGTTAATGCTCTAAAGAGTAAATTTATTGAAGGGCTTTGTGAGGAACCTCGCTATCAAGTTAAGGGTGCACCTTTTTTTGCACATCCAGGCTATTCAAGGACCTATGTTAAAACAAAATATTCTTACTTTTGGCCATGTATGAAGCGGGATATTAGAAAATATGTAAGTGAATGTTTGAAGTGCCAACAGGTGAAATCTGAGTTTAAGAGGATGCCTGGAATGCTTCAACCATTGGATGTTCCAAATCAGAAGTGGGAGTCTATTTATATGGACTTTATCACTAAGCTACCTACGACCAGATGTAAGCATGGTACCATATTTGTTGTATTTGATCGGCTTACCAAGATCGCACATTTCTTTCCTATGAAAAAGATTGATACTGCATTGAATGTTGCAAGAATCTTTGTAAAAGAAAATTTTTCATTACATGGAATGCCTAAAAGCATAATCTCTAATAGAGATTCTAGATTTAAGTCAAGCTTTTGGAGAGCAACATTTGAATCGATTGGAACTCAACTTCGTATGAGTACAATGTTCCATCCACAAATAGATGGGGAAATCGAGAGGATTAATAGGGTAGTTAAAGATATGTTGTGTATGTATGTGAATGAAAAGCAGGATAATTGGAGTGAATATTTACCCTTGGTTGAGTTTGCATACAATAGTGCATGGCATGCATCTATAAAAATGACTCCGTTTGAAGCTATGTACGGTTATAATTGTTTGACTCCACCTTTTTTTTTGGGTTTTCCAAATAAAGTAGAAGTCTCGAAAGAAATGCTTGATAAAATGGATGAAGAACTTGGGAAAATTAAGAAACACATAAAGAAGCTAAAAAAAAAAGGCCAAAAGGAATTCTATGATTTAAAGAGAAGACCACTTGGATTTCAAGTTGATGATATGGTAAGGATTATAGACTTTCTTCTCGATATGCAAGTCCTTTAAAAGTTTTGAAAAAGATTGGTTGTCTTGCTTATTTGTTGGAATTGCCTTAACATTTAAATGTGCATCCTATATTTCATGTTAGCTTACTTAAAAGATATGTATCTAATGTTTCTCATGTTTTTCAAGATAATTATAAGCTAAAAGATGATGGCTCAATTTTGAGCTTCAAACTGAAATAATATTAGATAGAAAGGAAAGATTTCTTAGAAATACATCTACGGTAGAAATCTTAGTGAAATGGCACTCATACTTGGTAGAAGATTTGAGCTAGGTGAGCTTGGACGATTTTCTAAAATATTATCCTTCTTTCCAACTCTGAGGACAGAGTTCTTAAAGGAGGGGAAGAATTGCCTAGTGAAATCATTCATTTTGAACTTTCTGAATTTCATTGTGGGGATAATGCTTAGAATAAATAATGAGGTCATCTTATGCATGTAGGAAAAATTTGGGGTTGAGAAGTTTCATATTCTCTATCTAGACCTTATTCACATCATGTTTTCTAGTGGAATTTGGAAGGTGATAATGAAAGAATTAAGGAAAACTATGTATGAGATATTTATACGTATATATATATATATATATATATATATATATATAATATATATATATATATATATGTGTGTGTGTGTGTGTGTGTGTGTGTATTTATATGTATATGTATACATATATGTATATGTATACATATATGTATATGTATACACATTTTCGCTGCTATGTCGGGTACATTATTTAGACGTGTAGACCAGTGCCTAATTGTTGATATCATGTAGGCTACGGTTGGGGTCCCTCGAGGTGGAGCAAAATATGGATAGTTAACCCAAGCCGAGCATTCTTTATTGTTGTGTACCTTGATTGCAAATGCTTGCCAGGATCTGCGACGTATCACTGGGCAATAGCATGGATTATACTTGATATATAGTGGCATGGTTGCCCAGGTGCTCATCATCTCTGGGTAATCGGTTAGTAGACGTGCACGCCAATTAGGTTGGAAGATCGAGCCAGCACGTGCATCTGTCGGTAAATCCCCTAGCTCAAATTGAGTGGCGAATGTGGGCTCCTTCCCTGTATGTCTCTTGACTTTTGCATTATAATCATGTAGCAAGACAAAATACGGCATGTATTGCGACTCTGATGTTGTGATTAACCGTTGATGGGATAGATTTTGAAAGTAAGAAGACCGAAGGACAGTTTCTTCCAGATTTGTGAGAGATTGCATTTGCACAGCCACACGATCATCATGTGTCTTACCCACTTTCTCGACCCTTTTGACCCAATATGGAACTTGAATTTCTAAAGTGTCTTGTCCTTCCTCTGTAGTTCGACCACCGGGTGTCGGCATCGGCTCATATGGCTCTTCATAGCTGTCATCGACGGGGATTTCCACTACTGTTTCAGGTTCTGGTTCTTCAATGGGTGAGGATGGCCTTTCATATGGTAAGAGGCGTGCTTGGAGTTCTGCCACCTGTTTCCGGAGGGTCTCTACTTCTTTTGTAGAGTGTTGCAAGATTACTGGCTCCTGTTGAGCTGTGGGGGCACTGGCTATCTGTTTCTTTAGGTCTGCACATTCAGTCTCTAACTTTTCATATGACTCCAAGAAATTTGCATGCTCTTCAAGTAAGATGCGAATGTCTTCCGATGGGACTGCTCTATATCTGGTAGGGCTAATGGTTGCTCCTACAGTTCCTTCCATAGCCGCTTCAAAGTTGTCTTGGTTTTGTTGTTGAAGCCTCTTGTTCTCTTCTAGTGCTGCTGCCATATGCTTCCTTAATAGCCCAAGGTTGCGTCTGAGTGTAGCATTAGATATCATTTGCGCTTGGAGCACTGTTTCTAATTCCTTGACTGCTTGGTCATCTACTGTTGATGTCTTTGATTCCAATTCGGAGTGAGCCTGCTGTAAGGTTGTATGCTCGGTTAGGAGCGTTTGGTAATCAATTTCAAGAGTGGTGACTCTAGCTTGCAGACGTTGAGATTCTGCCTAGAGGGCAGCAGTACGTTCTTCCAACTGATGGTATTCTTGTTGTAGTTGATGTGCACACTGAAGTAATGTGTTGAACGTGCTATTTACATTATGAGATGCAAGGGGAAAAGTTTGAAATGCAGGGGAGGTGGGATTGGGTAGGGAGGTAGTGAATGCTGTGTGTGCCAATGATGTGAGTGGTGAGGTGGGGGGTAAGGGAGGGGGAGATGGTGGAATCGTGGGGAGAGGTGCTGTGGTTGGTGAAATGTCCATTGGGTCAGACAAGGTGGTGTGTAGAGGGGCTACCATGTAGGTGGGTATGGTAGGTGAAGTGAGTGTGGTGTTCGTGTAAATTGATGTCGTTGCGAACATCGGAGAAATGTGCCTCTGAAACATTGGAGAGCGGATGAACTGCTCCACAAAGGACGGGTATTGGGGTGGTGCGGTCGGGTTGAAAGAGGTGTAGGGGCCAGATGGGAAGTGAGGGTCATGGAATGGAGGTACCCGTAGTGGGGAATAGGCTGGAAAACACAGGGTGCCTTCAGTGGGAGCTGGTTTTCCCACCACATTTGGAATTATGGGATGGCCAGTTATGGGTTCGGAGGATGGAAGGGTGGAAGTGTACAAGGGATTGGTGGCGAAGGAGAAGAGGGTGTCTTGTGAGGTGGGTTCTCGAAAGGAGAATGATGTGAATGAGGATGGGTTATAAGTGAAGCTAGAGGTGATGACTGTCGTTTCTTCCATGGTGGGAGGTGGTGGTGGGGGTGGAGAAGGTGGTGATGGAGGATGCTGGGGTGAGATGGGTGATGTCTGAACGAAAGTTTCAGCAGAGAGGTCAGTGGTGGTTGTGGGAGTAGCTGTGGTTTCAATGGGTACTTCTTGTTCTGTGACTGGTATCCTGATAGTCTTACCTGCTCGTGGTAATGTGTCAACTCTGCGTTTGTCATACCTTGCGGACTGGCGGACTGCAGTGTGGACAACCTCTGGAACTCCTAAAGATTCTGACACTAATTTGAGGGTGTCAATGAACTGTTGGTCCACCCCCTCATCTGATAGCATTTCTTGCATCAAAGCTTGACCTGATACAAGAGAGAGTTGATGCCTTTCTTGTACTGCTTTGATTGTGTCGTATAACCTTTGTAGTTGAGCTGTATATGCTGGTGCACCTACAAGTTCTGGCACTTCTTGTTGCTCCTCCTGATGCTCTTGATCATAATCCTCCTCATCTTCCTCTTGTTCTTCATCTCCATCATCCTCTTCATCCACTTCAACTGTGGTGACAGGTGCTTGGGAGGTTGTGGCCTGCGTTTGCACGTTCTCCACTTGTTGTGCCTCTTCTGCCTCCAGCTCTACATCTTGTAATAATTGTTCGAAATCTTCATTAGTGAGTTCTTCCAAAGGTGCACCACTGGGAAATTCAAGATCGGTTGGGATAGGAGGGAATATCAAGGTGGAACCATCGGTGCTGCATCTTGGAAGTCGGAGTGTGAATGGTCGGACTCTTCGGGGTGGAGGGGTGACGTCTGGTGTTAGGGTGGCTCCACGTGGTTGAGCACATGGGACTTGTACAGTGCCTCTCATCTTCTTAGAAGGGGGTCCAGTGGATGTCCTGCCTCTAAACTGCTCTACACGATTCCACATTAGGGCCCGTTGAATAGGAATGTCATAAGCCAAACACCTATAAATGATTCTCGTCAGAGCACAGCAACCATATAAAACCTGTTTCCGCGGCCATCGTTTATGAGCTAGGTGTATCTGATCAATTATCCAGTGGGGTAAGTTGATGCTGAGGCTCTGTGTCTCTGCCAGATACAAACTAAACCAAATCTTCTTGGGCGGCATGGTGAATCTATCTTGTGCAGGAAAAGCAAAGTGTTGTATGCACATGCGAAGGTGTATCGCAATATTAGGCGTCATGGACACCATGTCCTTGAGTTTGGTGAGACTTCGATTCTTCATGTAATCCGGTACTAGGGTTTCCTTCTCTATAGGAATATGCATTCCGCGCATATCTAGAGCCTCTCTCACCAAGTTGTTTGATAGCCTGAACCTCTTGAGCTCATTCCCCTTTGTCAGAGATGGGATCACAAATGAGCTTGCACCTTTTGGGTTCTGGTTTGGAGTCAAGGTGTTGATGAGATAGTAGCATCGCATGAAGTCAGGTTTTGGGAGCCGTGCACTGAAATAGGCACTCAATCCTGCCTTTTCCCATATCAAACGTAGACCTTCTGCATTTTGTAATTTCTCAAATTCTCTTGTAAAGAAATGGTATCTGCCTTGCTTCCCATTGAAGTCCAACTCTGATTCCCATAGGTACGTTCCCTCACCCAAGGGTCCTGCCACTTCAGTAAACCAGTGGGAAGTCTTTCCTACGGGCATGGTGTGGCCACGCGGCGGGTCCGCAATAGGTATGATTTTGATGGCCCGCAATTCTTCTGGCCTTTCATTTGTCTCAGGCAAAACGGGTAAACTGTCTAAGTCCACCACTTGCTGGCTTGTTTCTGTTTGAGAGCTAGTTCCTGCTGCCTCAGCCATGTTGAAAACTTCGCAGCTGGTTCTGTGAGAATATATGAATAAATGTTAACATCGCAATGGACACAAAATGACACGGTGTCCCCTGTTACAACATTAACCTAAGGTGCAGGAGAGGTTAGGGGTTAATAAGTGCTCGATGCTTTTGTGTGTAGTTAGGAATTGGGTAGACCTAAGAGCTAAGCGGAATGATGTGGTGTGAGAGTGAAGTAGTTAGTAGGTGGCCATGGATTTACAATTGGAGTCCGGGGGTTTATTACAAGTTTTAGGTTGCCAAATGCCATGGATGGCTTTTGGACTTGGTTTTGTGGAGATTCGGGAGGGCTTTATAGGTGTGTCAGCTTGAAAATGAGGCCTTTTAGGGACCCATTTACAAGTGATTCTGTTCGTGCTCATTGGCCTTGGTGTGTTCGTGAGTGTTAAAAACGAGTGGATGCCGGCTCTGCGAGTGAATGGATCATGCTGTATAGGGTGTGTTCTTGGTGTAGCTATTTGAGCCCGCAAGCCTTAGGCACCCAAATTTGTCTTGATTGTGGGCTGGCCTTCATCGACTTCTTGGGCACCCAAATAGACTTCACGTTAGCAGAAGAACTTCTGAAAGACTTCTTATTAGTGTCGTGTTGTTGGTTACTAATAAGAGGCTTTGCCCATGTGGTTGGCTTGAGTGCAATGTTTGCCTTTCCGCACCCACACTTGTTTCACTAGCTGAGACATTTTGCTGCGCTGGTACTTTTGATCTCCGACATAGGTAGTACTCTGCTTCTTCTGCCTTTGATCCACCTTTGGTTGCTGCCTCCCTCTGGCCTTTGGAAAAGAAGGAAGTTCCGTTGCATCCCTAACTCCTTTTTTGCGAACATCATTCCTCTGCAACACATAGTTTTGGACAAGAACAGCATGGTCATCTTCATGTGTACTCCTGGAAGGACCACGAGTGTGTGCCTTTCCTAGTTCCTTGAGTGCTCCATTATCTAACTCTACTGTCATTCGACTATGATTGACCCATACCTGAAGAAGTCCACTTCTTAGGTTTAGGTTGACTGCATGATCATAGATCCAGTCCTGACCCAAGACAAGAGGCTCTGTGAGGTCCTCATCTTGACACACTAGTACTTTAACTGTCATTGCCTCATCATGAATATAGAGGGGAAGTTCCACCTCGCCCATGCAAGGGGTTTCCACGCCTCCCAATCCTATGAGATATGCTTCCACAGGATTGACAATTAATTGCAACTCTTGACAGTAAGACAATTTAACAGCACTAGTGGCTGCACCTGAGTCAATCAAGGCTCTTATAGTCCTTGCACTCTTTCCTTGCCCTATATCTAAGGTTATGAAAGGACGTCGATCAGTTATCCTATGTGAGCTAACACCTGAAACTTCACACATAGCCACGTGATATCCTTGATCTGCATATGCATCTGGCACAGGTTGCTCTCTACCTTGTCTTCTTAATTTCATTCTCTGTATGCGCTCTAGGGCTTCTGCTTGAGCTTCTTCTCGAGTTCGTTTTTCCTCCTCTTTACGTTGCTTAGCAGTACTGAGTCGACTTAGCATTTCCTCCGTGAGGGGTTCCTGATACAACTTGACTCTGCATCCGCTAATATAGTTTGGGAGAACATCACCCTCTAAAGTGGCTAGTTGTACTGCTCCACTCGTGGAGATCCTATTGATGATCATAGGTCCGTAGCCTCTCTTTTCTAGCTTCCTTGCGTGTTGTTTCAATGTGTAGACTAAAACTAGATCTCCTACTTTCAAGCCCTTATCCTTCACATGGGCGTCAAAGTATGCCTTCTGTCTCTTCTTAGCTGCATATATCCCTGCAGTTGCTCTCAGTCTTGTTTCTCCTAATCGTTCAAGGTCAAAAAGTCTAGAGGAGAGTTCATGACCCGTCCATTCGTGCTCTTGTGCTACTTTCAATGTAGGTATTAAGAAGTCCAAAGGTAGCACGGCGTTTTGGCCGAACACCATCTGAAAGGGGGTGGCTTGGAGTACCGTCTTGTAGGCGACTCGGTATGCCCAAACAGCATGGTGTAACTGTTTGTCCCAATCAGAGCATTTATTGTTCACTAATTTCGTCAATAGATTGCATAAGATCTTGTTGGTGCTCTCAGCCTGGCCATTTGCTTGAGGGTGATAGGGGGCAGACTTCTTATGAACTACCAAGAATTCTTGGAGTAGATTTTCAATCCCTTCGTTCAAGAAGTGAGTGCCTCTATCACTTATTAGCTCTATAGGTAGCCCATATCTTGTGAATACATTCTCAAACAAGAATTTAGCAGTTGTCTGAGCGTCGTTCTTTGTCGTAGCTTTTACCTCTACCCACTTAGTTTGATAGTCTGTTGCAACAATGACATATTCTGCATGAGAACCCTTAGCTGGGGGATTAATAGGACCTACAAAGTCTATTCCCCACTTAGAGAATGCACGTCCACCCATCATGGGTTTCAGTGGCATCTCATCTTTACGTATAGGATACTGAGTTCTCTGGCAAACATCACACCGTTTCACATAGGTATGTGCGTCCATGTGAAGGGTCGGCCACCAGAAGCCCGCAAATAGTAATGCCTTGATCACTCAATCTGGTCCAAAGTGTCCTCCTGCTACACCTTGGTGAGCAGTGTCCAAGATCTTGAGATACTCACTCTCATGGACACATAGTCTCAGGTAACCGTCTTTACCACGTTTGTATAGATTATCACCAATAAGTGAGTAATCTTGGGCTTCTTGTTCTAAACTCCTTTTCCTAGCCAGAGTCATGTCTGGAGGGAATGTTTTTGTCCTCAGGAAGGATACTAGTGGTTCACTCCAATCTGGCACTATGGACACTTGATAAAGAGTGGCATGTTCCACCGGTGGTTTAGTGCGACAGATTGGGCATTCTTTGCACAACTTTTGGACATCCGCTTCCATAGTTGGCCAATGCACTCCTAGTCTCCTTAGTGTTTGTAGGGTTCGTTGCTTTGAATAGTGTTGCTCTAATGCACCTACATGTGCTAATTGCAACCATTTTGCGTACTCATCCTCTTCCACACAACAGGCCAAGATCCCTTGATCTGTGTGCTTGTACATACTTCCAGCCATGATGTGATACTTTTGGGCTTTTACTACCTCCCTATCCTGCGTGTTTATTACTGGATGGTTAGGTCCGTATGTCAATACTGGCACTAATGGCTTAGCCCACTGTGGTACCACTTCCAAGTTAAACAAGTAAGCATCAGGAAGGTCATCTGACACTCCTTGTGGGGCTTCTCCAGATGTGAGCCTAGAGAGATGATCTGCTCTCAAATGAGTCCTCCCTTTCCTTACCACAACCTGAAAATCATATTCCATTAGCAAGAGAAACCATCTTACTAATCTTCCTGTATTGCATGGCTTGTTTACGAGATATAACAATGCTTGGTGGTCAGTAAAAAATTTAAACTTATTTGCAAGCAAATAATGTCTAAACTTTTTAACCGCATACACCATGCCTAAGCCTTCTCTCTCAGTAATGGTGTAATTTCGTTCAGCTGCATTCAATTGTCTACTAGCGTAGGCAATTGGAAGATCCATATTACCTTCACCCGTAGGTTGTGCGAGTACACATCCAATAGCATAATTGGATGCATCCACGTGAACATGGAATGGCTTGTTCCAATCTGGTGTGGTTAAGATTGGTGCTGAACATAATCACCGTTTAAGCTCATTGAAGGAATTCTCACATTCCTCAGTCCACTCAAAGTTTGTCAGAAGTCCGTACATGGGCTTTGCAATGACAGCATACATGTGAATGAACAGGCGGTAGTAACCACAATGTCCCATGAAAGCTTGTACTTCCTTGACATTCCTTGGCCTAGGTAGCTCTGCTATGGCTCTCACTTTCTCTTCGTCAGTAGATATGCCATTCTTTGACACTATGTGCCCTAGAATCTTGCCTTGCCTGACCATGAAAACACATTTTTCTGGGTTTAGGCAGACTTGATATTCTCTACATTTGTCAAAGATTTGTCTGAGTTCAGGAATATGGGTTTGTCTAATGTTGGAATGAGCACAAAGATCATCAACATAGACTTCTAAGTTTTTCCTCAGGAACTCCTTAAATACATGGCACATTATTCTCTGAAAGGTAGCTGGTGCATTGGTAAGCCCAAATGGCATTACACGAAAGGCAAATATACCCCACTCTGTGGCAAAAGCTGTCTTATGCTGATCTTCTGGAGCTATAGCTACTTGATTGTAGCCCGAAAATCCATCAAGGAAGCTATACACTTCCTTGCCTGCCACCCTTTCTAAGAGATGTTCTGTGATGGGAAGCGGATAGTTATCTCGGATTGTGGCTGCATTGACCTTCTTTAAGTTAATGCATACACGTAATTTACCATTCTTTTTGGGCACCACTACAATGGGGGATACCCATTCAGTGTGCTCAATTTCATAGATAAATCCAGCTTCAACCAGTCTATCTATCTCCTCTTTAATCTTGGCAGCATAATTATCGCTATATGTATAAGGCTTTTGCTTAGAAGGTTTGGCATCCGAGGTCATGGGGATAGTGTGTGAGCATATGTCTGGATCAACACCTTTCAAATCCTTGTAACTCCAAGCGAATACATCTCTGTATTCTCTTAGCAAGGCTATTAACGCATGCTCTTCTTCCTCTGTTAGGTCATGGCCTATGTACGTGCATCTCTCCTCTCCTTCTTCTAGGGCCACTACTATTTTCTTGGTGGTTTCTTTGTTATCATAGGCCTCTCCTGATTGTGCCTCTCGTTTAGGCATTCTTATCATGACCCTCCTGTCGTCTATCTCATACTTCTTAAAATTTTCTGGGACCTCAAACAAAGATTCTTCCTCTTCTGGTGAGACTTCTCTCTTCTTTCATTTCTTTCCTTCGGGGTCACATGTGTGGCTAATCTTACATCATTTGTAAGCTCTCCATGCCTCTGGGGTTGAAATTCTACTTCATGGAAGTATTCTTCGTCTGATGCAAAAGGTGGGTCCATAATGATTGACTCTAGATCGGAGTCACTTGCATCCTCAAATGCATCAGGGCTAGGTTCGCATTCTTCTAGAACTGCCTCTCCCATGATTGGCTCTATGGAGAAGACTGAAATGTCATAGCCATCTTCATCACAGTGAGGTGTCCATTGTTCCTCATTGATGGCTACATCCATGGTTGCTAGAATTTCTGCCCAGCCGTGAGGTTCGAATTCTTCGTCTGGAAAAACTACAGGTGCATAGGCTGGGTCTTGGATTGATCTATGGGTTTCTTTTGCACCTATCTCCCTGGCTTTTTCTCTCTTCTCTTCTTCTACTGCTACCTTACACATCCATAAGTGAGTGTCTTCATGCATCCATGAGGATCCTGATCCTAGGGAATGCACCGATTCCGTATCATCTTTGGCTCTATGGATGGGGTTCCATTGGATGGGAGGGACATCTCTATGAGAGTAATCTTTGAGATTCACTTTGGTCGTAACACCTAGGTGCTGCAGGTACAAAGAATTGGTTCCCCAATCCTGTACCACTTGCAACTGTCGCATAAAGGGTCGTCCCAAGATCATTTCATAGGCATGGTTCTTGCTAAAATCACATATGGCAAAGGTATGCTCAAACTCGACACCACAGGTGGTGAGAGTTATTCCTTCTAGCAATCCTAAGGGCCTCTCAATATGACCATCGGCCATCTGCAATTTCATCCTCGTGGGCCTTAGTGCTGGCTTGCCCCAACGCTTCCATAGGGAAGTGGTGGCAATCGCAACTCCTGCGCCTGAGTCCAAAATTGCCTTGGTGGTGTACTCCTGGTAGGTAATGGGAAGATAGGTGTTCCCTTCTTCACCTTCACACATATCTCCTATCTTATCCAAGGGTATCTCTGGCACTGTCCTATGTGATCCTACCTGGGAATGAGGTTTCACTATCACTGGTACTTGTTTGGCGACATGTTTCCATAATTCAGGTCTAACCTTGAGTAGCTCTTCTAACTTGAGATTGCGTTGCACTTTAGTGTTTTTCACTACCTCTGTGTTCCTAGGTAAGACTGAGTCCTCATTTCGTACCATGACCGTGGGAGCTCTCATACAAGTAGACTTAGCTTCCCATGGGCCTGTGAAGTGGGGTAATTCTTGTAGAGAGTTAGACTCAAAGTCTAGTCCGTCCTGAGAGTGGGTGCTCTCCTGCTCCTCATAAATGGATGGGATGTCTTGTGGGAATTGGTCGCGTGCATCATCCACAAGTTCAATAGGAGGAGGGACTTCACTCTCTTTAGCCCATTTGTCTTCCTGAATCTCGCATAGGAATTCTGGTGTGAACCGATTCATAGAAGATGATGTGTCTGGCTCCGTAGAGTTAGGCACATAGGCTTCAGGCACATAGGCTTCAGACACATAAGCTTCCTAAGCAGGAATGCTTAATCTTTCATTTGCCTTGTCCTTGTGTTGAGAGGCGGGTTCCTTTTCTGATTGTGCAATCAGCTTCTCTATTCTTTCTAGCAGTCCATCAAAGTGCAACTGCATCTTTGCTGAGCTAGAGATGTTAAATAGGCGACTGGCCTCAAACATGGTCTGAGCCAATTCCACCATCTTAGCACAAATTTTGGTTCGTTCTAACTCTAGTTCTGCTCTTGGGTAACACTTTTCATGATCAGTTACGTTTGGCCCTTCTTGGATTCTGGCCTAATATGCTTTAAGCATCATATTAAGGTCTTCGGGAGTGGGATCTGCTAGGACTGATCCTACTCTAGGGGGTGGTGGAATTAGTTGAGGCGGGTCGGAAGGTGGCGGGTGGGATGGAGTTGGGAATGGTGGAGGTGGAGTAGTGTGAGAGGGAGTTTGAGATGTGAGTTCAGTTATCCTGGCCTTTGTTTCTCTGAGGCTTTCCTCGAGTTCACTCATCTTTTTTGCCCATTGCCGTTTCATTCTTTCATGGCTATCTCTCCAAGCTCTAGTCCTCTTTTTTGTCATGCTCTCTGTTTCACTAACATCTGGGCTCTTCTCCTGGTTTACCCCTTGGTTTTGCTGCAATGCTTGAGCTCTAGTGATCACTTGCACAGGTGTAGTGGAAGTGACACTTCCTGTGGACTCTACCACTAACCCAATAACATTAATAGGAGTAATTTTTGGCATATTACTAGGATTAGTAGGGCAGTCTCGTAAGAGATGTTCCTTTCCATAGTCTTCACAAAAACCCTGGATCGTTACTGACTGGGATTGTGTAGGTGGAGGCAAGGGACAATCACGAATGAGATGATCACCTTGACATCTGTAGCATGGTCCTCTAGGGAATGGAGGTCTTACCTGCCTAGGTTGAGGCCTAGGATTGGGGTTTGTATACATGAGGTTTGTGTGATCTGACTCCCAACTAGGTTCATTTGGCTCTTCACTATAGTAGGACTCACCATGTTCAGGAGATTGCATGTAGTAAGCCTGGGGACTATCAACATGTGTAGAATCAAAGCTATGGTCACTGGGATCACTTTCTGAAAGTACTGGTGTTACATGGACTATAGCTCTATTCAGGTTTTCTTCTGCAGCAGCATACTTTACCGGAATCACATTAGCTGGAGCTGGGGGTTGTTGTGCCAGCACAGGCTAAGGCCTTTGTTGGTTTTGGTAGGGTTGGTAGGTTTGTTGAGGCCTAGCATACTGCTGAGGTGGGTACTGGTTCTGGTATCTTCGTTGTTGAGGGTATGGCTGTGGGTACGTCTGCCTAACGGTTTGCTTATTGTAGGGGCAATCTTGCGCGGTGTGATTGGTGTACCTTCGTTCTATAGTGCAGTATTGGCTACTAGGATTAACTTGGGGTTGAGCCATAATGGGACATACATTCGCCATGTGGTCGCCACCACAAGTATAGCACCTTTTCACAGGGGCAAACCTTGGGATTTGTTTGTTAGTGACACCTAATTTCTGAGCTACCTTCTCAGCAAGTTCCTCAATTGATGTGGATTGCGTGGAAGAGAGGTTAGAGGCACTATCTGAATCTTTGTATAACTTGGAAAGCTCTAACTCCTCCCCTAGGTTATCCTCGATGTCAATGCACATGTGCACACACTCTTCTATGGTCCTAGGGTCCTTCAAGTACACATAAGATCTCAATTTAGTACTTAGCAATCCATCCAGGAATAAAGCCACTTGCTTAGCTGGTGTGGGTAGCTCCGAAACAGGGCATCTTTCTAAGTATTGCCTAAATCTTCTTCCTGCAAGTCTCACGGTTTCTTGAGGGGTTTGCTTGAAGCTGTGAATCAGCGAGGAGGTATTATGCCTTATGCCACTCTTAGAGAATTCAATAATGAAAGCCTCTAGGAGTTGGTCTATGCTCCTGAATTGTCTTTCATTTAGTGGCTGAAACCATGTCAGCGCAGTGTTCCTAAGGGTTAGACCAAAGGCATTGTACTGCGTGAATAAATCCTCCACTTGTTCAGCTCTCAGGACTTGCCTAAACTCAGCCACATGATCGTATGGATCTCCAGTGCCATCGAAGTAGTTCTTCATGGACTTAACTAGCTGAGTCGGTCTCAAAGTCCTTGTGTGCTCTCTAGGTCGTGGTAGAGGGAACTCATCCGCATTTCTTTGATTCCTGTGAGCTCTAAGTATCTCAGGTTCTACTCTATTTGTTTCCGTCCTCGTTCTTTCTCTGCCCACTGGGTTGGCAAAGCTTACTTCTGGTCTATCTCTACTTCTGTCTCTTTGGATTCCATGAGCTTGGGATGTTCCAGCTCCAGGATGACCATAGGATACATTCGATCTTGGTTGGGGGAAAACGAATTCACCCTTCCAAGTGTAAGCATGCCTATCATTTTCTGTCACCACAAAGATCCTCTCCGAAGCGTGATCTAAGTAGGTCACTCTACCTGGGCTATCAGGATCCTTAAACTCATAGATCATGATTGTTCCTATATCAATTGGCCGATCAGGTTTGTACCTCCAAAAGGCTTCGTCAGTCTCTCGATTGAGGAGCAAATCTATGCTCTTATTATCCTGGGGAATCCACTCCGGTGTGATAATCCTAGTGAGAACCGATTTACCTCGAGGGGTTCTAGGTTCTGCCCCCATGTTTCCTTGCTCCAGGTCGCCTAAGTCTGCTTCGGGGATCACATTTCCAAATTCGTCCGTCCTATCTGGGTGACTGGTGACTACGTATATGGTTCCTTCTTTGTCCAAGTATGCTCCATTTTCAAACTTGACAGTTGGGTGCTCTAATCCAATGGATTGATCAAGATTCTTAATCTGTACCACAGATCTTCCTAGGCCGTCCTCATAGATGCTGGCACCTAATCGGTTGGTCCTAAGGTATTCCAACTGCGTTTTGTAAGGGCCTTCTACCCTATGCAAGTATGGCACTCCTGAACTTCCTGTAGGTCTCTCCATACCTTGAGACATCTCGGATTCACTAGTCTCAGAACTTGGGTAGTATGAGTGGTGGCTCAGCTGCTAGGCCCACGACCTAGCAGTGTGGTTGACACTAGCCTCTGAAGACCTAAGGCTTTGTCTATCCCTTACTAGATGTCGCCCTGATCTAAGGTTCATAAGCCTAGCTGAATAGCCCAATTTTACCCAAGTACAACCTCGTTGCAGAGTTCTTTTGTATCAGTTACTTGATTCTTTTTAGTTGATTCCCGTGTTAAAATTCTTGTCTGATATCACGTCGTAAGGTATATTTGAGTGTAGTTCCGCACTTAAAGTTGCTCGTTCCACGTTAAGTTCTTTTCCTTTAAAGTTCTCGATAGTACAAAGATTATGTCCTTAGCTTGAACTTGAGAGTTTAGGTCTGCTTCAACTTGATAATTGCCTATCGTCGCCATGAGTTACTCCTACCTCTAGTCGTTCTTAGCCTAAGCTAGGAATTGACAGAGAGGGTTGAAAGTTTCCAACCTTTTGTTTCCTGCTTGGTAGCCCTTGAATGCCCAGGAAGTGTGTTCTCAAGCTTGCACTTACACTTGCTTAGAACGCCTTTCGATGCTCTCAATAGATCTGTAGAGTTCCAAAGTTAGCTTTAAGATTTAAATTCCAAAGACAGAACCAATGATTCTTATTCCTGTAGCACAAATACTAATTTGCATAGTGATTTTTAGGAAAACAATTCTTAAGACCCTTGACTTTGATCCCTCTGGGTATGGTCAACTTCAAAATACCCTAGCTAAAAATCAATGCATTATCTTTATAAAAAATAGTTGAGGGCGTGTAGTATATGCCACGAGCTTTCCAACAAGCCCTAGAGCTCAAAAAATGGATTTCGTATGAAAAAGTTATGACCGTTCAGGGTTCTAGGGTTAAGACAGGGTTCAAACAGGATCACTGTGCAACAGGTTTTCCCCAAGTTGTTTCCCTAAGGCCTCCTTATGTGCTCTAGAGTAAAATGTTTATGCCCAAAATTAGCCCAACTCTTCAATTTAAAAACCCTAAAAATTTGGCTAAAGTTGGCTGTCAATCGCGATGGACAGGGTATCAATCGCGATGGACAAGGCATCAATCGTGATGGACAGAGTATCAATCGCGATGGACAGGCAGGTCAGTCAATCGCGATGGACAGAGTATCAATCGCGATGGACAGGCAGGTCAGTCAATCGCGATGGACAGAGTATCAATCGCGATGGATAGGCAGGTCAGTCAATCGCGATGGACAGGGTATCAATCGCGATGGACAGGGAGGCTGTCAGTCGCGATGGACAGGAGTCAATCGCGATGGACAGGGAGGCTGTCAGTCGTGATGGACAGGAGTCAATCGCGATGGACAGGAGGTCAGTCGGTCGCGATGGACAAGCAGGCTGTCAGTCGCGATGGACAGGCAGTCGGTCGCGATCGACAGGCTGTCGGTCGCGATGGACAGGCAGTCGGTCGTGATGGACAGAGCTGTCAATCGCGATGGACAGAGCTGTCAATCGCGATGGACTGAAATTTTGCAAGATTTTCAAAAATTTTGGTGGAAATGTGGTGTGCAGGGTCTCTAGTCCACTGTGGTGCACTCAGATTTACCAAAAGGTGAAAATTTCTGTCAATCGGGATCGACAGGAGTCAGTGACTGTGAGACAGTTCTGCACATTTCCGTACCTGCGCGACGTGCTGGAGGGGATGATGATGCTGAAACCTGCAAGAAACTCCAAAAGCATGCAGAAAATAGCACACAACAATTCGCTCTCTCGCTCTCTCTCACAAATGAAATGAGGGAAATGAAAGGAGGAAGGAGATATAGTCAAAAAATTGAAATTTTTCGCGATGATGGAGATGGAGGTGGGAGATGGTGATGATGATGATGGTCACCGATGATGGTGATGATGGTGATGAGGTGAGGAAAAGAAAATAAGAAAAGGGAAGGAATTACCTACAACGCCAACGTCCCAAATCTACGTCTTACCATCACACGCTCGTCCTCAAAGCTCGATCCCCGGCAACGGCGCCAAAATTTGGTGTAGCTCAGTGATGAGTAGCACCTCCTTTAATGTCAATCTGAGAAGACTTGAGGATGGTATGAAGACCTCGAGCAAGTGGAGGCACAAGTGCATGAGTGAGAAGCACACAAACATGCACACACATACACACACACGCGCACACACGGCAAGACAAAGAGTGAGAAGCAATGGAGTTCTTAGATTACTTTCAAAAAGCTACTACAAGTTCATTTCAATTATAAGCTAACCTCAAAAATGAGCTCTCTAGCTCTTTTTATAGTTTTTGACTAGGTTTTGGCCCTGTCCAGACCTAGTGTCCGGCCTAGTTAAAAATTAGGTTCCAGGGCCAATTCGAGGGCCTAAACGGAGTCTAAAAAATACGAAAATTGATATGTAGGTACTTCTAAGGCTCCTCAAGCTCAAGGACTCCTTGGCTTGCACAAAAAGGAGCTACAAAAATATGAAATGGTATTTACAATGATTGTTAGTGATAAGAATCACTGTTATAAAGATGTTGATTTGGAAAAATTTGAAGGGCCTATCTGCTAGATTTGCGTCGACTGCTTTGTCTACTTACTCCTTCACCTCGCTCTGACTCTCTCTGCTGGCTTCCTTGTCTAGTCAGTCCTTGGGTGCCCATACTGCTTTCAACACAGTGCCTGAACATCTTTAAGGAGCAAGCCAGTCATTCCTAAAACAGAAGAAAACCACTTAGAGGCCAATCAACATCATGGCTAATGAGAACTGTTACAATTGAAATTACATGTGCCCAAAAAAAGCTCTAGGACCCAGTCATCATCATTGGAGAATAGTTGAAGCAATCTCATTATGAGCTTTTGTGGCTTCTGATAGGGGTTAACCAATGTCCTGTCCCAAGCTACATGATGAAGTTTCTTGGTAACGGCTAGGAACATGAGCACATTTGAGATCCCATTCTCATTGCAATGCTCCCTGACTTTCCTTTTGCTTACTTCATCATAATATCCAACTGTAATGCATTCAGTGGAGCTCACAAACCTATGCAAAGGAGTGTGATTGATGTTTTTCTTCACCCTGCCAACAAGAACTATAAGTGACAGAGAGGATCATTAAAGCCATGGAGATAGAAAGAAGATTACTTACCATGTGAGGCACTCCACAACATGACATCTTGACTTCAGAGCATTTGAAACAGAGAAAGACTAGTCTCTGCTATGGAAAATTACTATCTTCCAAAGAGGAGACATAGTCAGCTCTGCAAAATCAGTGACCATCTTCGAAATCTGAGGGTGTTTGAAGGGCTCATCATCATTAACTGATCCCAACATCCTAAATCCATAGGGTATGTCTGCTATAAGAAGGGAGAAATGCTTTCTAGGCACAACAGTACAAATATTATTTACATCACTATAGAATACATTGTAATATACAAGCCTAAGGAGGTCTAGGGGATTTGAGAAACATTTCAGACTAGGTTCATCATCAAAATCAATCTCCTTGGCTTTCAGTCTAGATTTCTCATGCCTTGCTCTTTGAATGTGAGCCACGAATGTAGGGGGGCAATCATCTACGACCTCTGCAAACTTACTTTTCTTTGGTTTCTACAGAAAAAAGTGGAAAGACAATTAAATGAGCTCTTCAATATACCAAAGGAAACAAAAGGAATCGATGCATGACATCAATTTCGCATGTGGGTCGATGCCAGGCATTGAATTTCTACTGAAACTCGATGGTTGGCATCGATATCTCGCACAACTCGATGCCTCGCATCGACTTATTCCACCAGGTCGATGGCAGGCATCAACTTATGCCCCGAGGTCGATGTCAGGCATCGACTTATGCCATGAGCTCAATGCCAAGCATCGACTTATGGCACCAGGTCGATGTCAAGCATCGACTTATGCCATCACGTCGATGCCAGACATCGACATTCAGCAGTAAGTCGATGCCAGGCATCGAGTTCTAACTAAAAGCCAGGCATCAAATTGGTTAGGTGAATCAATACATCTAATCTAATAGCAAACCAGGTGTGCTCTCTGAAAGAGAACCTACCCAATCACGAAATAGGATAAAATATTCTCATAAAGCTTTGTATGATGATGTGGTCGGATAGTCTGTGTGGACCTCTATCCAAGAAAAGCAACCCAGCCTCTTCATCATCACCTCCTGAATCTTCATGTATACTTTATGACTACAATCAAAAAAATGAAAAAGAGACTAGGTTAGAACAGAAACATGGGAGGAGTGAAAAAGGATCTGAGAATAACATACATACTTATTTAGCTCAGTCACCATCTCCTCGAGGCTTAACTCCTTGAAGATTACCCTTGACAAAGTTGACATAATCAATGTATCATCTTTGATTCCTTGAGGGGCTCTCCATGGTGTCAGCTTCATGTCCTCAGGAGCCTCTTCAATTGAAAGGTCAACTTTCCTTCCCTTTCCCTTCAAATCAACCTGTGGGTCTGGCCTCGACTTCCGTTGCTTCTGGCCCTTGACCTCCTTGTTCTCCCACACTGTGAAAATCTTATATTGCAGATCCCAGATCTCACTTGTTCTGAATGCTAGTTGAAACCATGGATCATATTTTCTCAAAGCATCAGACTTTCTATTTTCATCTAGTGCAATGCCAACCTCAATAAGGCATTGCTTTTGTAGATTGGGATGTATTCTTCCAGCCTCCTTCATGAGACAATCTTCATATTCATGGTGGAAGAATTGAATTCTCTCTATGGAGGACATTTTTTGCCTATAGTTATTGTGGTTGTTGTGATCCCAAGCAAGAAGCTTGGCTTCCTCAGTTGTAAGACCAACATATATTTTGCACTCTGCATACCTAAAGAAGAATGTGGTGGGGTGCTCCTTCACTAGCTGTCTGCGGGCCTCTGCAGAGTGTGAACCACCAATCACATAATATGTATAATCCTCAAACAGACCCTCATTGAACTCCTCCACAGAGCTGCACTCATTCGGATCCACCATGAGAAGGAAAGGCACAACAATAGCATGAGGATTTATCTTCATTTTCTTCTTAAGATTCTGCACATGCAAATTGTGTGGCTCCCTTATCTCAAGGGGCCTCCTCCCTGTGACTGGATCCATTGGTGGCCAATGGATGATATTGATTGGTAGGTGGAACAACTGCCCCTTCTTCACAACTTTTCTTCTAGATATGTCCTCCCTCATCGTGTTCTGCTCAGTACCAAGAATACTCGAAGCAAGCTCCCCACCAGGTGCAACTATTATATCCTTAGAGCTAGAGCTTGAGTCAGAAGACTCCTCATCAGCAATTCTCTTCTTTTTCTTAAGGAACTTCTTCTACACGCACTGCTTACCCCTTGCCTTTACAGGGGTTGTCATCTTTTGTTGTGTTGGCATGATGTTGCACTGGATCCATAACATCAAGTCCTTAATAAGATTCAATGAGTCCCTCCATATCTCTGCAAGCCTCTCTGGAACACAGCACTCTGGGCACAAGAAATCCATCTTGCATATTACATTTCTTAAACCTTTCGATGTCTCTACCAGGACAAGGAGGTTGCTTGTCAGAATCCTCATCTTCATAATCCAGTTTGAACACAAGGCCATACTGAAAACCCTGTGTTGTCGCGATCTTTCCTCTCCCATACGCCGCTACGAACACAATTAGGACTGCATTCTTTTCTTCCACATATTGAAGGCACCACTCCAGGTTTGTCATGTCCCAGAGTGGAGGATCTAACCTTAAGACCTCTACATCCCTCGACCTTTCCTTCCTAGTTGCATCATCCTCAGGTATTTTGATGCTACTTTGTCCACTAGAAGACATTCCAATGGGATTGTTGGCCTTCTTAGAGGATAAGGATGCAATGTTTTTCTTCGGTTTTGCTTGGTGACCAATGCCTCTGTCACATTGTTGATCCATAGAGCTCATTGTCACTTTGAGCTTCTTGAAGGGCCTCTCACTTTTTGACTCAGCATCCCTAAAATGGGCTCGAAAATATCAACTCATACATTTATGTGTTTTTCAAGCTGCAAAGTCGATACAAGGCATCGAGTTGAGGGTGCAAGTCGATGCCACGCATCAACTTGAGGGTGCAACTTGATGCCACACATTGACTTTGTGTTAAAGTCGATGCCAAGCATTGAATTGACGGTGTAAGTTGATGTGTGGCATCGACTTGCACCCTCAAGTCGATGCCTGGCATCGATTTGGATCCTCAAGTCGATGCATCACATCGACTTGCACCCTCAAGTCGATGCCTGGCATCAACTTGCACACAAAGCCGATGCCTGGCATCGACTTGCACCTAAAAGTCGATGCCTCTCATCAACTTTGCACCCCAATGTCGATGCTTGGCATCGACTTTGAGGCCACATTCGATGCCACGCATCGACCTTCCAGGTCGATGCCAGGCATCGACTTGAGGGTGCCAAGCATCGACTTGATGGTGCAATTCCATGCTAGGCATAAACTTTAAGTGCAAGTCGTTGCCAGGCATCAACTTGAGGGTGGAAGTCAATGCCAGGCATCGAGTTGGACCCCAAAGTTGATGCGTGGCATCGACTTGCACCTTAAAGTCGATGCCTGGCATCGACTTACACCCTTAGGTCGATGCCTGGCATCGACTTGTACCCTCATTGGAGCTATACTTCATGAGCTAAGAAAAATAAAAACCTAGAAAGCATACTATTTACTCAAGGCATTGACTTACACCCTTAGGTCGATGCCTAGCATCGATTTGTACCCTCATTGGAGCTATACTTCATGAGCTAAGAAAAATAAAAACCTAGAAAGCATACTATTTACTCAAACATACAAAAGGAATCTTTTAGGAATCTTTTTTTGTGGTATGATTTTGTCTACCTCTTGGTACTCTTGCCAACATTCTTCTTCTCCATGAGAGTTGCCTTCCTGGTTTGTTGAGCTCTGTGATCCATTGCCGTCTCTGCTCTATTGCTCTCTCTTGCTCGCGGATTTTGGAAATGAGAATGATCTCCTCCTCTGCTATTTATAGACAATTGGGTTACTGAACCAGAAACTAACTGGATCTAACTAAATGAATCCTGTTGCTATCTAGATCTGCCAACTGATCTAACCAGGAAATACCACTCACACAAATAGGCTGTTTCACCTCAAGTTTAGTGAAATATTTATAGAACCTTACAACTATTAATATACATTTTCATGAAATTTACACTTCAATGGAAAGAGTATGGTATGTACATGAGGAAGTCTAGATCTCAAAGAGGGCAGGCCGATAAACGTAAACAAATGTCACGAAGAAGTTGACTTGATGATCGTTTCTTTACGTGTTTATTGCGTGAAACTTCCATTTTTCGAAATATTCTATATTATCAAATCCTAATTTGAAGATCAATAGCTGCAAAGACTTTAAAGAAAAACAAAAAGGAAGAAAAGTCCAACACTTGAAAGAAAAGGGCACAACTATCTTTAAAGAAAAAGGAAGAAACCTCTTAAAGAGGGAAAAAATCATCCCAATGGCCCTAGGTGTGTTCACACACATCACCACCGAAATATATCAACAATAACAAGAGGAAGTTGAAAAATTTGAGAAGAAAAACTGAAGTAGATAATAAGGAGAGACAGGGAATAAGATAAAGATTCAAAGTGTATAAGTAACCTTTTTGTTTACTAGCATGTCACTATAACTGACGCCTTTGATGTTTATATTCTCTAGATATGAAGAATGCAATCTCTTAGTAGGAGATCGATATGAAGAGGGCATGTCGATAAACGTAAAAAATAAAACCTAATCCTTGAAATCTTAGCCAAAGGTAAAATTTCTTCAAGTCGCCAATGGCACTACTCCCAACAACTTTAATATCTAATCCAATTAGAACTCAACTTTGATATATTTTGATTTACTCATAATACTAGAACTCAATGACTCATATCTACTTTGAAATTGACTGTGTATCTCATCTTTCAAAAGTGAATCAAATCTTTGGTTCCCATATAACTGTATATCTGAGTAATTAAGTACTTTAATTTTAGACTTTAAGTACTTTAATGTAATTTGATGCTTCATGCACTTTGATGTACTTTAATGAACTTTTGATTTCATATCTACTTGATGTGACATTTGATGTGACATCTTCACTTGATCTCAGACTTCTACTAATTTAAAAAGGTAATTCATCTTCAGTCTTCTTTGAACTGAGTGAAGATGAGCTCAATCTTTTCAATGGATGCTTGGGCACTAGCTTCCTCTGCTCATATTGTTACAGTTTCGGATTCATTGTTCTCAGTTGACCCTTTCCTCATAAATGATGATCCCTATGGTTTAGAACGTGGTGATGATTTTATGTTTTCTGTTGAGTCATTTAAGTTATCCAATTCACAGTGCAAAGCTGCTCAACCAAATGCACCTCTTGATCTCCCATCTGATCCAACCATTGATCTCCCTTCTGACTCAAGTGCATGTGGAGCAACACAAAGGCAAAGCAAGCTCAATCTACGTTTTAAAAGAAGGGCTCATGAAGTAAGTCAAAAAAGATTTACATTTCTTACTTCAGATAGACAGATTGCATTGGATATTGTGAAGCATTGTTGTGGTTTGAAATGTTTGTACAATTTAGCAATGAAGAAACTAAAGCACCTAAGAGAGAAATTCCTCCATTTAGATAGTGAAGGTCAGGATATATACCTTGTTTCTCACATGCAAATGATTGAGGATAACATGTCAGTAACACGTGTTGCTTTTGAATATTTCTTTAGTCAAGGGATGCGATGTTGTAGGGCTACATTTAAAATTGCAATGGGTGTGGGAAATTTTAGAATACATAGGTTTCAACAAGGGCTTATAAATGGGGATCTCAGACACGTTCCATGTTGGGACCAAAGGATCTGTTGGACGTCATGCAATGAATTGGATGATGAACTATTTTAGCTTGCATTGTGAGGTTATGCCTACAACTGGAAGGTTGCACTTGTCAGATAACTTTACTCGTGCATTGTGAGGTATTTCAAATATATAGAGAAGACATGGAAAATAGAAATGAGAATTATGTATTGTATTGTCACTTTACTCGATTATGGAAGCAAGACTTTAACAATGAGTATATTCCTCGTAAATTTACAATGGGTGAATGTTCAGTTTGCACCACTTTGAAAAACATGGCAAAGGGGGCTACAACACCACAAGAAAAGGATAATTTTAAAAACCTTCTTAACAACCATCATGAGAGTTAAGCTTTAGAGAGAAAGAAAGCAATAGCACTCAGAAATCCGGAGTGTTATATGTGTTTGTTGATCGATGGTATGGATAAAAAAAAACTTGTTTGCCACATTTTTAGCGCATCCCTAAGGACATTGGAGATGAAGTCCTTGTGCAAATGCATTTGGTTGGTGCTTTGGTATACAATGGAACTGTAATGTCCAAGGTTTTCTTCACATATCCGAATGTGCATAATGATCCAAACCTTACAGTTACTGTCATTCATCGGGTTTTGCAATCATGGAAGGGTCTTTTGCCACCAACTCTATATTTGCAACTTGATAATACTGCAAGAGAGAATAAAAATTCTATAGTCTTTGGATATTTAAGCATGCTTGTTGATAAAGAGGTATTTCAGAAGGTTAAGGTAAATTTCCTTCTGGTTGGCGACACTCATGATCACATTGATCAAATGTTCAATACTTTCTCTAAGAAGTTGGCACGTAACAATGCTTTTACTCTTCCGATTTTATCTGAGCTGATTTTAGAAGCATATACTCCAAAACCAGAAGTTCAACACCTCACACAGATTTATAACTTTAAGCACTTTTGCTCGATGGGCCTTGATAATAGTGCTAAGGTTTTGGCTCCATTGCACAATATTAGTTTCAACCATGTATTCTTGATGAGGAGGGTTGATGAAATAACCCTTTTATTTGCAAAGCAGTATTCATCTTCTCTTGGGTGGGAGCCTAAAGAGGGATGCAGATTCTTATTGCAGGTGCCTAATTTGTCTATAGTGTATGGTGTAGAACAATCACCATATGAAGATAAAAACAATACAGAAAGATGTGGAAATGTGGTTGATTAAAGTAAAAGTTGGATGCATGCACTCATTGAAAAGAAGAGACATATTGAGCGTGAAAAAAAATATGCTGGAGATCAAGATGTATCTTGGTAGGAGGACTTTTTCAATCATCAAGAAGAGATTATACAGTATACAATTGTAGGTCACTGGCCAGTTGATGTTCCATTCACATGGGATTTTTTTACACAAAGATCCGTGAATGTCGCCCAAGCATGTAATGCATATGCACTTCAAAGTTTTATACATCCACCAGAAAGAAATATTTATGTAGGCCCAAGGATGACAAAACAGGCAGAAGCAAGATGGCAAGGAAATTTAATAGAGATAAATGTTGGAACACTTATTGCAATACTTGCTGATGGTGATGAGGCTACCATACCATTTTGGATTGCAAAGGTTTTAGAGATAACTAAAGATATCAGAGAAGAATAGAGGCTTTGATGGTGCATTGGTATTACACTAAAAGTAGTAATGCATTCACAGGTAAATATAACTTAGAAATGGTGTGTGATACTAAACGAATAGGCTCAAAAAAGAAAAAGAATATTCGAAGCACATCCACTCTTAAAATGGATGATGTAGATATTCTTGTTTATTTTTTTTCCTTGACAAAAACAGGTCACTCGAGGAAAGCAACCATCAATATGATAAAACAAAAGCTTCCAAATGTATGTGGTACAGGAAATCATAGGCAAACAAGAAGATTTGTGCATGATACTGTAGAATTTTGTATGTATGTGGATGAAGATAGAGCTCTTGTGGATATAGAAGAAGAAGAAGAGAGCTCTCAACAGTGAGACACTGAATCAAGTGCATCAAATCGTGAGGGTGTGGACATAGATCGACATAGTTGTGAGTTGTATTGAAACTCTCTAACATTTTTAGTGCTTATGTAAATGCCTCGAAGTAGTTTGGTTAATGAAACCATGTTCTGTAGCAATTTCGAATAACAAACAGATATCCACCCATTGAAAATATGTCTTAAATGTTATTTTTGTTGGGAAAGATGAATGGATGCACCAAGAGACTGAGTAGGTATTGCTAAAGCCTGCTTTGTACCAGCCCTCTTTTGCTTCAGACTTGATAAGTAGACTGTCACTCTAGCACAATGGTGAGTACCAACGTGAGAAGATTCACCTCATAATTGTCAATCCGTGGAGACGTGAGGACTAGTATGAAGACTATGAGCAAGTGAGGGCACAAATGCGTGAGTGAGAAGCACACAAGCATGCACACACATACACACACACGCGCACACAAGGCAAGAACAAGGAGAGGAACAATGGAGTTCTTTGCATTAATCAAAAGGTCTCTTACATAAGCTCAATTCACAAACAATCTAACCCCAAAAATGAGCTCTCTAGCTCTTTTTATAGTTTTCTAACTAGCTTTGGTCTTGTCCAGACCTTGTGTCCGGCCTAGTTAAAAATTAGGTTCTAGAGTCTATTTGAGGGCTCAAACAGAGTCTAAAAATTATGAAAATTGATATGTCGCTAGTTCTAATACTCCTCAAGCTCGAGGACTCCTTGGCTTGCACAAAATGGAGTCTATTCTACCAAAAACGGGATTTACCATGTTTGTGTAGTGATTAAAATCACTTGAGTTGTAAATAGTCCATGGAAAAAAATGATTTGGCCTTGTTGCCGTATTGTGCATGACTCCTCTGTTGCTTTGTATGCCAACACGCCCCCCTTCCTAGCGTCTGTCGTCCCTGACAGACCTTTGTTCTCTCGGGTGGTCGATATAGTATTGGATGACATTGGTGGCAAGTTCATGTTCTCCTATCCTTAAGCCTCTTGCTAGATCAGCTTCCAATGCATCCCAGTTTATTGCACCAGGGGCCTCTGGTTGAGGGGTGGTGTAGTACTCAGAGTACATTGCTTGTTCACAAGCAAAAAGATGAAGCAGGTGTGTTGGCTTCGGTGCGAAAATCTCCGAGTGATACTCCCAGAAACCTGATCTGAACATTTCTTCGAAGGTCTGTTTGTAACATGCAGGGAGGTATTTGATGCGTGCATGCCAGGCGTAAGCCACACGAATACTGGGGGTGGTGCTCATGTCATACACCAAGTCATAATTTCCATTGCTAAACCCCAGGAGACGTACCTGTGGTGCGGCTGCATTTCTAAAAGTTTTCAGGACTACCTGCATCATATCTAAGATTTTAAGCATCATTTGCGCTACTACATCTTGCATGGGCTTCAATCGCGGCATCCAGTGGCGAATTGTTCCCATCATGTATGCTACCGACGGTGGTCCCTGTGGTGGCGCAATGTACGGATAGTTTAGCCATTCTTTGCATTGCGCATTGTTCTGCACTTTGATATTGAATGCCTTCCAAGACCTGCGGCGTGGAACTGGACCGTAGCATGGATTGTATAGGAGGTGTAAAGGCGCGTTGTTCCATGTGGGTAGCATTTCTGGATATGTCTCTAGAAGTTTCTGCCGCCAGGTGGGTTGACGAATTTTGCCTTTTTGCACCTCTGGAGGAAGGTCTTCGGGTTGAAATTGGGTAGCAAAGGTAGGAATCTGACCCGTGACTCTCTGTATTTCTGCATTATAATCAGCCAAGATAATATAATAAGGCCGGTATTGGAGTTCAGATGAGAGGATGAGGCGTCTCGATGACAGGTTCTTGAAGTAAGCTGATTGTAGCACAGTTTCCTCTATGACCCTCATGGCCTGATTTTGCACTACTGTGCGCTCTTCGTGCGAACTCCCGATTTCCTCCACTTGACGTAGCCATGGAGGCCGTGGTGCCTCGAATGTGTCCTGAGCTTCTTCTGTTTGTTGGCCTCCTGGGAATGGTTGTGGATCGTATTCTTCGTCAAACGTTTGTTCCACAGGAATTTGCACAACTTCTTCGTCAGTGGGAGCCTCTGGAGGGGAAGGTGGTCTCTCATATTGTAGTAGACGTGTCTGCAATTCGGTGACCTGTTTCTGGAGATCTTTTATGGCCTCTGAGTCTGTGAGAAGTGAAGCCGCAGAGGGGGTGGTTGGAGAGGCTGCTGTTGGTCCTTTTTGGTGTTTCTGCTTCAATTGTGCCAGTTCCTCCGATAGCTGATCATGTGCTTCAAGCAGCATGGCATAGTCTTCCAATATGATCTTGATATTATCGGGGGTCACTGCTTGAAACTTTGATGGGCTGATGGGTGCCCCTGGTGTGCTCTCAATAGCTGCTTCCAGGTTCTCTTGATTTTGTACTTGCAGGCATCAATTCTCTTCCTGAGCGGCCGCAAGATGGCGTTTGAGTAGAGCCATATTTCGTTGAAGCTTGGAGTTGCGTTCCAGCTGTGTCCGTAGGTGACCTTCTACCACCTGTATCGCTTCCTGATCTGTGTTCTGTAACTGTACCTCCAATATGCCATGAGCTTCTTGGAGAGTTTGGAATTGTGTGTGGAGGCGAGCATTTTCCTCCTCTAGTGCCGCGAGGCAGTGCTGTAGTGTCTTTGAGTGCTCGTGCAGGCGTTCATTCTGTTGCTGGAGCTGAATGTAATCTGTCCTTAAGTTTGATATACAAGCTAGCATGGTGTCTAATGCATTTCCTATAGATGAGTGGGTGGTGTTTACAGCGGAAGATGCATGGGAAGGGAATTGGGGAAGGGGAAGAGTGAATGATGTGTCTATTGAAGTCGTGTGTGTGAGTGAAATTGGTGGAGGGGGAATGGGAGGAGGTGGAATCGTGGGGGGAGGTGCCGTGGATGGTGAAATGTCCATACCTTCAGGAGTGGGTGCGAGTGTGGGGTCTGCCATATACATTGGAATGGTAGGTAGTGTGTGTGTGGAAGTGGTGAATAGATGAGAAGTGGGGTGGGGAGCTGAAAAGAAAGGAAATGGTTGAGACCTGGGTTGAAAAGCTCTAGCCAGGAGGTCATGAAGGGATTGTAGAAATGGAGAGATGGAGGTCGGGGGTTGAGGTCGTAGATTTGAGGAGGGCATGAAGGGTTGCGTGGTAGCAGGGAAACCCATGAATGTGGATCGAAGGTCAGGATGACCTATGGCTGAGGGCATGGGGGATGGTTGCCCTAGGGCAGGCTCTATGAGCGGTTCGGTGGATTGTGTAGTGATGGGGGTTGCTTCAAAGATTGGGTTATCAGTGGTAGAGAATAGGGTGGAACTAGAGATGGGAGTACGGAAGATGAAGGTTGGTTCGGTGGGTTGAGTGGTCAAGGTGATTTCCACTGTTTCTGCTCTAGGAGGCGATGGTGGGGGTGTGGGTGGTTGTGGCTCGGTGGACTCCTCATGGGTGACTGGGTGCTCTTGGCTAGCTGTTTCGGTTGCTTGGGAGGTTGTCCTGATAGGTTCAGATGTAATAGTTGGCTCTTCTACAGTTGTAATGGGAATCTGGATATTCTTACCTGAGCGTGGTCGTGTCTGGAACCTTCGTGGATCATATTGAACTGGAGACCTCCGAATGGCAGTGCGCACTGCTTCCACTACCCCATATGTTTCTGCCATCAATAAGAGACCTTCCCTATACTCTGAGTCAACTCCTGCTTCTTCCAACAACTGAGTCATGAGTACTCTGCTGCTCTGTTCGGTGAGCAGTTGTTGCGATCGCACTCTTTCCATAATCTGATACAGCCTTCGGAGTTCTGCTGTATAGGCTGGGGCTTCAGTGGTCTCCTCTTCATATGCTCCTTCTTCTTCTAGGTGTCCTTGTTGTTGACCTTGCTGAGCGTCACTCCAATGTACATGTCGGCCGTCAGTAGATTTTCTTCTTCTTCGTGACGATGTGCCTTGTTCTTCTGCATCTGAATAAAACTCTACATCAGAGAATTGTGTACTTTGTAAGAATGCTTCGAAGTCCTGGGGATCCATTACTTCAGCATCTCCAGTTGCAGCGAATTCAAATTCAGGTGGAGCAGGAGGAGCCGATGGGGTAGCTTGTGTCGTAGTTTCAGATCCCGACCTGGGTATCCTAATGGTAAAGGGAGGTACAGTGGTCTCCCTTCGTGGCGATACCTCAGGAGTAGTCAAAACTTCCCTTGTCTGGACACAAGGGATCGCACCCCTCATGCGCTTGGATTGATGTGTGGACGTCTTGAGCTTCTTAAACATTTGTAATTGTGCCCAAGTTAAGGCACGTTCAATGGGAACATTGTATGCCAAGCACCGGTAAATAATGCGTGTGATTGCACAGCAACCGTTCACCACTAATTTCCTAGAAGACCTTTTATTTGCTTCATACAATTGATCTATAATCCATACTGGTAGCTTAATTGGTAACGCACTTGCTTCCGCTAAGTAGAGAGCGAACCAGATTCTCTTGTGTGGTTGTGTGAAGCGGTCTTGGCCGGGGAAAGCAAAATGTTGCATGCACATACAGAGAGGGATGGACACGTTTGGTGTGAGTGCTGCCATGTCTTTAAGCTTCAATAGTTTCCTATCCTTCAGGTTAGTGGGAACGAGAGCATCCTTTTCAGAGGGTACATGTGTGCCGTGCATATTCAAAGCATCGCTCACCAACTCCACAGTAAGTTCAAATCTCTTCAACTCGTTGTTGCCCAGCAAGGAGGGAAGAACAAATGATCCGGGTTTGTCCTTTTCTTCATTAGCTTGTAATGTGGAGACCAAATAGTAGCATCGGAGGAGATCTGGTTTAGGTAGTGGGGCTTCAAAGTATTCTGCTAGCCCTGCTCGTTGCCATATGGTCTGGAGATCCTCGGTGTTCTGTAAAGTCTCGAACTCCTTTGAGAAAAATTGGAATCGAACCCATGATCTGTCATACTCGCACTTAGACTCCCATATATACTTGGCCTCTCCTAATGGACCTGGCATGCCATTGAACCAATGAGAATTGGCATGGACTCTTTCTGTGATCCCTGTGGGTGGATCCGGCACCGGGATTTGCTGAAGGTGTTGCAGCTCCACAGGTCGTTCAGTTGGTGGCACATCCACAGGGAGACTATCCACATCGATTCCTGCAGTAAGTATTCCTACTTGTGAGCTCGGACCTGTCGCTTCTGCCATTTTACTTCTTGCCCTCTGATTCTGTGAGAATATAGAACCACGTGTTAACATCGTAATGGACAGAATAAATCCGTTGTTGTCCCCGTTACAACATCAACATGAGGTAGATGGTGAGTTAGTGGTTAGTAAGTGCACGAAGACGGTGTGTGTAGTTAATGCTTGGGTAGTCTTAGGAGACTAATGCCGTTAGTAAGTGGGGATGAATTTACAAATTGGGGTCGGGGGGTTTATTACAGGTCTTAGGCTGCCAAATGCAGTGGATGGGTTTTGCTCTTGGTTTCGTAGAGACACTAGAGGGTTTTATAGGTGTATCGGCTTGAGAATGAGGCTTTTTAGGGACCCATTTACAAGCGATTATGTTCGTGCTCATGGGCCTTGGTGTGTTCCTGAGTGTTGGAAACGAGTGAATGCTGGCTGCGTGAGTGAATGGGTTATGCTGTATCGGTTGTGGCTTCGGCGTAGCTATTTGCGCCCGCAAGCAAGCCTTAGGCACCCAAATTTGTCTTGATTGTGGGCTAGCCTTCATCGACTTCCTGGGCACCCAAATAGTTTTCACGTTAGCAGAAGAATTCCTGAAAGACTTCTTATTAGTGTCGTGTTGTTGGTTACTAATAAGAGGCTTTGCCCGTGTGGTTGGCGTGAGTGCAACCGGGTGTTCGCCTTTTCGCACCCACACTTGGTTTACTTGCTGAGACATTTTGTTGTGCAGGTAATTTTGATTTCTGGCATAGGTAGTACTCTGCTTCTTCTGCCTTTGATCCACCTTTGGTTGCTGCCTCCTTCTGGCCTTTGGAAAAGAAGGGAGTTCCGTTGCATCCCTGACTCCTTTTTTGAGAATATCATTCCTCTGCAACACATAGTTTTGGACAAGAACAGCATGGTCAACTTCATGTGCACCCCTGGAGGGACCAGGAGTCTGTGCCTTTCCTAGTTCCTTAAGTGCTCCATTATCTAACTCTACTGTAATTCGACTATGATTGACCCATACCTGAAGAAGTCCACTTCTTAGGTTTAAGTTGACTGCTTGGTCATTGATCCAGTCTTGACCCAAGACAAGAGGTTCAGTGAGATCCTCATCTTGACACACTAGTACTTTAACTGTCATTGCCTCATCATGAATGTAGAGGGGAAGTTCCACCTCGCCCATGCAAGGGGTTTCCACGCCTCCCAATCCTATGAGATAAGCTTCCATAGGATTGACAGTTAACTGCAACTCTTGACAGTAAGACAATTTAACAGCACTAGTGGCTGGACCTGAGTCAATCAAGGCTCTTACGGTCCTTGCACTCTTTCCTTGTCCTATATCTAGGGTTATGAAAGGACGTCGATCAATTATCCTATGCGAGCTTGTTCCTGCGACTTCACACATGGCCATAGGATATCCTTGATCTGCATAGTCATTCGTTCTAGGCTGATCTCTATTTTGCCTCCGTAACTTCATCCTTCTGATGCGTTCTAAAGCTTCTGCTTGAGCTTCTTCTCGAACTCGCTTTTCTTCCTCTTTGCGTTTCTTAGTAGTGTTGAGTCGGCTAAGCATTTCCTCCGTGAGGGGTTCCTGATACAACTTGACTCTGCAACCGCTAATATAGTTTGGGAGAATGTCACCCTCTAACGTGGCTAGTTGTACTGCTCCACTCGTGGAGATCCTATTGATGATCATAGGTCCGTAGCCTCTCTTTTCTAGCTTCCTCGCGTGTTGTTTCAGTGTATAGACTAAGACTAGATCTCCTGCTTTCAAGCCTTTATCCTTCACATGGGCATCAAAGTATGCCTTCTGTCTCTTCTTAGCTGCATATATTCCTGTAGCTACTCTCAGTCTTGTTTCTCCTAATCGTTCAAGGTCAAAGATCCTAGAGGAGAGTTCATGACCTGTCCATTCGTGTTCTTGTGCTACTCTCAATGTAGGAATCAAGAAGTCCAAGGGTAGCACAGCGTTTTGGCCAAATACCATCTGAAAGGGGGTGGCTTGGAGTACCGTTTTGTAGGCAACTCGGTATGCCCAAACAGCATGGTGTAGCTGTTTGTCCCAATCAGAGCGTTTTGTGTTCACTAATTTTGTCAGTACATTGCACAAGATCTTATTAGTGCTCTCAGCTTGTCCATTAGCTTGAGGGTGATAGGGGGCAGACTTCTTGTGTATTACCAAGAATTCTTGGAGTAGATTTTCAATCACTTCGTTCAAGAAATGAGTGCCTCTATCACTTACAAGCTCGATAGGTAGCCCATATCTCGTGAATACATTCTCAAACAAGAATTTAGCAGTTGTCTGAGCATCGTTCTTTGTCGTAGCCTTTACTTCCACCCACTTGGTGAGATAATCTGCTGCAACAATGATGTATTCCGCATGAGAACCCTTAGCTGGGGGATTAATAGGACCTACGAAGTCTATTCCCCACTTAGAGAACGCACGTCCACCCATCATAGGTTTCAGTGGCATCTCATCTTTGCGTATAGGATACTGAGTCCTCTGACAGACATCACACCGTTTCACATAGGTATGTGCATCCAGGTGAAGGGTAGGCCACCAGAAGCCCGCAAATAGTATTGCCTTGATCACCCGATCTGGTCCAAAGTGTCCTCCTGCTACACCTTGGTGAGCAGTTTCTAAGATCTTAAGATATTCACTTTCATGGACACATAGCCTCAGGTAACCATCTTTACCACGCTTATATAGATTATCACCAATGAGTGAGTAATCCAGGGCTTCTTGTTCTAAACTCCTTTTCCTAGCCAGAGTCATGTCTGGAGGGAATGTGTTTGTCCTCAGGAAGGATACTAGAGGTTCGCTCCAATCTGGCACAATGGACACTTGATATAGAGTGGCGTGTTCTACCGGTGGTTTAGTGTAACAGATTGGGCATTCCTTGCACAACTTTTGGACATCCGCTTCCATAGTCGGCCAATGCACTCCGAGTCTCCTTAGGGTCTGTAAAGTTCGTTGCTTTGAGTAGTGTTGCTCTATCGCACCTACATGTGCTAATTGCAACCATTTAGCGTACTCATCCTCTTCTACGCAACAAGCCAAGATCCCTTGATCTGTGTGCTTGTACATACTTCCTGCCACGATGTGGTACTTTTGGGCTTTTACAACCTCTCTATTCCGTGTGTTTACCACTGGATGGTTAGGCCCGTATGTCAATACTGGTACCAATGGCTTAGCCCACTGCGGTACAACTTCCAAATTAAACAAGTAAGCATCAGGAAGGTCATCTGACACTCCTTGTGGGGCTTCTCTCGATGTGAGCCTAGAGAGGTGATCTGCTCTCAAGTGATTCCTCCCTTTCCTTACCACAACCTCAAAATCATATTCCATTAGCAAGAGAAACCATCTCACTAATCTTCCTGTATTGCAAGGCTTGTTTACGAGGTATAGCAATGCCTGATGATCAGTAAAAAATTTAAACTTATTTGCAAGCAAATAGTGTCTAAATTTCTTAACTGCATATACCATGCCTAATCCTTCTCGCTCTGTAGTGGTGTAATTCCGTTCAGCCGCATTCAATTGTCTACTGGCATAGGCAATTGGAAGATCCATATTACCTTCACCAGTAGGTTGTGCAAGCACACATCCAATAGCATAATTGGATGCATCCACATGAACATGGAATGGCTTATTCCAATCTGGTGTGGTCAAGATTGGTGCTGAACATAATCTTCGTTTAAGCTCCTGGAAGGAATTCTCACATTCATCCGTCCACTCAAAGTTAGTCAGAAGTCCGTACATGGGCTTTGCAATGACAGCATACATGTGTATAAATCTTCGGTAATAACCACAATGCCCCATGAAAGCTTGTACTTCCTTGACATTCTTTGGCCTAGGTAGCTCTGCTATGGCTCTCACTTTCTCCTCCTCAGTAGATATGCCATTCTTTGACACTATGTGCCCTAAAATCTTGCCTTGTCTGACCATGAAAACACATTTTTCGGGGTTTAGGCAGACTTGATATTCTCTACATTTGTCAAAGATTTGTCTGAGTTCAGGAATATGGGTTTGTCTAATATTGGAATGAGCACAAAGATCATCAACATAGACTTCTAAACTCTTCCTCAGGAACTCCTTAAACACATGGCACATCAGCCTCTGGAAGGTAGCTGGTGCATTGGTAAGCCCAAATGGCATTACTCTAAAAGCAAAAATGCCCCATTCTGTGGCAAAGGCTGTCTTATGCTGATCCTCTGGAGCTATGGCTACTTGATTGTAACCCGAAAATCCATCAAGGAAGTTGTAGACTTCCTTGCCTGCCACTCTTTCTAAGAGATGTTCTGTGATGGGAAGCGGATAGTTATCTCGAATAGTGGCTGCATTAACCTTCTTCAAGTTAATGCATACGTGCAGCTTTCCATTTTTCTTGGGCACCACTACGATGGGGGATACCCATTCAGTGTGCTCAATTTCATAGATAAATCCAGCTTCAACCAGTCTATCTATCTCTTCGTTGATCTTAGCAGCGTAATTATCGTTATATGTATAGGGCTTTTGCTTAGAGGGTTTGGCATCTGAAGTCATGGGGATGGTGTGTGAGCATATGTCCGGGTCAACACCTTTCAAATCCTTGTAACTCCAAGCAAATACATCTCTGTATTCTCTTAGCAAGGCTATCAACACATGCTCTTCTTCCTCTGTTAGGTCGTGGCCTATGTACGTGCATCTTTCCTCTCCTTCTTCTAGGGCCACTACTATTTTCTTGGTGGTTTCTTTGTTATCATAGGCCTCTCCTGATTGTGCCTCTCGTTTAGGCATTCTTATCATGACTCTCCTGTCGTCTATCTCATACTTCTTAAAATTTTCTGGGACCTCAAACAAAGATTCTTCCTCTTCTGGTGAGGCTTCTCTCTTCTTTCGTTTCTTTCCTTCTTCCTTCGGGGTCACATGTGTTGCTAATCTTACATCATTTGTAACCTCTCCATGCCTCTGGGGTTGAAATTCTACTTCATGGAAGTATTCTTCATCTAATGAAAATGGTGGGTCCATAATGATTGACTCTAGATCGGAGTCACTTGCATCCTCAAATGCATCAGGGCTAGGTTCGCATTCTTCTAGAACTGCCTCTCCCATGTTTGGCTCTATGGAGAAGACTGAAATGTCATAGCCATCCTCATCACAGTGAGGTGTCCATTGTTCTTCATTGATGGCTACGTCCATTGTTGCTAAAATTTCTGCCCAGCCATGGGGTTCAAATTCCTCATCAGGAAAAACTACAGGTGCATAGGCTGGGTCTTGAATTGATCTATGTGTTTTTTTTGCACCTACCTCTCTGGCTTTCTCTCTCTTCTCTTCTTCTACTGCTACCTTGCACATCCATAAGTGAGTGTCTTCATGCATCCATGAGGATCCAGACCCTATGGAATGCACCGATTCTGTATCATCTTTGGCTTTATGGATGGGATTCCATTGGATAGGAGGGACATCTCTATGAGAATAATCCTTGAGATTGACTTTGGTCGTAACACCTAAGTGTTGCAAATACAAGGAGTTGGTTCCCCAGTCCTGTACCACTTGCAACTGTCGCATGAATGGTCTTCCCAAAATCATCTCATAGGCATGATTTTTGCTAAAGTCACATATAGCAAATGTATGCTCGAACTCGACACCACAAGTGGTGAGAGTTATTCCTTCTAGCAATCCTAAGGGTCTCTCAATATGACCATCCGCCATCTGCAATTTCATCCTCGTGGGCCTGAGTGCCGGCTTGCCCCAACGCTTCCATAGGGAAGTGGTGGCAATTGCAACTCCTGCACCTGAGTCCAAAATTGCCTTGGTGGTGTACTCCTGGTAGGTGATGGGAAGATAGGTGTTCCCTTCTTCGCCTTCACACATATCTCCTATCTTATCCAAGGGAATTTTTGGCACCGTCCTATGGGATCCTACCTGGGAACGAGCTTTGACTATTTCTGGTACTTGTTTGGTGACATGTTTCCATAATTCAGGTCTAACCTTTAGTAGCTCTCCTAACTTGAGATTGCACTGCACGTTAGTGTTCTTTACTACCTCTGTGTTCCTAGGTATAACGGAATCTTTGTTTCTTACCATGACTGTAGGTGCTCTCATGCAGGTGGACTTCGCTTCCCATGGGCCTGTGAAATGGGGTAGTTCTTGTAAAGAGTTAGACTCGAAGTCTAATCTTTTTTGAGATTGGGTACTCTCCTGCTCTCCATAAATGGATGGGATATCTTGTGGGAATTGGTCATGTGCCTCATCCACAAGTTCAATAGGAGGAGGGACTTCACTTTCCTTAGCCCATTTGTCTTCTTGAATCTCGCGTAGGAATTCTGGTGTGAACTGATTCATAGAAGATGATGTGTCCGGCTCCGTAGAGTTAGGCACATAGGCTTCTTGAGCAGGAATGCTTACTCTTTCACTTACCTTGCCCTTGTGTTGAGAGGCTGGTTCCTTTGGTGATTGTGCCATTAGATTCTCTATTCTTTCTAAGGAGGGGAAGTTGTCTGGTTCAGTGGAATTGGCCACATAAACTTTTGATGGGGGATGGGTCATGTTTTTGCTTGCTTTCTCCCTTTCTTGATTTTTTTCTTCCTTGGCCGATCTAGCGATTATGCCCTCTAACTTCTCTAGAAGTCCATCCAAGTGTAATTGCGTCTTGGCTGAACCCGAGTAATTGAAAAGGCGACTGGCTTCAAACATAGTCTGAGCCAATGCTACCATTTTCGCGCAAAGCTTGGTTCTTTCTATCTCTAGATCAGCCCTAGGGTAGCACTTATCATGATCCATGACATTTGGCCCTTCTTGGATTTTGGCCTGATATGCTTTAAGCATCATGTCTATGTCTTCAGGAGTGGGATCAGCTAACACTGATCCTACTCGGGGTGGTGGGTGGGTTACGTGGGGTGTGTTAGAGGGTGGAGGGATGGAGGGTGACGGGGATGGTAGCGGTGGGAATGTGTGAGAGTGCGGTTGAGATGTGATCTCTATGATTTTTGCTTTGGTTTCTCTCAAGCTTTCCTCAAGTTCACTCATCTTCTTTGCCCATTGCCTTTTCATTCTTTCACGACTATCCTTCCAGGCTCTAGTCCTCTTTTTGGTTATGCTCTCTGTTTCACTCGCCTCTGGGTTCTTATCCTGGTTTACCCCTTGATTCTGCTGCAATGCTTGAGCTCTAGTGACTACCTGTACGGGAGCAGTGGAAGTGACACTTCCTGCGGAATCTACCACTAACCCAATAACGTTGATAGGAGTGATTTTTGGCATATTATTGGGGTTCTTTGGGCAATCTCGTAAGAGATGCTCTTTTCCACAATCTTGGCAAAAGCCTTGGATCGTCACTGACTGAGTTTGTGTAGGTGGAGGTAAGGGACAATCACGAATGAGGTGATCTCCTTGACATCTGTAGCATGGTCCTCTAGGGAATGGGGGTCTTACCTGCCTAGGTTGAGGCCTAGGGTTGGGGTTTGCATACATGACGTTTGTATAATCTGACTCCCAACTAGGTTCATTTGGCTCTTCGCTGTAATAGGACTCACCATGTTCTGGAGACTGCATGTAGTACGCCTGGGGACTATCAACATGTGTAGAATCAAAGCTATGGTCACTCGGGTCACTTTCAGAAAGCAAGGGTGTTACAGGGACTATAGCTCTATTCAGGTTTTCTTCTGCAACAGCATACTTTACCGGAATCACATTAGCTGGGGCAGGGGGTTGTTGAGCTAACACTGGCTGAGGCCTTTGTTGGTTTTGGTAGGGTTGCTGATACGGCTGTTGTGGCCTGCCATATGGTTGTGGAGGGTACGGGTTCTGGTATCTTCCTTGCTGCGGGTATGGCTGAGGGTAGGGTTGCCTAACTGCCTGCTTGTTGTATGGGCAATCTTGTGCGGTGTGATTGGTGTATCTCCGTTCTATGGTGCAGTACTGGCTACTAGGATTAACTTGGGGTTGAGCCATAATGGTACATACGTTCGCCATGTGGTCGCCACCACAAGTATAGCACCTTTTCACAGGGGCAAACCTAGGAATTTGTTTACTAGAGACGCCTAATTTTTGAGCTACTTTTTCCGCAAGTTCCTCGATTGATGTGGATTGCGTGGAAGAGATGTTAGAGGCACTATCCAAATCTTTGTATATCTTGGAAAGCTCTAACTCCTCCCCTAGGTTGTCCTCAATGTCAATACACATGCGTACACACTCTTCTATGGTCCTAGGGTCCTTCAAGTACACATAAGATCTCAGTTTAGTACTTAGCAATCCATCCAGGAATAAAGCCACTTGCTTGGCTGGTGTGGGTAGCTCCGAGACGGGGCATCTTTCTAAGTATTGCCTAAATCTTCTTCCTGCAAGTCTCACGGTTTCTTGAGGGGTTTGCTTGAAGCTGTGAATCAGCGAGGAGGTATTATGCCTTATGCCACTCTTAGAGAATTCAATAATGAAAGCCTCTAGGAGTTGGTCAATGCTCCTGAACTGCCTCTCATTTAGTGGTTGAAACCATGTCAGGGCAGTGTTCCTAAGGGTCAGACCAAAGGCATTGTACTGTGTGAATAGATCCTCCACTTGTTCAATTCTCAGGACTTGCCTAAACTCAGCCACATGATCGTATGGATCTCCAGTGCCATCGAAGTAGTTCTTCATGGACTTGACTAGCTGAGTCGGTCTCAAGGTTCTTGTGTGCTCTCTAGGTCGTGGTAGAGGGAACTCATCCGCGTTTCTTTGATTCCTGTGAGCTCTAAGTATCTCAGGTTCTACTCTATTTGTTTCCGTCCTCGTTCTCTCTCTGCCCACTGGGTTGGCAAAGCTTACTTCTGGTCTATCTCTACTTTTGTCTCTTTGAGTTCCATGAGCTTGGGATGTTCCAACTCCAGGGTGACCATAGGATACATTCGATCTTGGTTGGGGGAAAATGAATTCACCCTTCCAAGTGTAAGCATGCCTATCATTTTGTGTCACCACAAAGATCCTCTCCGAAGTGTGATCTAAGTAGGTCACTCTGCCTGGGCTATCAGGATCCTTAAACTCACAGATCATGATTGTTCCTATATCAGTTGGTTGATCAGGTTTATACCTCCAAAAGGCTTCGTCAGTTTCTCGATTGAGAAGCAAATCTATGCACTTGTTGTCTTGGGGAACCCAATCAGGTGTGATAATCCTAGTGAGAACAGATTTGCCTCGGGGTGTTCTAGGTTCTACTCCCATGTTTCCTTGTTCCAAGTCACCTAAGTCCGCTTCTGAGATTACATTTCCAAATTCATCTGTCCTATCTGGGTGACTGGTGACTACGTATATGGTTCCTTCTTTGTCCAGGTATGCACCATTTTCAAACTTGACTGCTGGGTGCTCTAGTCCTATGGATTGATCAGGATTCTTAATCTGTACCACAGATCTTCCTAGGCCGTCCTCATAGATGCTAGCACCTAATCGGTTGGTCCTAAGGTATTCCAACTGTGTTTTGTAAGGGCCTTCTACCCTGTACAAGTAAGGCACACCTGAACTTCCCGTAGGCCTGTCCATGCCTTGAGACATCTCTGACTCACTGGTCTCAGAGCTAGGGTAGTACGAGTGGTGGCTCAACTGCTGGGCCCAAGACCTAGCAGTGTGGTTAACACTAGCCTCTGAAGACCTAAGGCTTTGTCTCTCCCTTACTAGATGTCGTCCTGATCTAAGGTTCATATGCCTATCTAAGTAGCCCAATTCTTTGCCCAGAGTACAACCTCGTTGCTGGTTACTTTATATTAGTTGCTTGGTTCTTTTTAGTTATTTTATCGTGTTTAAGGTCTTGTCTGATATCACGTCGTCAGGAATATTTGAATGTTGTTTCGCACTTACAGTTGATCGTTCCACGTTAAGTTCTTTCCCTTTAAAATTCTCGACAGTACAAGGATTATGCCCTTAGCTTGAGCTTGAAAGTTTAGGTATGCTTCAACTTGATAGTTGCCTATCGTCGCCCTGACTTACTCCTACTTCTAATCGTTCTTAGCCTAAGCTAGGAATTGACGAAGAGGAGTTGAGAGTATTCCGACCTTTCTTGCTGATCCTTGCTCTTTAGTGCTCGAGAAGTTGATTCCCAAGCTTGTGCAAAACCCTTGCTTGGACGCTCTCAATTGCTTCTCAATAGACCTGCATCAGTCCCAAGATTAGCTCCAAGTTGACCTTTCAATTGACAGACAATTTATGTCAGACACTTTTTTAATGACCCTTGTTCCCCCTTTTGTATTGCTAGAAATTTCCTTTAGAGCTCCCTTGGTGTTCCTACCCCTCAGTGTGTCAACTTCCAAATATCCTATCTGAGAATCAATGCATTATTCTTATAAAAAACAGTTGAGGGTGTGTAGTATATGCCACGAGCTTTCCGACAAGCCCTAGAGCTCAAAAAATGGATTTCGTATGAAAAAGTTATGACCGTTCAGGGTTTAGGGGGTTAACTAGACAAACAGAACCTTTCAGGGGTTTTAATGCATTTTTCTAAGTATTTGAGAGTGCAAATATGCCCAAAATTTAGCCTAAATTTCCAAAAATTTACCCCTTAATTTTTGCCGAAAATGTCTGTCTGTCGCGATAGACGGTGTCTGTCGCGATAGACACAAACTATCGTGGGGGTTGTCTGTCGCGATAGACGGTGTCTGTCGCGATAGACGGTGTCTGTCGCGATAGACGCTGTTTGTCGTCTGTCGTGATTTGGTCTGTCGCGATAGACGGTGTCTATCGCGATAGACGCTGTCTGTCGTGGAATTTTGGTTTGTCGCGATAGACGGTGTCTGTCGCGATAGACGCTGTCTGTCGTGTAATTTTGGTATGTCACGATAGACGGTGATTTGGTCTGTAGCGATAGACGGTGTCTATCGCGATAGACGCTGTCTGTCGTGGAATTTTGGTCTGTCGCGATAGACGGTGTCTGTCGCGATAGACGCTGTCTGTCGTGTAATTTTGGTATGTCACGATAGACGGTGTCTGTCGCGATAGACGGGGTCTATCGTGGATTTCTGTATGTCGGGAAAGACGGTGTCTGTCGTGTAATTTTGGTCTGTCGCGATAGACGGTGTCTGTCGCGATAGACGGGGTCTATCGTGGATTTCTGTCTGTCGCGATAGACGCTGTCTGTCGTGTAATTTTGGTCTATCACGATAGACGGTGTCTGTCGCGATAGACGGGGTCTGTCACGATAGACTGAAAAAACGCAAATTTTTGAGAAACTTCTAGTGATTTAGAGTGCCCTAATGGTGTAGGTTACCGTGCCAAACATGCATTCACAAAATTTTAAGTTTTTCTGTCTGTCGTGACAGACACAGGTCTTCGTCCCGGGACCTGTGCAGAGTCTGTCGTACCTGCGCACACTGCTGGAGGAGGTGGTACAGCAAGTTCCTGCAACAAAAGCTCAAAAACACACCAAAAACAGATAGCATGCAAGCTCTCTCTCGCTCTCTCTCACAATGAAATGAGGGAAATGAGGTGGGGGGTGTAATATGACCAAAAAACTGAAATTTTTTGTGGAGATGGAGATGGAGTTGGGAGATGGTGGAGATGATGATGGTGATGATGGTGATGCGAAAGTAGGGAAAAAATGAAGAAAAATTAAGAGAAAGAAGGATATTACCTATAACTCCAATGTCTCAACTCGACGTCTTACCATCACACGCTTGTCCTCGAAGCTCTCTCCCCGGCAACGGCGCCAAATTTGGTGTCACTCTAGCACAATGGTGAGTACCAACGTGAGAAGATTCACCTCATAATTGTCAATCCGTGGAGACGTGAGGACTAGTATGAAGACTATGAGCAAGTGAGGGCACAAATGCGTGAGTGAGAAGCACATAAGCATGTACACACATACACACACACGCGCACACAAGGCAAGAACAAGGAGAGGAACAATGGAGTTCTTTGCATTAATCAAAAGGTCTCTTACATAAGCTCAATTCACAAACAATCTAACCCCAAAAATGAGCTCTCTAGCTCTTTTTATAGTTTTCTAACTAGCTTTGGTCTTGTCCAGACCTTGTGTCCGGCCTGGTTAAAAATTAGGTTCTAGAGTCTATTTGAGGGCTCAAACAGAGTCTAAAAATTATGAAAATTGATATGTCGCTAGTTCTAATACTCCTCAAGCTCAAGGACTCCTCGGCTTGCACAAAATGGAGTCTATTCTACCAAAAACGGGATTTACCATGTTTGTGTAGTGATTAAAATCACTTGAGTTGTAAATAGTCCATGGAAAAAAATGATTTGGCCTTGTTGCCGTATTGTGCATGACTCCTCTGTTGCTTTGTATGCCAACATAGACCTCCTTAGCTTTCCAATGACACCATAAAATGTCCTATGTCCTTTGGAAAGGATGTATGCAATGATTGAATCAAAACAGATAACTTTGAAAGTCACAAACTCAAGAAAACCTTCTATTTATGTCTTGACATCTGCTGGGTATTTTGCTCAGTATGACCAACACAATAGGAATTGGAAAAATTCCTTTTAGGGGTATTTAATTAGCTTACTGAGCTAACGAAAACAAGTGGAGTGATGTAAAAAGATAAACTATGCTAAGAGAAATCAATCTAGCAAGTTAAGCTATACCCCCGACTTTTTAGGACTGTAGCAGAAAATGACCAGAGATCACCTCGACGCTGATTTCTCCAAAGTGGCTGAACAGAATGTCTTCAAATTCTGATAGCACGTAGATAACTTTAAGCTGAATACCAAAAGCTTTGAAGCACTGAATTTGGTAAAGGATTGATTGCGATATGCCCTTGACAAGTTGACAGACTTTTGAGTAGACTAACAGAGAACTCAGAGATGGACAATATGAATGTATATAATAATAAACACTTGTATACAACTCCATTGGCATGAATAACATTGCCTAATGGTGTAGAAAGGTGTAGGCTATATTATAGTCCTCACACACACTCAAAATCAGTAATGAGAAGCTCAGGAGTGATGAGTTCTGCCCGTGACTTTTCCATGTCCATTTTTATAGGAAATGAGTAAAAGTTTGAATTCAAATTCAAAATATTTGGCTCCCTATGATCAAGCTCCTAAATGCTTGGAGATATTCTTTCAATCAAACAACTAATTCTTCCATGAATCCTTTTGGTAGTGATGGGGGAAGTATCTCAACCCCTAAGCAACGATGAAGCGTGAATGACCTCCACAAGTATCCTTCTTTGACCTCTGCACACCAAAAAATGCTCTTACTCATAGCATATGCAGAGAACTCTAGTGAGCTTTTGTAGACCTGTAGTAGACACCAAGAGCTTTCCAACAAAACAAATTTCACTTCAAATGGATGCTTACACAAGGAGAAACAATGTCTACAACATGAGCTAGTTGAATGCTCACAACTGCCAGTCAAGCAGATACCTCACTTCACTCCAGCAAGCTTTTCTCAAAGATTTTACAGAGAATGAATCTCAAACTTGCGTCAACTTTAGAGGACTCTAATAGCTACCCAATGACACCAAAATCATAGAAAATGGATACATAGAGAAGGAGAACAAGCCCTTACAACACAGAGCAAAATATTTCCAACAGAGCCTACACACCAAGAGAGATATCAATCACATAACCTCACTAAAATGCATGTTGCTCCCAGATTACTCAGAGCATGAACCAGAGACTTTGTGGGCATAAAATAGACTCTAATAGCTATCCAATGAGACAAGAATTACATCAAATGGATACAATATGAGGGAGAACCAATGCTAACAACTCAGGGATAGAGAGTTGCAACACTGCCTGCGCACACACATAGATATGCCTACTAAAAGAAAACAAACAAGCAAGCAAGGGGCTAGCTTAAGCAAGGGGCTTGCTTATCAAAACTCCAGCACTTAGTGCTCACTTTACATGAGCTAAAACTCCAAGAAGATGGCCAAAAAGAAGTCGGGATACATGCTCCTTTTATAGTGATAAGTGTGCCCCTAAAATCTAGGAACTACCTTTCCAAATCAGCCTCCTAACTTGGAGGAATTAGTTGAGATGACTTGGGGAGTGGTTGAGTGACTTTTCTTGATGGAATCTCGTGGCTTTTGGCTTCCTTTGATTGCTCCACATGTCCATAAAAGATTCCCCACGAATTTGTAGCTTGAAGCTTGACTTTTAACACTCCCCCTCAAGCTTCAATTCTTCGTCCTCATCCAAGCTCCTTCATGTTGATGCATTGCTTCAATTTTGAAATCTTCATCCCATCCAAAGACTTTGTAAACATGTCGGCAACTTGGTCCTTGGTACCAATATGATGTACTGAAACTTCCTTGGATATCACCTTTTTCCCTTATGAAGTGATAGTGCACTTCAATATGCTTGGTTCTAGCATGATAGACAGGATTTGATGCTAGATGAATGCTACTCATGTTGTCACAAAAAATTGGATATGTGTCAACCTGCAAATTAAGCTCCATAAATAACTTCTTAATCCACATTAGCTCACATGTGACTTGAGCCAAAGCTCTGTACTCAGCCTCGGTGGAAGATAATGCCACCATGGGTTGCTTCTTTGAAATCCATGAGATGATCTTGCTACCTAGCATGACTAGGTAACCACTTGTACTTCTTCTATCCTCCTTGGAACCGGCCCAATCGGCATCAGAATAAGCTTTGACCTGCATATCATCATCAAATGAATAGAACAATCCTTCATTTATAGTGGCCTTGAGATATTGTAACATTCTTCCTGCAGCTTGCAAGTGTGTAGTCCTTGGACTATGCATAAATTGTGATAACACTCCAACTCCATATGCTATGTCGGGCCTATTTATTGTGGCATAATTGAAAGATCCTACAATAGATCGATACAAGGTTACATCCTCTAATGGCTCTCCATCAATGGAGCTTAGCTTTACATTAACTTCCATGGGATTTGAAATAGGCTTGCAATGTAGCATCCCAAACCTCTCAAGTAGGTCTAGAATATACTTCCTTTGTATGAGCATAATACCTTCTTCTTTGTATACAGCTTCAATGCCAAGAAAATACCTAAGATCTCCAAGATCAGAGATCCTAAACTCCTTTCCAAGCTTTGCCTTGATCTCCTCAATACCCTTTGTATCATTACCTGTAAAATAAGATCATCTACATACACGCACATGTAGACTACAAGTTCTCCTCTTTGTTTGATGAAGAGAGATGGATCCGCCTTGCATTGATTGTAACCACATTTGATCAAATAGTCCACCAATCTTTGGTTCCAAGCCCTTGGAGCTTGTTTTAGGTCATAAAGTGCCTTCTTCAACCTACAAACATGATGTGGAAACTCTTTATGAACAAAACCTAGTGGTTGCTCCATGTATACCTCTTCTTCCAAGTCTCCATTGAGAAAGGCATTCTTGATATCCAATTGGAAAAGCTTCCATCCTTTGCTAGCAGCCATTGCAATGAGTGTCGTAATGGTGCTCATCTTGGCCACGGGGCTGAATGTCTCTTCAAAGTCCACTCCATAGGTTTGTGCAAAACCCTTGGCCACCAATCTTGCTTTGAACCTAGAAATAGATCCATCTGAATTCCTCTTTACTTTATACACCCACTTATTACCTATTACCTTCATGTTATCCTTCTTGGGCACTAGAGTCCATGTTTGATTCTCCTCAAGTGCGTCGATCTCTTCTTGCATTGCCTCTTTCCATTCGGTGTACCTGCTTGCATCTTCATAGCAATTGGGCTCATGATCTTCTACTACTTTGTTCATATATGCATAATGAGTTGCCATGTATGAATCATAAGTAAACCTTTGAGTTGGATACTTAACTCTACAAGACTTCCTTTCTTCACCTTTTGGAGGAATAAATCTCCTTTGCCTTGGGAACTTGATCTCTTTCTTTGACATGGCTTCTTTCTCCATCATGTGTCCTTCATCATCTTCAACTTCATTACCTTCTTCATCCAACTCCACCAATGTTGATTTGCCTTTGTTGATTGATTGTGCTTCATAGCTTGATGAAGATCTCCCCCTCCATGGTGAGTTCATGCTTGAACTATCTTCATTGATGGAACACCTTGGGCTGCTTAGCTCTAGGTCGATTTGTTCTTCATCATGTCCATGCTTTTCTTCTTCATAGTCCTGCATACAATCATACTTCTTATACCAAGGGAGTAGCTCATCAAATGCTACATCCCTTGATATCCTCAAGTCCTTTGTGTTTGGGTTGAAGCACCTATAACCTTTATGATCATTTGAATATCCTAGACACACACACTTTTCTGCCTTTGGTTGTAGCTTGTGCCTCAATTCACTTGGCACATGTACATAACAAGTACATCCAAATATCTTCAAGTGGGAAAGATCAGGTTTCTTACCAAAATAGGCTTGATATGGTGTCAAGCCATGGATCCTTGAGGTAGGAGCCCTATTCATAAGATACACGGTGGTATTTGCTACATCACTCCAAAACATGTTAGGTACATTCATCTCATTAAGCATTGCTCTAGCGATCTCGGCAATGTATCTATTCTTTCTCTTTGCTACTCCATTTTTTTGGGGTGTGTACCTGCATGTTACTTGCCTCTTGATGCCTTGATCCATTAAAAAATCAGAAAACTCATTGGAGAAATATTCTTCCCCTCCATCGGACCTAAGCTTCTTGATATATGTACCTGTTTCCTTTTCTACCATTGCTTGAATGCTTTAAAACATCTAAACACATCTGATTTGTTTTGGATGAAATAAACCCAAACCATCCTTGTGCAATCATCTATAAAAGTGAAAAAGTACTTGTTACCTCCAATGGATTGCTCTTTGGTTGGCCCCCACACATCTGTATGTATCAACTCCAATGGATGTTGGCTTATGTAGCCACTCTTCTTGAATGGAAGTCTCGCTTGCTTCCCTAGTTGACAAGATTCACATAAATGCTTCATACCTTGTCCTTGGAAGTTTGGAAGACCTTCAACCAGCCTCTTGAATTGCATTTCCTTCATTCTTTGTATGTTGATGTGACCTATCCTCTTGTGCCACAAGTCCAACTCCGAAATCCTCTTGTTTCCATATGTGAAGTAGACATGTTGAGTGGAATGAGAATTTACCTCCAAAGTGAAGAGTCTCCCTTGCTTCTTTCCTCTTGCTATGACCTTGTAACCTTGCTTAGGGTTCTCCACAAAGCATCCACCTTTGTTGAACCTTACTTGATAGCCTCTTTCAACCATTTGCCCAACGGACACCAAGTTCTTTGTGATGGTAGGTACATGCAAGACATCCTTGAGACATCTTCCTTCCTCCTTGTCATCCAAAGCTACATCTCCAACATGGGAGATCTCATGTGTTGTATCATCAACTGTTTCTACATGTCCTTTACCTTTGGGAACATGTAGATTAGTAAACCAAGAAGAATTGCAACTCATATGGTTGCTACATCCACTATCAATATACCAAGTGTTATCTAATTTGCTTGAATTCCCATTCATGTGCATCATCAAGAGATTGTCATTTTCTGAACTTGTAGAAGCATAATTACCTTGGCCTTTGTATGAAGAACCTTGATTATAGCTCCTTTGGTTTCCTCCTTGGTAGCAATCTCTAGCATAGTGGCCAAACTTGCCACATATGTAACATCCTTCGCCATCTTGATTCCTGTTTTGTTGATGTCCTCCTCCTCTTCCTCTTGTTCTTCCTCTCCCTCTTTGTGATGAGGTGCCTTGGTCATGTCCTTGATTGCTTGAGTGGCCTTGCCTTCCTCCAAACCTTCCTTTGCCCCTTCCTTGTCCTCGTCTTCCTTTGCCCCTTTGATTACTTGCATAGAAAACTTGTGCATCCTTGCTTTTAGTTGAACTTCCACCTATGTTCATTTCTTCGGTGACCATGAGAGCAACCAATTGCTCAAAATCGAGAAGATTATCCCTTACATATACTGAAGTGGTAAAGGGTTTCCACTTCTCATCATCTCTCAAACCATTGAGAGTATAAGCCACAAGATCGTCATCGTCTACGTGGCTTCCAATGGATCCCAATGCATCTGATAACTCCTTGACCTTAAGTATGTAGTCATTTATGCTACTCCCTGAGCTCTTCCTAAGGTTGTTGAGCTCATTCTTGAGTTGGATCTTCCTTGCTTTGGTGCTTGTTGAATAAAGCCTTTCAAGTGTCTCCCATACCTTCATGCTTGAATCCAAGTCTTGGATATGGCCGATCATGCTATTGCTAATGTGTTGGGAAAGGATAAAGATAACCCTCTTGTCTCTTTCATTCCATTCACTAAAGGCCCTTCTCTGGTCATTGGTTGGATTCTCATCCAACCTAGGTCTTGGTTCACTTCCACTAATCAACCCCCAAAGGCCCTTGCCCATAAGATAGTTGGAGACCCTAAATCTCCATGGTTGATAGTTCCCTTTGTCTAGCTTTTCAATTTGAGTGTTGAAGTCTCCCATATCTAGTCTTTGATACTTGACCTAGCCCTTGGCTAATGCTCCAATGTGTGTAAAATGAAAATGAGGCTCTGAGGTTACCTCAATCCAAAGCTTTCCTTATATGGACACCTTGTGCTCTTGAAACTTTGAGTAGAATAGCTCCCCCTTGATGTGAGCTACCTCCAAGAAGCTTTTGTTGATGCAAATCTTTAACCACCAACTCCAAGAGGTCTTCTTGCTTGTATGTGATACCTCCAAGATGCCCAAATGCTCTGATACCACTGATGGGGGAAGTATCTTAACCCCTAAGCAACGACGAAGCGTGAATGACCTCCACAGGTATCCTTCTTTGACCTCTGCACACCAAAAAATGCTCTTACTCAGAGCATATGCAGAGAACTCCAGTGAACTTTTGTATACCTGTAGTAGACACCACGATCTTTCCAAGAAAACAAATTTCACTTCAAATGGATGCTTACACAAGGAGAAACAATGTCTACAACATGATCTAGTTGAATGCTCACAACTGCGAGTCAAGCAGATACCTCACTTCACTCCAGCAAGCTTTTCTCAGAGATTATACATAGAATGAATCTCAACTGTTGGGTCAACTTTAGAGGACTCTAATAGCTACCCAATGACACCAAAATCATAGCAAATGGATACATAGAGAAGGAGAACCAGCCCTTACAACACAGAGCAAAATATTTCCAACAGAGCCTACACACCAAGAGAGATATCAATCACACAACTTCACTAAAATGAATGTTGCTCCCAGATTACTCAGAGAATGATTCAGAGACTTTGTGAGCATAAAATAGACTCTAATAGCTATCCAATGAGACAAGAATTACATCAAATGGATAGAATATGAGGGAGAACCAATGCTAACAACTCAGGGGTAGAGAGTTGCAACACTGCCTGCGCACACACATAGATATGCCTACTAAAAGAAAACAAACAAGCAAGCAAGGGGCTTGCTTATCAAAACTCCAGCACTTAGTGCTCACTTTACATGAGCTAAAACTCCAAGAAGATGGCCCAAAAGAAGTCGGGATACATGCTCCTTTTATAGTGATAAGTGTGCCCCTAAAATCTAGGAACTACCTTTCCAAATCAGCCTCCTAAATTGGAGGAATTAGTTGAGATGACTTGGGGAGTGGTTGAGTGACTTTTCTTGATGGAATCTCATGGCTTTTGGCTTCCTTTGATTGCTCCACATGTCCATAAAAGATTCCCCACGAATTTGTAGGTTGAAGCTTGACTTTTAAGAGGTAGGTGATTACAAAAAGATTCCAATTCAATTTGACTTTTACAATGAGATAAAGTGGTAATTATCCACTAGCATATGTTCCTATGGTTCTTCATGTATGTATGGACTTCAATGCATCCTTTAAGCCAAATGTGTAGGCTTGTGATTTACACCAACAACTCCCCCTCAAGCCAAACATTTTGGCTTAAGTCTTCATCTTCAATCTTCAAGTATATCCTGAATCCAATCATAGATTTGAACCTGCGAAGTTTGGTTCCATCCAAAGCTTTAGTCAAGAAATCTGCACATTGCATGTTGGTTGTCACATAGGTCAGCTGGATATCCTTGCTTATCAACTTCTCTCTCACATAATGATAATGAACTTCTATGTGTTTGGTCCTGGCATGATAGATAGGATTAGCTGCAAGGTGAAGAGAACTTGTATTATCTCCAAAGATTATTGGAGACCTAGTATATAAACCCAATTCTGTATACAAAAGCTTAATCCAAATTGCTTCTTGTGTAGCATTAGCTAGTCCTCTATACTCTGCCTCAGTGGAAGACAAAGCAACAGTGGGTTGCTTCTTTGAAGACCATGAAATTGGTTTTTCACCGGCAAAGGAAATGTATCCAGAAGTGCTTCTCCTATTATCCTTGCATCATGCCCAATCTGCATCTGAATAAATTTTTATATCAATATCTGAGGTGTAAGGAAAATATAAACCATGGTTCTGTGTACCCTTGAGATACTTCAAGATTCTCTTGGCAGCCTCTAAGTGAGGTATCCTTGGCTTGTGCATAAATTGACTTAGCACACTAACTCCATATGCAATATCTATTCTTGTTAAGGTAGCATAGTTCAAGCTATCCAATATACTTTGTTAACATGTAATGTCATTGACTTCATCACCTTCATGGGCACTTAGTTTTAGGTTTACCTCCATTGGAGTGCTTGCTACTTTGGCATCCTGCAAGTGAAACTTCTTCAACATATCCTGTATGTATTTTTTCTGAGTAATGTAAATCCCTGAACTAGTGTAGACTAATTCAAGCCCCAAAAAATACTTCAATAGACCAAGATCATTGATCTTGAATTCCTTCATCATTTGGCTTTTGATATATCTGATTCCATTGACATCATTACCTGTAATGATGATGTCATCAACATAAACACAAAGATATATTACCCCTGAATTACTTCTCTTAATGAATAGAGAAGTATCTGCCTTGCTCATGACAAAACCTTGGTCTTGGAGGTATGTACTTAACCTGTAATTCCATGGCCTAGGTGCCTGCTTCAATCCATATAAAGCCTTCTTTAATTTGCAAACAAATGTTACCTTCTTAGGGTCCTCATAGCTAGGAGGTTGTCACATATATACCTCCTCTGAGATCCATCCATTCAGGAAAGCATTCTTGACATCCAATTGGTACATATTCCAATTTTTTGATGCACCCACACTAACCAACACTCTGATTGTTGGCATCTTGGCCACAGGAGAAAATGTCTCTTCATAGTCAATGCCTTGGGTTTGTGCAAAACCCTTGGCTACCAATCTGGCTTTGTACCTATTAATTGTTCCATCAGAATTTCTTTTCAATTTATAGATCCATCTGGATCCTATTACCTTCATGGAGTCCTTCTTGGGTACTAACTCCCATGCATCACTCTCCTTGAGTGCTTCAATCTCCTCATCCATAGCTTCTTTCCATTCTGATTTGGTTATGGCTTCTTCATATGATCCTCGTTCTTCATTTGACAAATCTTTGGCAAGATAAACAGAATGTTTAGTAACAAGAGATGTATCATACCCATATCTGATAGGTATTTTGCTTTCTCTTTGTGATCTTCTAAATGGTTGAGCTGAAGATTCAGGTATGTCTTCAAGCTTCTTCATCTTCATTTTGCCCTTGGACTTCCATGCCTTGAACTCTTCAAGGTTGATAGTGTCTTCATCATCTGAACTAGAGTCTTCATTCTAAGTAGGTTCCTCCTTTGTAAGTTTTGGAAATTCCTCTTCCAAATCATAGGGTAGTTTAACCTTCCTGCATTCATTCTCATACCAAGAATCATTTTCATCAAAGATAACATCTCTGCTTACCATGAATCCCTTATTGGTAGGGTTATAAAACCTATAACCTTTTTTATTCAAATCATATCCAATGAAAATGCACTTTTCAGCCTTTCGGTCTAGCTTACCTCTTATTTGAGAGGGAATGTACACGTATGCTACACATCCAAATATTTTGCAATGGTCAAGTGAGGGTCTCTTACCATGCCATGCTTCATAGGGTGTCATACCATCAAGAGACTTAGATGGTAACCTGTTTATGAGGTAAGTGGTAGTAGAAACACTCTCTGCCCATAGATAGTTAGGTAACTTTTTCTCATTAAGCATAGATCTAGCTGTCTCAACAATTAACCTATTTCTTCTTTTAGCTACCCCATCTTGTTCATAAGAATACCTTGTGGTTATTTCTCTTTTGATGCCTCTGTCCTGCAAGAAGTTTTCAAACTCATTCGAGAAGTACTCACCTCCTCCATCTGACCTTAGCCTCTTCAAATTCCTTCCTGTCTGATTTTCAACTAGTGCAAGATATTTTTTAAAGCAATTAAATACCTCATCCTGGTGCTTCATAAAGTACAATACATTCCATCTGTTATAATCATCAATAAAAGACACATAGTACCTCGAACCTGAGATTGAGGGGTCTTTGCTTGGTCCCCATACATCTGTGTGGACAAGCTCTAGGTAGTCTTCATGCATGTATCCTTTCCTTGAGAAAGGTAATCTGTGGGACTTCCCAAATTGACAAGCACCACACTTGTAAATCATATGTTGCTTGGATACATTAGGTATCCCAAGCACACATTGGTCCCTGCACATTTGCTTCAAGGTTCTTTCCCCTATATGTCCTAATCTTTTGTGTCAAATCTCAAGCTCTGAAAGTGTTTGATCCTTATAACTGTATAGTGCAATACTCTTTGTGTCTTCTAACTCAAAAGTGAAAAGTCTACCTGATTTTTCTCGTTTAGCAATCCTCTTGAATCCATGTCTTGGGTCTTCCACAAATGCTCCATATTGATTGAATCTAACCTGCAAACCTTTCTCCATAATCTGACCAACACTCATCAAATTTTTGGTAATGGTTGGTACATAGAGTACCCTGCTCAACAAATTCTGATTTCCATCACAAGTCTTAACATTTCCAACTTTAACTATTGAATGCTTGGTACCATCACCTGTTTGGACTTGATGGTTATCTTTTGGTTCCTCAAGATCAGAGAGTAGTGCTACATTGTGAGCCACATGATTTGAGCACCCTGAGTCAATGTAGAATAGGTGGTCATCATTTCTACCTGATTTTGAAGTCATGTTCATGATCAGAAGAGAGTCATCTTGCTCCTTTGTGTAGTTGTTGTAGTCCTTTCTGGATTTATATCCTCCTTGGTAGTTGCCATTGTAATTATTGTTGTAATTATTGTTGTAGTTGTTGTTGTAGCCTTGGTGATGGTTGAACCTACCTCTTGACTGTGAGTATCCACCTCTTTGGTTTCCTCTTCCTCTCTGATTTTTGTAATTCCTGAAACACTCATCTGTAGTATGATTTGATAAACCACAAATGTTACATGGTGAGGAGTTATAAGATCTCCCCCTACCTTGCTTACCTCCTTTGCCCCTTCCTCTTGAAGATCTACCTCTCCCTGCATAGTTGGCTTGGGAGGTAGAACCTTCATCTTCCATGTTCTTGCTCTTGCCTTTATCCTTAGACTTCTTATCAGTGTATAGGGCAGAAGAGTTATTACCTTTGGATGTATCTCCATTCTTGTTGAGCTTTGCTTCATGAG